>CM036553.1:436723-476723 GCA_020745685.1 Tautogolabrus adspersus
TTCAAGGAAGGACTCATTTAAAGAAATAATGATGTTTTTCCCTTGGCCCTGTCAGCATGCTTTTGGCCCGCCTTTGACCAAGGCACTTTGCAACAGCTATAAATACTCGTGCCTTTGGGCGTGGTTGGATGACACTTTGTAAGAAGTAGTTCATTTCAAGTATACCTAAACGTTAAGGTCAGGCTAGTGGATGGGCCTGAAGCATCTCTGACTTTCATGAAGGAGAACAGAGAGTTAGCATCCCGTTACAGAGAAGCCATTTATGTTGGTGTTTTGTAACCTTAACTGTTACCATCACCTGGTTTCTTAGTGTGTGACCCAAACATAACGTAGCAAACTAAAGCAAACTGCTGGGTTAGCATTTGTGGATATTAAAAAATCTTAATTGTTTAAATTAACATCCTTCTGTGGGTTTGCAGAATCGCCCCATATCAAAGCCATGCCTGCTGGTATAGACTCTGATATCTTGCATAAGATACAAGATATATCTTCCTTGATTGAAGGGTTGGACAGAGAGAAATGTTGCACTCTTGGTTCTCTGGAGGAAAAGGTCAGGGAGTCACTGTAATCATTAATGATCATCCTCCGGGAGCATGAATATCTATTTCAAATGTCATGGAACCACAATCTGGACCTCGTCGTTTGACAGACCAACCAACTAACCTTACAAATAATTTACCAACATCGTAAACCCTCGGCTCTGCTGCTAGTTGGTCAGGTATCTTCCCTGCTCTATACCAACTCATCTTCCTTTCTCTCACAGTTTATGGTCATCATTTCCTGGGCCTACTCCTACAGTGCACCTCTCTAAAGTTCAGCTGCAACACTTGTTCTAAAGTTAAACTTGCACATTTGATGATGAGTATACTCCACTTGTTCCTTATACACCCCTCCAATCACTCCCCTCTTCTCTCAGTAACTTAACTTATGGATAGTGCAGGCCTGCCCACCAGCATGTGCCCCTGTCAGTCAGTCTGACCGCCCCCCTTCTTCTTAGCTTACCCCATAGGTTGGTCTCACTCTTTTTCTGTCGCTCTCACATTAGCCCTGTCTCTGTCTCCAACGTTGACCGCTTGCTGACGGCTCTCCTCACAGCTTCTTATTGCAGTCTTCACTGATCGCTCTAGTGTTTTACTGGACCCTGTCTTGTTGTTGTCCCAGATTTTAAGGGAGGACATCTGTGTTTCTAAGGATAACCTTTGCCAGGACTTGGGAACAAGTGTCTGGATTTCAGCTTGGAATATCTTCTCTGTACTGGACCTTGCATGTTGGATGCCATTGTAATTGGTGTCCATTTCCCACAGTAGCAGTCTATCTGAGTGTGTGCGGCTCTGAGGGGGGTTGATTTTGGGAAGTTGTACGTGTGGGACACAAAGGCTAAGAGCTGCAGTGCTGGACTCCTGCAGTGATTCCAGGTTAATTCCTCATTAGTTGGCCCCGTCCCGGCTGTGAACATGGCATCATTGAGAAGTTTGATTCTTTCGCTGCTGCTGGCGCTGCTCTGCTCCTTCCACACCCCGCTGGCTCCCTCCGTCAAGGCACAGGATCTGCCATTCCAATCGGAGCAGGGTCTGATGGCTGATGATGACGATGATGACGATGATGATGACGACGACGACGACGATGACGATGACGACGATGATGACGACGACGATGATGATGACGACGATGATGACGACGATGATGACGACGATGATGACGATGACGATGATGATGACGACGATGATGATGACGACGATGATGACGATGATGATGACGATGATGACGATGATGACGACGACGATGACGACGATGATGACGATGATGACGACGACGATGACGACGATGATGATGATGACGACGACGACGATGATGACGACGATGATGACGATGACGACGACGACGATGATGATGATGACGATGATGACGATGATGATGATGATGATGATGATGATGATGACGATGATGACGATGATGATGACGATGACGACGACGATGATGACGACGATGATGACGACGATGATGACGACGATGATGATGATGATGATGACGACGATGATGACGATGATGATGACGATGATGATGATGATCATGAAGGTCAGTAGTGCACTCACATCCTTTGTGTGTTTCGAGTGTTAGAGATCATGCAGTCATCTGCATATCGACAATCTTCTGTCAAAGCATCAGCTGTTACTGGCCTTTAAATCACCATGACAACATTGGAACTCCTCGTATCTTACATTTGAAGCTGAGGTGTCAGTATGGCTGATGCTTTGACCTGCAGGTTGGTGTTGCGTTCAGGTAAACGGGCCAAATATTAGTGTGCTGAAGGGGAGGAGCTAAGCAAATGTTAGCCTCTCCCCTCTTGTTTGCATCCTTACAACCTTGTCATCTCTTTGTCATAAAGTTGTATATTATATGAAGGTAATGAAAGTCCCTCCTCCACCCCTTTCCTGCTGTTCATTTCCCTTGCTGTCTCTGACACTTTGTTCTTTTCCCTGCCTAACTAGAGTTATGAACACTCTTGGGAAATTGAACTGGCCCATCTGAAGTCCGACTGTCCGAAGTCCTTCGAACAGTACACTAGATATGAACTTGGGGACTGCAGAAGCTTTGATTTGAGAGAGAGAAAGAACAAAAAAACAATTTCACACAAACCAGGCGTGACTTGGGAATCAGTCATTGGGGTCACTAGTCTGAGATCTTTTGATTTGTGTTTCGTTTGAAAGAATGGTTCCTCCACTAGGATCTACCTGTCTCATTTGTTTTGGATCAGATTGACCTGCATTTGTGTCTTTATGTGAACCTACAGAGAAAGAAAGAGAGACAGTGATATCGGGAGGGGGTTGGTTTGGGGATTGGGTTGCCAGAGAAACAGATGGAGGGAGAAAAAAGCGCGAGGGGAGGTGCAGGAGGGCCACTACCTAAAATAATTCATTGACTTATAATGTAGAGGTGTAAAGTTTCTCTCTTTCTCCATATCTCTCAATCTCTTTCTTTCTCTGTGGAGCATTGAGCCACTGAGGCGTCTCTCCTGTGTGCACATGTAAAACTGCTAAACACTAGAATAACTGTCAGCCTATCTATGAACATTGTTAAAACAATACCTCTTTTTTTTCTAAAACAGCAATGTACTGAACCATTAGATAAGATAAGAACCTTTAATGCACATGTGATTAGCTTGCATTAATGTTTTGTTGTGCATCTTACCCCTTACTCTTCGGTGCTCAGATTCACTGACACTGTGAAGCTGAGCTGAGGAGACTGTTCTGTGAGTTTGCTGAGGATCTTTCAGGGAGAGAGTGTTTGGGAAAAGAGAGAAACATCTCTTTGTATAGAGGACGTAAAACCATCTAACGTCAAAATGTCAAGAGATGAAATGGTTGTTTGCTTTTTTCTCTATTTATTTGACAAACTGTGATGTTTTTTTGAAGACTGTGAACATTCATGTGTGTAATATATATGACACCCATCACTGTCCATATGTCTTTAACCTACTCTCATTCATGAAATAAATCAAATGATCATAAACTACCTAAATGAATATCTCTTACCGAAGGCAGAGCACATGTATTAGAGCTTGAAAAATGCATGCAGAGTATGATGACGTCATCAGAGGCCTGTTACATGTATTGTGCCTTGTTACCTGTATGAGGACCAGAGTGATGAGCTTCACAAACCTGTGAGTATCTCTTCTGACCACAGCATGCTCTCCATATGACCTCCGTCTGGGACATAACAGTAGAGAGACGATCATTGTGATATCACTGTCAACGTTTTTATTAAACTTCATCATCTGACACAGATGTGAACATGTGGGTGAAACATTTTTGAAAAAGTTAAACACATCACATCATTAACAGATTAAGATTGACAGACGGGCTGGCGCTGTGTAGCAGTTTGTCACGAGTGTTAAGCCCCGCCTCTGCTCCAGATCTTATGAAGCGTACCATGTGATCTCTGAAGTCGTAAATTTCAAGTTGCTGGTCTGATGCGTCATCAGGAACGCCCCCCCCGAATTGGAATTCCAACTTGGAAGCTCAGAGAACCTTCAGTAGCCTGAGTTAAAATCCAACATGGCTGCTCCGTGCATCAACAGTAACATTTAAGTAACTTTAGTGTTTATTAGAGACGTAGGCCTCTTTTAGTGTCATTAAATCAATCTCACGATAGTATCGTGTAATGTCTATCTATGGCCCTGTGCTATTTTTGCTCACAAACTATAATGTAGTGAGTTGTTATCGTCTGGTGTTAGCTCACCAAACAAAAGTTCTCCTGGAGGCGTCCACGTTGCTTTTCTGAACTTGTTGCCAACTTGCAACAGGAACGCGGTCAACTCGGTCGTGACATCATTACAAGCTCCGAGTACCAAGTACCGAGGTAAATGGAATGAACCATTAGAAAGTTAGGCTGAGACAGCATTTCCAGCATGGAGACCGCCATCGATGGGACTCCAGCGCCCCCTGCAGGAACAGATGGGTGACAACACTCAGGCTGTGGTTGTACACTGCTTCTTACTAAGGATGCACAATATGAATTTTATTAAACCAATACGATAACCGGTAATGACCTTCTCCTAATGTCCAATAAGATTACAGATATATTTGGACATGATTATGTTTTAAAAAGCAATAATAAAACGTAGTTTATTCACACCTGGGTGTCAGAAAGGTTCTGATGAGTAATCAGCAAAGATGTTTATATAGACCGACTGTACTCGCTGACATCAAGTCAACACCCAAAAACAAACAATGTTTTTATGTTTTTACTTTAACAATGAAAATAAGCTCGTGTTTTAACTCGCTGCAGATAACCAACCAGGAACGAGAATCTAGTATACGCACGTTAGTTAAGAGTCCCCGGGTTAATTCATGAATAGAAATAACCACGTGACTTTTCCTCATAAACATCGTGGTTTAATGCATCTATGTTTTCACCGTTTATCACCGCTTACAACCGTTTAACCGTTTATCACCGTTTACAACCATTTACAACCGCTTATCACCGTTTATCACCGTTTAACCGTTTATCACCGTTTACAACCATTTAACCGTTTAACACCGTTTACAACCGTTTAACCGTTTATCACCGTTTACAACCGTTTAACCGTTTAACACCGTTTACAACCGTTTAACCGTTTATCACCGTTTACAACCGTTTAACCGTTTAACACCGTTTACAACCATTTAACCGTTTAACACCGTTTACAACCGTTTAACCGTTTATCACCGTTTACAACCGTTTAACCGTTTAACACCGTTTACAACCGTTTAACCGTTTATCACCGTTTACAACCATTTAACCGTTTATCACCGTTTACAACCGTTTAACCGTTTATCACCGTTTACAACCGTTTAACCGTTTATCACCGTTTACAACCGTTTAACCGTTTATCACCGTTTACAACCGTTTAACCGTTTATCACCGTTTACAACCATTTAACCGTTTAACCGTTTATCACCGTTTACAACCGTTTAACCGTTTATCACCGTTTACAACCATTTAACCGTTTAACCGTTTATCACCGTTTACAACCATTTAACCGTTTATCACCGTTTACAACCATTTAACCGTTTATCACCGTTTACAACCATTTAACCGTTTAACCGTTTATCACCGTTTACAACCATTTAACCGTTTATCACCGTTTACAACCATTTAACCGTTTATCACCGTTTACAACCGTTTAACCGTTTATCACCGTTTACAACCATTTAACCGTTTAACCGTTTATCACCGTTTACAACCATTTAACCGTTTATCACCGTTTACAACCATTTAACCGTTTATCACCGTTTACAACCGTTTAACCGTTTAACACCGTTTACAACCGTTTAACCGTTTATCACCGTTTACAACCGTTTAACCGTTTATCACCGTTTACAACCATTTAACCGTTTAACCGTTTATCACCGTTTACAACCATTTAACCGTTTATCACCGTTTACAACCGTTTAACCGTTTATCACCGTTTACAACCGTTTAACCGTTTATCACCGTTTACAACCGTTTAACCGTTTATCACCGTTTACAACCGTTTAACCGTTTATCACCGTTTACAACCATTTAACCGTTTATCACCGTTTACAACCATTTAACCGTTTAACACCGTTTACAACCGTTTAACCGTTTATCACCGTTTACAACCGTTTAACCGTTTATCACCGTTTACAACCATTTAACCGTTTATCACCGTTTACAACCGTTTAACCGTTTATCACCGTTTACAACCATTTAACCGTTTATCACCGTTTACAACCGTTTAACCGTTTATCACCGTTTACAACCGTTTAACCGTTTATCACCGTTTACAACCATTTAACCGTTTATCACCGTTTATCACCGTTTAACCGTTTATCACCGTTTACAACCGTTTAACCGTTTATCACCGTTTACAACCGTTTAACCGTTTATCACCGTTTACAACCATTTAACCGTTTATCACCGTTTATCACCGTTTAACCGTTTATCACCGTTTACAACCGTTTAACCGTTTATCACCGTTTATCACCGTTTACAACCGTTTAACCGTTTATCACCGTTTATCACCGTTTACAACCGTTTAACCGTTTATCACCGTTTACAACCGTTTAACCGTTTATCACCGTTTATCACCGTTTACAACCATTTAACCGTTTATCACCGTTTACAACCGTTTAACCGTTTATCACCGTTTACAACCGTTTAACCGTTTATCACCGTTTACAACCGTTTAACCGTTTATCACCGTTTACAACCATTTAACCGTTTATCACCGTTTACAACCGTTTAACCGTTTATCACCGTTTACAACCATTTAACCGTTTATCACCGTTTACAACCGTTTAACCGTTTATCACCGTTTACAACCGTTTAACCGTTTATCACCGTTTACAACCGTTTAACCGTTTAACCGTTTATCACCGTTTACAACCATTTAACCGTTTAACCGTTTATCACCGTTTACAACCATTTAACCGTTTAACCGTTTATCACCGTTTACAACCATTTAACCGTTTAACCGTTTATCACCGTTTACAACCATTTAACCGTTTATCACCGTTTACAACCATTTAACCGTTTATCACCGTTTACAACCATTTAACCGTTTATCACCGTTTACAACCGTTTAACCGCTTATCACCGTTTACAACCATTTAACCGTTTATCACCGTTTACAACCATTTAACCGTTTATCACCGTTTACAACCATTTAACCGTTTATCACCGTTTACAACCATTTAACCGTTTATCACCGTTTACAACCATTTAACCGTTTATCACCGTTTACAACCGTTTAACCGTTTATCACCGTTTACAACCATTTAACCGTTTATCACCGTTTACAACCGTTTAACCGTTTATCACCGTTTACAACCATTTAACCGTTTATCACCGTTTACAACCGTTTAACCGCTTATCACCGTTTACAACCGTTTAACCGCTTATCACCGTTTATCACCATTTAACCGTTTATCACCGTTTACAACCGTTTAACCGTTTATCACCGTTTACAACCGTTTAACCGTTTATCACCGTTTATCACCGTTTAACCGTTTATCACCGTTTACAACCGTTTAACCGTTTATCACCGTTTACAACCATTTAACCGTTTATCACCGTTTATCACCGTTTAACCGTTTATCACCGTTTACAACCGTTTAACCGTTTAACCGTTTATCACCGTTTACAACCATTTAACCGTTTAACCGTTTATCACCGTTTACAACCATTTAACCGTTTATCACCGTTTACAACCATTTAACCGTTTATCACCGTTTACAACCATTTAACCGTTTATCACCGTTTACAACCGTTTAACCGCTTATCACCGTTTACAACCGTTTAACCGCTTATCACCGTTTATCACCATTTAACCGTTTATCACCGTTTACAACCGTTTAACCGTTTATCACCGTTTATCACCGTTTAACCGTTTATCACCGTTTACAACCGTTTAACCGCTTATCACCGTTTACAACCGTTTAACCGTTTATCACCGTTTACAACCGTTTAACCGTTTATCACCGTTTACAACCATTTAACCGTTTATCACCGTTTACAACCGTTTAACCGTTTATCACCGTTTATCACCGTTTAACCGTTTATCACCGTTTACAACCATTTAACCGTTTATCACCGTTTACAACCGTTTAACCGTTTATCACCGTTTACAACCATTTAACCGTTTATCACCGTTTACAACCATTTAACCGTTTATCACCGTTTACAACCATTTAACCGTTTATCACCGTTTATCACCGTTTAACCGTTTATCACCGTTTACAACCGTTTAACCGTTTATCACCGTTTACAACCATTTAACCGTTTATCACCGTTTATCACCGTTTAACCGTTTATCACCGTTTATCACCATTTAACCGTTTATCACCGTTTACAACCGTTTAACCGTTTATCACCGTTTATCACCGTTTAACCGTTTATCACCGTTTACAACCGTTTAACCGCTTATCACCGTTTACAACCGTTTAACCGTTTATCACCGTTTACAACCGTTTAACCGTTTATCACCGTTTACAACCGTTTAACCGTTTATCACCGTTTACAACCGTTTAACCGTTTATCACCGTTTACAACCATTTAACCGTTTATCACCGTTTACAACCGTTTAACCGTTTAACCGTTTATCACCGTTTAACCGTTTATCACCGTTTACAACCATTTAACCGTTTATCACCGTTTACAACCGTTTAACCGTTTATCACCGTTTACAACCATTTAACCGTTTATCACCGTTTACAACCGTTTAACCGTTTATCACCGTTTACAACCGTTTAACCGTTTATCACCGTTTACAACCATTTAACCGTTTATCACCGTTTACAACCGTTTAACCGTTTATCACCGTTTATCACCGTTTAACCGTTTATCACCGTTTACAACCATTTAACCGTTTATCACCGTTTACAACCGTTTAACCGTTTATCACCGTTTACAACCATTTAACCGTTTATCACCGTTTACAACCGTTTAACCGCTTATCACCGTTTACAACCGTTTAACCGTTTATCACCGTTTATCACCGTTTAACCGTTTAACACCGTTTACAACCGTTTAACCGTTTATCACCGTTTACAACCGTTTAACCGTTTAACACCGTTTATCACCGTTTAACCGTTTAACACCGTTTACAACCGTTTAACCGTTTATCACCGTTTACAACCATTTAACCGTTTATCACCGTTTACAGCCGTTTAACCGTTTAACACCGTTTACAACCCTTTAACCGTTTATCACCGTTTACAACCGTTTAACCGTTTATCACCGTTTACAACCATTTAACCGTTTATCACCGTTTACAGCCGTTTAACCGTTTAACACCGTTTACAACCCTTTAACCGTTTATCACCGTTTACAACCGTTTAACCGTTTATCACCGTTTACAACCGTTTAACCGTTTATCACCGTTTACAACTGTTTAACCGTTTATCACCGTTTATCACCGTTTAACCGTTTATCACCGTTTACAACCGTTTAACCGTTTATCACCGTTTACAACCATTTAACCGTTTATCACCGTTTACAACCGTTTAACCGTTTATCACCGTTTACAACCGTTTAACCGTTTATCACCGTTTACAACCGTTTAACCGTTTATCACCGTTTACAACCGTTTAACCGTTTATCACCGTTTACAACCGTTTATCACCGTTTATCACCATTTAACCGTTTATCACCGTTTAACCGTTTACAACCATTTAACCGTTTATCACCGTTTAACCGTTTATCACCGTTTAACCGTTTATCACCGTTTAACCGTTTATCACCGTTTATCTGTGTTCACAAAAACCAAAGTTAACCGAACTGCCTGCTGCGTGTAGTTATGGTTGCTAAGGCTGGTGATTGGACAGTTACAGTAAGGGGGAGGGGTTTAGTAAAGAGTTTTTAGTTCCCCTTTTACTTATTTAATACTCTATATTTATTGATCAGCTGATGTGAGTAAATTACAGATTCTGTCAAATTACAGGTAAAAAAACACTAAAATCCTAAAATCCTAAAATCCTACAGCATGATATACAAAGTTTAACTCCAGTTTTCATCAGTTTGTTAGATATTCTTGGTTTTTATATGGATGAAAGCTTCCTTAACTTCTCAAATGATCAATGCTGAAAGTCACATGTCTGTTATTATAAGTAAGGTCTTTTACCTGCTTTTTGTAACATAACAATGAGCATGGTCTCTTTACCTGCTCTTTGTAATATTAATAGACACAGAGTAAGGTCCTTTACCTGCTCTTTGTAAAGCGTCTTCAGATAACACTTGTTATGAATTGATGCTATACAAATAAAGATTGATTGATTGATTATTTATGTCATGTGCAGATGACGACGACGACGACGACGACGACGACGATGATGATGATGATGATGATGACGACGACGACGACGATGATGATTATCATAAGGGCTCTCTGTGCTCACTCTGTGAATTCTGTGAGGTAAGTTAGATTGATTTAAGAAGACGTACGGACTGTAATGAAACAGCTTCGCGCTGCATGAGTCTGTCTGTCCTGATAATCCTTCAGGTTAATAATCATCATTATGTGTTTTTATCGCAGCACTGTGACAGCTGTGACAAGTGTCCTTGTAAAGAGGGAGACAAGTCTGAACACTGTGATGACTGCAAGGTGAGAAAATAATCACACACACACACACACACACACACACACACACACACACACACACACACACACAGGACACCTGAGTAACACCAATATAAACGACCAGAATCACAAAATCAGACACATCAGCGTCATCCCACTTTGCTCCCTCAGACCTTCACTGTGTTGTATTTATGACCTTTGATCTTTTATTTCTGACTGAAATGTGCCTCCGTGCATCGAACATTAGAGCTCTACAGTCTGCAGGAACATTTAGGTGACAGGATGAAAACAGCTGGTTTACATTCTGACCTTTCTGTTAAACTCTTTGTCTGCTTCACAGATGTGCAGTTTCTGTCACGTGTGTCCAGTTTGCCAAACTGTGTGCAAGCCAGGTGAGTCAACACACAAACACACACCGGTTTACAGAGAGGGACAGTTTGCATGTTTATAAGCAAAACAGGATCTCCTGCACTGAGGGGTCAACAGAGGACCCATCACAGTCCTTTAAAGGTCACATATCCTCCTCCTCTTCAGTGTAAATAAGTCTCAGAGCTCCTCTAAACATGTGTGTGAAGTGTCTTGTTCTAAATCCACTCTGATCCTGTATTTGATCATGCCTATAAACCCCTCTATTTCAGCCCTGCTCAGAACAGGCTGTTTCTGTGTCTGTAGCTTTAAATGTAAATGAGCTGTGTCTGACCACGCCCCTCTCTGGAAGGGCTTGGGTGGCTCGGGCTTTCTCGCTCCATGTCCTATTGTTTACGGTGAGAAGGCAGACTCAGAGGGCAGAACAAACACCTAGCTGTGGGAGTGTCACCCACCTGGGGGAGGGGTTACTGCCTTTTGTGATGTCATGAAGGGAAAATCTCCAAACGGCCTGTTTGAGCACACATTTTCTGAAAAGTGGAGCAGGCAAAAGACGGAGAGGATGGACTTTGCTCCCGCTGATTCGGCGGTATGAATGTGTATGAATGGGATTAGTTACATCTTATGATCTCACTACACATCAGCCTCCACCATCAGGGTGTGAATGTGTAGGTGTGACCTGCAGTGTAAAAGCGCTATATAAGCTGAAGTCCATTTACCATTGACCATTTGTAGACTAGGGACACATATTAGTGTTAGAACAACATGGTGAAGTGTATTTTGAATAATATGAGACCTCTGAAAGTGTTGAACTAACATGGAGGATTATTTTTAACAGCAGCAGATCAAATGAAAGTCAAAATCTAAAGTGTTGACAACATTTTAATGAGAAGATAAAGTGAGCCTTGATCCGTTTGGATGGATGGAGATGTTCAGACTCCCTCTGTAGAGTTTGAATAATGCACCCTGCTCTCTCTCTCGCTCTCCTTCAGGAGGTTTTCTGGACGAAGTCACCGGATCGATCTACAAGTAAGTCTCGTTCACGCTGCCCTGCGAGCTGCTCGAACGTTAAAGGTCTGCATCCTCTGATCTGTGTTTGTGTCTCCTCCACAGGACCGTAGCCGACGTCTTTGACGACGACGACGATGACAACTAAACACAACAATATGTCGCCACCATGTGGCCCAGATGATATGTTTCATTGTTATTTATGTCATGAAATCTTTGCTCACAGTGACTGAAAGGAGATGTTCAAACACTAACTTAATATATTTGTGTACTGTTGTTAACGGAGATGTCATCGATGATCTCTGAAGGGAAACATCTGTTCAATAAAGAGGAGGGGACGTTTTCACGGATTCTTTATTGACCTGAAATGTTCACTGAATGTCTGATGAACTGTTTGGTGTCAAAGAAAAGACAAGTGAGGAATGCTTTAAAGCCGGGGTCAGCAGTTTAACAAAACCTTTAACGTATCCTTCCTGCTGGAGTGTCTGGAAGACAAGTCCATGGTCGAGGACTTTGAGGTATGTGTTCTCTCGTTTGTTGATATTTAAGAAGTTTTTCAACGGAAACATTTCCCGGCCGTGCACGTGTGTCTCCAAACACACGACACGTCGTTCAACACAAACTAATGATTCACGGGGGTCGATTGTGTTTTCAGAAGGATGCAAACAGTGAATCAACTTTAAGGGACAGAAAATATATTTAAAAACTTAAGTCACGAGTCACGACTGTGAGGAGATCGGAGCAGTTTAAAAAACTGGACCTGGATCTGAGTGGTCCATTTGAAAGCCACGCTAATCCCTTTTCAAACCTCTCCTTTCATTTTTTAAATGTCCTTTTTAATAAATATGTACAGACGTGATAAAATGACCTTTGACCTGCAGAACCCGACTCACACCTGATGACCTTTTTTAGAACTACATTAGACTGAGTCATGACGTGCAGGAATCAGACCAGGTGAGGACGGGCTGGAGCTCCAGGAGTAACACGCACGTTTGATTGCAGGCAGGTGAATAATTATGCTGTGCTGACACATGAAGGACCAATCACAACCAAGCACATCGATCCAGAAGGATCTGAGACGTACCTGGTTCTTAAACTGCCCGGTAACAAATCTCACCATCACTTTCAATTCAAACGGTTTAATAGTCATTCATATAAAGCGATAAATGTGTTTGATACTGACTGACAGCTCTCTCACGTCGTCTCGATCTTCTGTCACTAACGGTAACTCTGAGTGGTTAAAGTACAAACATCATATCGATGACATCATAAGCGTTGTAATTAGCTGAGTCGACGTCCAGCAGGGATCAGGATAATCCAGATTTAAAGTTCTCACATCAGTTATGATCTGGATCAAAACGTAAACAGGATTACACAATCTGAGCCGACTTTTTAATAACTCACACATAATCCAGACTAATTAGGTTGAAGGAGCAGTATGTAGCTCTGACCCCTAGTGTTTAAAATGGGTACTGCAGTCTAAACTCTAATCATTGTAGAGAGCTGTCTCCCCCCCCTCCTCTCTAGAGTGGATGCTCACGCAGGTCACCATGTGGTGGACACTGAAGCTTCAGTGTTTATCCAGCTCTGCATCGGTCTGTAAACCTTTCTGCGTTCTAACCTCTCTCCATTTTTCAAAAGCATCTCCAATATTGATCCTAGTTTGAGCACGTTTCTGCTCGTGGAGCTTATTAGAAACATGCAGAGGCTTTTTAGGTCGGGTACAATCACTTCTATCTGAACCAGTTCTCTTGCCCGCTTCCATCGCTGCAACACCTGTTGGTTTGACCTGATAACTGCTCTCATATCTGGCAAACCGAGGGGCGTCCAAAACGGCCGTGTGGGGGTGTCTTAAAACCGCCTACCTTCTCTGGTCCAAACAAATCCAGACCATTCAGGACCAGAATCTAAAGTTAGAAGGAGGACATACTGGCTGCTGCATTGTTGTCAGAGAAGCCAGCACTTCAACATAGCATGTTTCCTTAATGTCTGATCATAGAGGAAGCTCACTTTATCATCTCACTGATTGGAGCTTTAAGTGGTCTCTGCAGCAGACTTTGAGCTGTTACCTCTCTGTGACAGCAGGGGGCGGTAAACACCCCTCATATTTACATGTTAAACACCACAGAAGAAGCGACGCAGGCAGCCTTCCGCTTTGCCTCCAGTCCAGTTACAAAACCAAAGCGGAGCCTCGAACAGTCTCCGCCCGTCCGGTCTGAACCTGCACCGGGATGGGGCTCGAACACTTCTGTAGTCTGGACCGGTCCGATCCGTTCTGGGTGAGTTTGGCTCTTTTCCCGGGTCTTTGTTGTTGTTAGCCTCCGGTGAAGGGGGGGAAGATGCTAACGTGATTAGCCCCGGTGAGTTAACGCTGTCCTCCGTGACTGCAGCCCGGCTTAACCGCTGCTGGGCACGCGCGGCGTGCATGCGCCTTGGTGTTTTCATAAATGCATGGTAACACACACACACACACACACACACACACACACACACACACACACACACACACACACACACACACACACACACACACACACACACACACAGCTGCTGTTGTTGGGGTAAAGTCATCTCTGCAAACACACGGTTACCGAATGTTTAGAGAGTAACAGGTTTAATCATGTAGTCGATCAGTGTTGGTGTTGCCATGTGCACAGGTAGGCTACAGGTAGAGAGTGATCTAAAGGTAGAGAGTGATCTACAGGTAGAGAGTGATCTACAGGTAGAGAGTGATCTAAAGGTAGAGAGTGATCTAAAGGTAGAGAGTGATCTAAAGGTAGAGAGTGATCTACAGGTAGAGAGTGATCTAAAGGTAGAGAGTGATCTACAGGTAGAGAGTGATCTACAGGTAGAGAGTGATCTACAGGTAGAGAGTGATCTAAAGGTAGAGAGTGATCTAAAGGTAGAGAGTGATCTACAGGTAGAGAGTGATCTACAGGTAGAGAGTGATCTAAAGGTAGAGAGTGATCTAAAGGTAGAGAGTGATCTAAAGGTAGAGAGTGATCTAAAGGTAGAGAGTGATCTAAAGGTAGAGAGTGATCTACAGGTAGAGAGTGATCTACAGGTAGAGAGTGATCTACAGGTAGAGAGTGATCTACAGGTAGAGAGTGATCTAAAGGTAGAGAGTGATCTAAAGGTAGAGAGTGATCTACAGGTAGAGAGTGATCTACAGGTAGAGAGTGATCTAAAGGTAGAGAGTGATCTACAGGTAGAGAGTGATCTACAGGTAGAGAGTGATCTACAGGTAGAGAGTGATCTAAAGGTAGAGAGTGATCTACAGGTAGAGAGTGATCTACAGGTAGAGAGTGATCTACAGGTAGAGAGTGATCTAAAGGTAGAGAGTGATCTACAGGTAGAGAGTGATCTACAGGTAGAGAGTGATCTAAAGGTAGAGAGTGATCTACAGGTAGAGAGTGATCTACAGGTAGAGAGTGATCTAAAGGTAGAGAGTGATCTACAGGTAGAGAGTGATCTACAGGTAGAGAGTGATCTACAGGTAGAGAGTGATCTAAAGGTAGAGAGTGATCTACAGGTAGAGAGTGATCTAAAGGTAGAGAGTGATCTAAAGGTAGAGAGTGATCTACAGGTAGAGAGTGATCTAAAGGTAGAGAGTGATCTACAGGTAGAGAGTGATCTACAGGTAGAGAGTGATCTAAAGGTAGAGAGTGATCTACAGGTAGAGAGTGATCTAAAGGTAGAGAGTGATCTAAAGGTAGAGAGTGATCTACAGGTAGAGAGTGATCTACAGGTAGAGAGTGATCTACAGGTAGAGAGTGATCTAAAGGTAGAGAGTGATCTACAGGTAGAGAGTGATCTACAGGTAGAGAGTGATCTAAAGGTAGAGAGTGATCTACAGGTAGAGAGTGATCTACAGGTAGAGAGTGATCTAAAGGTAGAGAGTGATCTACAGGTAGAGAGTGATCTACAGGTAGAGAGTGATCTACAGGTAGAGAGTGATCTAAAGGTAGAGAGTGATCTAAAGGTAGAGAGTGATCTACAGGTAGAGAGTGATCTAAAGGTAGAGAGTGATCTAAAGGTAGAGAGTGATCTACAGGTAGAGAGTGATCTACAGGTAGAGAGTGATCTACAGGTAGAGAGTGATCTAAAGGTAGAGAGTGATCTAAAGGTAGAGAGTGATCTACAGGTAGAGAGTGATCTACAGGTAGAGAGTGATCTAAAGGTAGAGAGTGATCTAAAGGTAGAGAGTGATTAAAGATGGAGAGCATCAACACAAACCTTCAGAACAAACAGAAACTTTCACAACACGTTTAGAGAAATTGACAACATTATTTGATCTCAATGAAAATAAGAATAAAACCCTTTAAAGAGGAATAACAAGCCGTACATAATAATCAGGAAGTCAAATCAAAACATAACAAAAGAAATATGGAGGAGGGGCCAGAGAGACCCGGAGGGGGCGTGTCTAGAGGCCGTCCTCGTGCTAAACATGAAACAGAAAAACAATTAAAGAAGTCCAAGAAAACCTTTAACGCTAAACAGACTTAATAAGGTGTGATGTCACACGCCATGGTCTCACTCAGGTATCGACATCGTTCGATTTTTACAGGTGATGTGTCGAAGTTTATATATGACATCGTTAACACGCCGTTACCGTGATGAACCCGGTACACCCCGGCCCATTGGGACCGACGCTAACCTTTGACTCGTGCTCTGGTGTTGTAACGTCACGGAGTGTGGAGGAAAAGTGCTAACGCCAAGATAGAGATATAAGTTAGACAGTCATCAGCTTTATCTCCACCAACTGATGCATGAAACATCATTATCTGTGTGTGTGTGTGTGTGTGTGTGTGTGTGTGTGTGTGTGTGTGTGTGTGTGTGTGTGTGTGTGTGTGTGTGTGTGTGTGTGTGTGTGTGTGTGTGTGTGTGTGTGTGTGTGTGTGTGTGTGTGTGTGTGTGTGTGTGTGTGTGTGTGTGTGTGGCAGCTGTTTCAGTTGTTATCAGGTCACAACATGGAGCCAGAGAAACTGTCACACATAACCACACTGTGACCTTTAACCTCAATCTGCCTCTAACAGACAGCAGTGTTCATCACTCTGTAACGTCTCCTCCTTCAGTCGTTTCTAAGTCGATCTAACAGAACAATAACTTACAACATGGCGTCTCTCTCGTGTCCACAGAGCGCCCCGCTCGCCTGTTTTCAGCACTATGGAACTTTGGCAGCGGGCCGAGGTCATCTGGTGAGAAGTGTGTACGTCTTTACGGCACTAGTTCACACAGCAGCCTTCAGCTACAAAGCAGCCAGTTAGCCCGTCTCTGTACTATTTGATACGACGGCTGAGAGGAAGAGGACGGATGAAGATAAGAAGAGAGAGAGAGAAAGTGTGGGCAAACGAGGAGCAGAGTGTTCATCCCTGCAGATATTATTCAGAACAGATTGAGACGTAACGTTAGCTTGTATCGTTAGTTAGCGGTGTCGTCGTTGTCTCATGTTTAGCAGCTTTAGCGGCTGCAGGAAGTCGTCTAACCCGAGTTATGTCTCAGGTTTCATACGAATAAATCAATAAATCCATCTGACACCAAAAGTCGTCTCTGTCCTCGTCCATCTTCAAGTTAGCTTCTTAAGTTTGAACTTTACGAACCTGTCACAACAACTAAAACCTACGAGAACTAAAAGTTCCCCACAGGAGCGTGGGATTTCAGACTCCGTGGTTCTCAACCTTTGAAGGCTCGTGACCTCAAGTTGACCTCACTAAACTCTGACGACCCCAGATGTCCAACACACAAACAGCTGTTAGCTCATATTCATATGTGTTCAGTCACCTCACTGGTTTTTCCTCACCGGTTTGAAGTTTATTTCGGACATGTGAAAATAAAAAAATAAAAAAGAGAGAAGAAAAGAAAACTTCAAAAAAAGAAAGTAAGTAATGAGTACAAACAATGAAGGACATGAAGAAGAAGTCTAAACTTCTTTAATCCCTCTTATACCCAAAGTGTTACGGAGCTCTTAACGTACTCTTAAAGAACTCTTGATATTTACTCCTTCTTATTTAGAGAGACGACACATTTATTTATTTCATTTCTTTATTTGGAGTGGGGCTGCTCTCCATCAGATAAACACTTCTGAACCTTTCCCTCCGTTGTTGTCCCGTAGCTCTACGTTTCTCCACAACACTGGAATCATTGTTTTAGTGATCAACGCTCCGAGTAAAGACGTCTCACCCAGAATACAAACTGCGGCTTCTAATGAATATTCTCCATCTCTACCTGAATATCTCTCCAACAATCCCAGAAGATATGAGTTTGATCTCCTCTCTCCAGCATAGTTCTGATGTGTTTCTGTATCTCTCCATCACAAGAGGGCTCTTCAATATTCGACTGCTTGTTAATATCCATAAAGACAAGTCTTTCCCCACATTTCATCATGAAACCATGGTCAACATAAAGATGTGTTCTTCCACACCTCCCAGTCTTTATGTGGTCCATCCCTGAGAAACCAAATTCTCTGCTAAGATTTCAAAACTTCCCCATAAAAGAGCTGATCAACATCAGTTAACCCTTTATCCACTTTCTCAAGCCGTTATCGGCTTTAATAGTAAAACACGTGTGATAGTGACGGGTGTAGAACACGTGTGATAGTGACGGGTATAGAACACGTGTGATAGTGACGGGTATAGAACACGTGTGATAGTGACGGGTATAGAACACGTGTGATAGTGACGGGTATAGAACACGTGTGATAGTGACGGGTATAGAACACGTGTGATAGTGACGGGTATAGAACACGTGTGATAGTGACGGGTATAGAACACGTGTGATAGTGACGGGTATAGAACACGTGTGATAGTGATGGGTATAGAACACGTGTGATAGTGACGGGTATAGAACACGTGTGATAGTGACGGGTATAGAACACGTGTGATAGCGACGGGTATAGAACACGTGTGATAGCGACGGGTATAGAACACGTGTGATAGTGACGGGTATAGAACACGTGTGATAGTGACGGGTATAAAACACGTGTGATAGTGACGGGTATAGAACACGTGTGATAGTGACGGGTATAGAACACGTGTGATAGTGACGGGTATAGAACACGTGTGATAGTGACGGGCATAGAACACGTGTGATAGTGACGGGTATAGAACACGTGTGATAGCGACGGGTATAGAACACGTGTGATAGTGACGGGTATAGAACACGTGTGATAGTGACGGGTATAGAACACGTGTGATAGTGACGGGTATAGAACACGTGTGATAGTGACGGGTATAGAACACGTGTGATAGTGACGGGTATAGAACACGTGTGATAGTGATGGGTATAGAACACGTGTGATAGTGACGGGTATAGAACACGTGTGATAGCGACGGGTATAGAACACGTGTGATAGCGACGGGTATAGAACACGTGTGATAGCGACGGGTATAGAACACGTGTGATAGCGACGGGTATAGAACACGTGTGATAGCGACGGGTATAGAACACGTGTGATAGCGACGGGTATAGAACACGTGTGATAGCGACGGGTATAGAACACGTGTGATAGCGACGGGTATAAAACACGTGTGATAGCGACGGGTATAGAACACGTGTGATAGCGACGGGTATAGAACACGTGTGATAGCGACGGGCATAGAACACGTGTGATAGCGACGGGTATAGAACACGTGTGATAGTGACGGGTATAGAACACGTGTGATAGTGACGGGTATAGAACACGTGTGATAGTGACGGGTATAGAACACGTGTGATAGTGACGGGTATAGAACACGTGTGATAGTGACGGGTATAGAACACGTGTGATAGTGACGGGTATAGAACACGTGTGATAGCGACGGGTATAGAACACGTGTGATAGCGACGGGTATAGAACACGTGTGATAGCGACGGGTATAGAACACGTGTGATAGCGACGGGTATAGAACACGTGTGATAGCGACGGGTATAGAACACGTGTGATAGCGACGGGTATAGAACACGTGTGATAGCGACGGGTATAAAACACGTGTGATAGCGACGGGTATAGAACACGTGTGATAGCGACGGGTATAGAACACGTGTGATAGCGACGGGCATAGAACACGTGTGATAGCGACGGGTATAGAACACGTGTGATAGTGACGGGTATAGAACACGTGTGATAGTGACGGGTATAGAACACGTGTGATAGTGACGGGTATAGAACACGTGTGATAGTGACGGGTATAGAACACGTGTGATAGTGACGGGTATAGAACACGTGTGATAGTGACGGGTATAGAACACGTGTGATAGTGACGGGTATAGAACACGTGTGATAGTGACGGGTATAGAACACGTGTGATAGTGACGGGTATAGAACACGTGTGATAGTGACGGGTATAGAACACGTGTGATAGTGATGGGCATAGAACACGTGTGATAGTGACGGGCATAGAACACGTTTGATAGTGACGGGCATAGAACACGTGTGATAGTGACGGGTATAGAACACGTGTGATAGTGACGGGTATAGAACACGTGTGATAGTGACGGGTATAGAACACGTGTGATAGTGACGGGTATAGAACACGTGTGATAGTGACGGGTATAGAACACGTGTGATAGTGACGGGTATAGAACACGTGTGATAGTGACGGGTATAGAACACGTGTGATAGTGACGGGTATAGAACACGTGTGATAGTGATGGGCATAGAACACGTGTGATAGTGACGGGTATAGAACACGTGTGATAGTGACGGGCATAGAACACGTGTGATAGTGACGGGCATAGAACACGTGTGATAGCGACGGGTATAGAACACGTGTGATAGTGACGGGTATAGAACACGTGTGATAGTGACGGGTATAGAACACGTGTGATAGCGACGGGTATAGAACACGTGTGATAGCGACGGGTATAGAACACGTGTGATAGCGACGGGTATAGAACACGTGTGATAGCGACGGGTATAGAACACGTGTGATAGTGACGGGTATAGAACACGTGTGATAGTGACGGGCATAGAACACGTGTGATAGTGACGGGCATAGAACACGTGTGATAGTGACGGGTATAGAACACGTGTGATAGTGACGGGTATAGAACACGTGTGATAGTGACGGGTATAGAACACGTGTGATAGTGACGGGTATAGAACACGTGTGATAGTGACGGGCATAGAACACGTGTGATAGTGACGGGTATAGAACACGTGTGATAGTGACGGGTATAGAACACGTGTGATAGTGACGGGTATAGAACACGTGTGATAGTGACGGGTATAGAACACGTGTGATAGTGACGGGTATAGAACACGTGTGATAGTGACGGGTATAGAACACGTGTGATAGTGACGGGTATAGAACACGTGTGATAGTGACGGGTATAGAATGACAAAGATGAATTTGATCCATTCATTCTCTATTTGTCATTTCTTCCAGTTCACTCTGTTTAGAAATGGAAGCTCCGCTTAGGGACTGTCAGGACATGAATGTAGTTCTAAACTAACCCAGCCGCTCTCAGTATGGTTAGTTATCCATGTTATTAAGGTCCTCCGTGTGAACACCTGGTGATGATCCAAGCCCTTCTTCATCCCTGTACGTCTTTTGAAACTGCTTCATGTCTTTGTAGTTTTACCTACGCTGAGTGTTTAGAAGTTTCCCCCTTCATCATCATAGAACAATGTCTGCAGGTTTGGCGGTAGCATATTGTTTTTTGCTTTGTACATCATTTGTGCTGCTTTGAATTCTATAAGAATGTATGAATAATAAGTGTGTGTGATCCCCGACAGTGAACAGGACTTACCCAGCTTCACAAAGTGTTGCCTGTTAGTTATATAGCTTTGTACCCACTTTAAAAACCGCGCCCCCCCGATGCCATACCGTTGTCGTGATCGATTGTGCCAAAGTTTTTTTATTGAAGGGAAACATTCACCTGAGAGCACGTTTCCATTTTTCTCTGCAGGTTTCTTGTTTCTGCACGTTGGCCCACAGCAGCCTGTGTATTTCAGTGTACCATATATTTAAATATAAATTATACATTTTTTATTGATTAATAAAAAGCCTGTCTCTGTGGTCTGACCCTGTTCTCTCTCTGTCAGGACTGGAACCGTACGTGGAACACGACTAACCCTGACCTGACCCAGTGCTTCCAGAACACCGTGCTGGTGTGGCTGCCATGTCTCTACCTCTGGATGTCTGCACCCGTCTACCTGGTCTACCTGCGCAGCCACGACCGGGGCTACATCTGCATGAGTCATCTCAACAAGGCCAAAACTGTGAGTGATGCGACCCGCGGTCTCTTCAGGGGTCATTATTCTAACCGTTTGATTCGTCCTTCCTCCTCAGAGCGCTCGGATGTTTTTAACAACCTTATGAACAAATCGTGAACTCCTTTCAGTTCGACGGCAGAAACTTAATCTCCAGATGTGTTGCTTTTGAATTTGAATTTACCTCGGGATAAATAAAGTATCTATCTATCTATCCATCCATCCATCCATCCATCCAGTAGGTGGTGGTGAAATGGAGTTGGTATCTTCTTTGAAATATTTCGGGGTTTTGACTTGATGACGGCTCGTCTTTCAGGGAGCACGCTCAGTATGATACTAAAGAGCTGAAGGTTTGAGTACAGAGATCCTGTTTGTCCTTTTATGAGTCCACCTTCTGAATGGTCCTGGATTCAGGTGATGTACGTGAACACCTCAGAGTCTTCATTTGCTGGACTATAGACTGTAACAGTATGATTATTATTGACAGTCTAAGTGTATCGTGGTGCAGATTTATCACTGACTGGATTTCTTACTCATCATTGTTTCTTAAAGTTCACGCTGGCTCGGACACTGGTGTTTCTTTATTTACAAAGCTCTGATCCTGGTCCACCTTTCATCTCTATAAATCCTAAAGGATGAATCCACGACCTTGGCTCGTTGGATTTTGTGTAAGTTGTTGCTCTCAAAGTTAGAACTTCAAAAAGCATCAGGGTGTCTAACAGAGAGCGTCATTTATTCTCTAAACATGCAGCTACAGCAGGCGGGTAAAGGGGACTGGGCTTTAAACTGGGATGAGGCTGAAGCTTTACGGTAATCTATATCAGTCAGTCAGACTTCATCCTTTCTCCTGAACTCTCCCTGACGTCGTCAGGACCAAGCTTCTCTCCCCTCAAACTAACCCATATTTAAACTCTTTGATTCCTTCTGCTGTCCGGCCGCTCCACGCTGACGTCAGTGATGAACTTATATGTCCGGTCTTATTAACCAGATGTTTTTATTATTAATTGAATATTTGACATGCTGCTCACAGTACATCTCTGACACGTCTGTCTGCTGTCAGCTGAGCGTGTGTCTGCTGTGAGGCTGTTCGACTCTCGAGCTCTGTGACCAGCAGCTCTGCAGAGAGACGGCATGAGAGCTGGACGTTGTTCCTGAAAGTCAATCTGTGTGTTTGTGTGTCTGCAGGCCGTCGGCCTCCTGCTGTGGATCACCTGCTGGTCAGACGTGTTTTATTCTTTCTGGGAAAGAAGTCACGGCAGCAGCGTCCCACCTCCGGTCCTCCTCGTCAGCCCGACCGTGCTGGGCCTCACCATGGTCAGAGTTCATCTTTAACACATAACGTCCTGTGGTTAGAGCTTTGATGAAGAGTGATTGAAGAGACATTTAATGAGCATGCTCTCTAAACGTTAACGATCAGTCAGTTCAGGATATTAAATGTAAAAGATAAAGTTTGTAAAGAGGTCAGGCTGCAGTCAGACTGTGAGGCAGGACTAGAACAACCTGTTTCACCGCCTGTCTCTTATAACATGACAGAAGACAGCAGGTGGGTGTGTTTGTTATGCAAGTGTCATGTTTGTGCGTGTGTGTGTGTGTGTCCTCCAGCTGCTGGCTACCTTCCTGATCCAGTATGAGCGGATGAAAGGAGTCCAGTCGTCCGGCGTGATGCTGATCTTCTGGCTGCTGGCTCTGCTGTGTGCCTCCATCACCTTCAGGTCCAAGATCCTGCAGGCCGTGGACCAGGTCAGAGTCCCCCTCCCACCTGTTATCTCACCTGGATGTGTCAATACTTTGATTTAAAATTGTATCATCTCTGTCGTCTTAATGATCTTTTGTCAGCTTTAATACAATCACAGATCTTCAGTCACATTTTAAACGCTAAGAGAGAAAAGCTTGTAGAGTTCTGTTTTCGTCTTCTGACCTCTCAAAGCTGTTTTAACGCCACGTAACAAACCCAACCCCCCCCCCCCCCCCCACACACACACACACACACACACACACACACACACACACAAACACACACACACCTGAGAGACACAGCAGGCACATTGACAGTGGCCTATTTATTGGTGTAATTCATGCTGTGTGCAGGTGTTGGTCAGCCATCTTATTGTAACTGACAACAAGAAATGACCCGATACAAAGAGAGCAGCTCTGGTCCAGTGAAGACTGAAAGATTCCCTAAAGGAGATCTATGATCCTTGCCTTCACTGTTAATGATGTCAGTCTGGGACACCTGTTGAGTAGTCTTGTGAGATGTGCAGCTCAAAAACCTCCTTATTTATCTGATACTGGCATCAGTAAAATCCCTCATTTCAGCCTCTGCCTGAAACGCTTCATTTGAGCTGCTGTCTGTTTAAAGGTACAGTACGTAGCATTTCATGCTAATGTTTAAATTCAAATATCTAACTTCAATTAAAAATGGACTAAACCCATGTTATATATATTTTTTAGTTGAGTACTTACATCACCTCAAATATTTCCAAAAGTTATCAAAGCCGGAGAAATCCGTAATTTTATAGTTGTAACAGGACGTGTCTTGTAGGCGGCCGCCATGATGAGCCACCATGACAGACAGGAAATGTTGATCGTTGTCAAGGAAACACCGAATGTTACGTCAAAGACCGCTGCATAAGCTAGCGCTAGCTGCTACTGAAAGCTGCCGTTCTGTTGCTGTATGTGCTGCTGTGATATAAAAACGTCATGTAAATTATACTTGGATACATCGTCAGTACACATATTGTCTTTCTCAGGTCGGTTTCGCCCATTCGTTTTGATTCAACACGGAGTTCGTTCGTTTTCTTTGGGGGGGATGGGGGTGGTAGCAGAGAGAATCACTCCCATGATACCCCGCGAGCCTCGACATCATCTTTTGTTATTGTTTTGATTGAGAGCCCCCTAGCGGCGGATTTTACATACTGTATGTTTATGGCCCCCCCTCCCCACATGCCAACACTCCTCTGATTAGCCGGAGGACTAATGGGGTTGGTGGTGTTGGTAAATTTGGTGGAGTCGTGATGTTGGTGAAGTTGGAAGAGTCGGTAAAGTTTGTGAAGTTGTGGACTTGGTGAAGTTGGTGAAGTTGTGATGTTGGTGAAGTTTATGGAGTTGGTGGGGTTGGTGGAGTTGGTGAAGTTGGTAAATTTGGTGGAGTTGTGATATTGGTGAAGTTGGCAGAATCGGTAAAGTTGGTGAAGTTGTGATGTTGGTGAAGTTGGTGGAGTTGGTGAAATTGTGGACTTGGTGGAGTTGGTGAAGTTGGCAGAGTCGGTAAAGTTGGTGAAGTTGTGGACTTGGTGGAGTTGGTGAAGTTGGTAAAGTTGGTGAAGTTGTGATTTTGGTGAAGTTGGTGGATGTTGGTAAATGTTAGTGGATGTGGTGAATTGTGGACATGGTGAAGTTGGTAAAGTTGGTGGAGTTGGTAAAGTTGGTGAAATTGTGGAGTTGGTGGAGTTGGTAAATTTGGTGGAGTGGAGTTGTGATGTTGGTGAAGTTGGCAGAGTCAGTAAAGTTTGTGAAGTTGTGGACTTGGTTGAAGTTGGTGAAGTTGTGATGTTGGTGGAGTTGGTGGGGTTGGTGGAGTTGGTGAAGTTGGTACATTTGGTGGAGTTGTGATATTGGTGAAGTTGGCAGAGTCGGTAAAGTTGGTGAAGTTGTGATGTTGGTGAAGTTGGTGGAGTTGGTGAAATTGTGGACTTGGTGGAGTTGGTGAAGTTGTGATGTTGGTGGATGTTGGTGAAGTTGGTGGGGTTGGTGGAGTTGGTGAAGTTGTGATGTTGGTGGATGTTGGTGAAGTTGGTGGGGTTGGTGAAGTTGGTGAAATTGTGGACTTGGTGGAGTTGGTGAAGTTGTGATGTTGGTGAAGTTGGTGGAGTTGGTGGGGTTGGTGGAGTTGTGATGTTGGTGAAGTTGGTGGAGTTGGTGGAGTTAGTGGAGTTGGTGGAGTTAGTGGAGTTGGTGAAGTTGTGATGTTGGTGTAGTTGGTGGAGTTGGTGGGGTTGGTGGAGTTGTGATGTTGGTGAAGTTGTGCCAGAAATAGTACTCTGCTTCATACTTAGTTCATCAGACAGGTGTTTGGGAGAGGATTGAGTCCTGCACACTGTCTAACTTTACAAAGCTTTGATGAAGTTGGTGGGGTTGGTGGAGTTGGTGGAGTTAGTAAAGTTGGCGAAGTTAGTGAAGTTGGTGGAGTTAGTGAAGTTGGTGGAGTTAGTGGAGTTGGTGGAGTTGGTGAAGTTGGTGAAGTTGGTGAAGTTGGTGGAGTTAGTGAAGTTGGTGAAGTTGGTGGAGTTGGTGGAGTTGGTGGAGTTGGCAGAGTTAGTGGAGTTAGTGAAGTTGGTGGAGTTAGTGAAGTTGGTGAAGTTGGTGGAGTTGGTGAAGTTGGTGGAGTTAGTGAAGTTGGTGGAGTTAGTGAAGTTGGTGGAGTTAGTGAAGTTGGTGAAGTTAGTGGAGTTGGTAAAGTTGGTGAAGTTGGTGAAGTTGGTGGAGTTAGTGAAGTTGGTGGAGTTGGTGAAGTTAGTGAAGTTGGTGAAGTTAGTGAAGTTGGTGGAGTTAGTGGAGTTGGTGGAGTTGGTGAAGTTGGTGAAGTTGGTGGAGTTAGTGAAGTTGGTGGAGTTAGTGAAGTTGGTGGAGTTAGTGAAGTTGGCAGAGTTAGTGGAGTTGGTGAAGTTGGTGGAGTTAGTGAAGTTGGTGGAGTTGGTGAAGTTAGTGAAGTTGGTGGAGTTGGTAAAGTTAGTGGAGTTGGTGAAGTTGGTGGAGTTAGTGAAGTTGGTGGAGTTGGTGAAGTTAGTGAAGTTGGTGGAGTTGGTAAAGTTAGTGGAGTTGGTGAAGTTGGTGAAGTTGGTGGAGTTAGTGAAGTTGGTGAAGTTAGTGGAGTTGGTGAAGTTGGTGAAGTTGGTGGAGTTAGTGAAGTTGGTGGAGTTAGTGAAGTTGGTGGAGTTAGTGAAGTTGGTGGAGTTGGTGAAGTTGGTGGAGTTAGTAAAGTTGGCGAAGTTAGTGAAGTTGGTGGAGTTAGTGAAGTTGGTGGAGTTAGTGAAGTTGGTGAAGTTGGTGGAGTTGGTGAAGTTGGTGGAGTTGGTGGAGTTAGTGAAGTTAGTGAAGTTGGTGGAGTTGGTAAAGTTAGATAGATAGATAGATAGATAGATACTTTATTGATCCCGAGGGAAATTCAAGGCATCCAGTAGCAGTATACAAACATGTAAGACACATAGCAATTGTTACCATAAACACCCGCTGTCCCCCCTCCCATACATATATTAACCCGACAACAAAGATTTAAGGAGCCCCTATAAAATTAAACCTGTGCAATTAAAAATAGACCTATACAACTTATATAATGAAATGTACAAACCTGTGCAGGAATAGAAATATATGTGCAATTTAAAAGAAACCTATAAACAGTGAAAAGCATCTGTAGTTAGACCTGTACATAAGAGATGGAGAGTGTTGACCTTCTGAGGGTATGTGTTACAGTAGTGTTTAAGATGGAGGTAGTGCAAGGAGTGTGCAAAACAGTCAGTGCAGACATTTAAGGTGCAAAAAAATAAATAAATAAAGTGATGGTCAAATGTGAAAAGCAAAAATATGTGAAAGCAGACATTAAACAGTTATTAAACAGTCAGTGCAAACATTAAAGTGATTGTCAGATGAGCATTAAAGTGTCCAACTAGAGGCTGACTCTTAGGACAGCAGTACAGATGAAAAAATGTGTCCATGAGTCACTGAGTGCTTTATCCTTGCCGTGACAGTGAGATGTTGTACAGTCTTATGGCCAGGGGGACAAAAGAGTTCTTAAGTCTGTCCGTGGAGCACGCTTGTGACAGCAGTCTGCCACTGAACATGCTCCTCTGCCTGGTGAAGGTGCTGTGCAGAGGGTGGTGGGTGTTGTCCATGATGGAGAGCATTTTGTCCAAAGACCTTCTCTCTGCCACCGTCACCAGAGAGTCCAGCTCTGTGCCCACCACAGAGCCAGCCTTCCTCACCAGTCTGTCCAGCCGTGCTGCATCTCTCTTCTTGCTGCTTCCTCCCCAGCACACCACAGCGTAGAAGAGGACACTGGCCACCACAGACTGGTAAAACATCTGCAGCAGCTTTTTGCAGATGTTGAAGGACCCCAGCCTTCTCAGGAAGTACAGACGGCTCTGTCCCTTCCTGCAGGTAGTGTCCATGTTTGGTGACCAGTCCAGTTTGTCATCCAACTGCAGCCCCAGATATCTGTAGGTCCTGACCACCTCCACGTCGACCCCCCCGATGGAAACAGGTTGCAGATGTGGCTTGTTCCTTCTGAAGTCCACCACCATCTCCTTGGTCTTGGAGGTGTTCAGCTGCAGATGGTTCGAACTGCACCACGTCACAAAGTCCTCAATCAGGCTCCTGTACTCCTCCTCCTGTCCATCCCTGACACAACCAACTATCGCAGTGTCATCTGAGTATTTCTGCATGTGGCAGAGCTCGGAGTTATACTGGAAGTCAGAGGTATACAGGGTGAACAAGACAGGAGAGAGCACAGTCCCCTGTGGTGCTCCGGTGCTGCTGACCACAGTGTCAGATGTGCAGTCCTTCAGTCTGACGTACTGTGGTCTCTCTGTGAGGTAGTCAGTGATCCGTTCCACTCCAGTTAGTGGAGTTGGTGAAGTTGGTGAAGTTGGTGAAGTTGGTGAAGTTGATGGAGTTGGTGAAGTTGGTGGAGTTAGTGAAGTTGGTGGAGTTAGTGAAGTTGGCAGAGTTAGTGGAGTTGGTGGAGTTAGTGAAGTTGGTGGAGTTAGTGAAGTTGGTGGAGTTAGTGAAGTTGGTGGAGTTAGTGAAGTTGGTGGAGTTAGTGAAGTTGGTGGAGTTAGTGAAGTTGGTGGAGTTAGTGAAGTTGGCGGAGTTAGTGGAGTTGGTAAAGTTAGTGGAGTTAGTGAAGTTGGTGAAGTTGGTGGAGTTAGTGAAGTTGGTGGAGTTGGTAAAGTTAGTGGAGTTATTGAAGTTGGTGAAGTTGGTGGAGTTAGTGGAGTTGGTAAAGTTAGTGGAGTTAGTGAAGTTGGTGAAGTTGGTGGAGTTAGTGAAGTTGGTGGAGTTGGTAAAGTTAGTGGAGTTATTGAAGTTGGTGAAGTTGGTGGAGTTAGTGAAGTTGGTGGAGTTGGTAAAGTTAGTGGAGTTATTGAAGTTGGTGAAGTTGGTGGAGTTAGTGAAGTTGGTGGAGTTGGTAAAGTTAGTGGAGTTGGTGAAGTTGGTGGAGTTATTGAAGTTGGTGAAGTTGATGGAGTTGGTGAAGTTGGTGGAGTTAGTGAAGTTGGTGAAGTTGATGGAGTTGGTGAAGTTGGTGGAGTTAGTGAAGTTGGTGAAGTTGGCAGAGTTGGTGGAGTTAGTGAAGTTGGTGGAGTTAGTGAAGTTGGTGGAGTTAGTGAAGTTGGTGAAGTTGATGGAGTTGGTGAAGTTGGTGGAGTTAGTGAAGTTGGTGGAGTTAGTGAAGTTGGCAGAGTTAGTGGAGTTGGTGGAGTTAGTGAAGTTGGTGGAGTTAGTGAAGTTGGTGGAGTTAGTGAAGTTGGTGGAGTTAGTGAAGTTGGTGGAGTTAGTGAAGTTGGTGGAGTTAGTGAAGTTGGTGGAGTTGGTGAAGTTGGTGGAGTTAGTGAAGTTGGTGGAGTTAGTGAAGTTGGTGGAGTTAGTGAAGTTGGTGGAGTTAGTGAAGTTGGTGGAGTTGGTGAAGTTAGTGGAGTTGGTGAAGTTGGTGAAGTTGGTGGAGTTAGTGAAGTTGGTGAAGTTAGTGGAGTTGGTGAAGTTAGTGAAGTTGGTGGAGTTGGTAAAGTTGGTGAAGTTGATGGAGTTGGTGAAGTTGGTGAAGTTGATGGAGTTGGTGAAGTTGGTGGAGTTAGTGAAGTTGGTGGAGTTAGTGAAGTTGGTGGAGTTAGTGAAGTTGGTGGAGTTGGTGAAGTTGGTGGAGTTGGTGAAGTTGGTGAAGTTGGTGGAGTTAGTGAAGTTGGTGAAGTTAGTGGAGTTGGTGAAGTTAGTGAAGTTGGTGGAGTTGGTAAAGTTAGTGGAGTTGGTGAAGTTGGTGAAGTTGGTGGAGTTGGTGAAGTTGGTGAAGTTGGTGGAGTTAGTGAAGTTGGTGGAGTTGGTAAAGTTAGTGGAGTTAGTGAAGTTGGTGGAGTTAGTGAAGTTGGTGGAGTTGGTGAAGTTGGTGGAGTTATTGAAGTTGGTGAAGTTGGTGGAGTTAGTGAAGTTGATGGAGTTGGTGAAGTTGGTGGAGTTAGTGAAGTTGGTGAAGTTGGCAGAGTTGGTGGAGTTAGTGAAGTTGGTGGAGTTAGTGGAGTTGGTGGAGTTAGTGAAGTTGGTGGAGTTGGTGAAGTTGGTGAAGTTGATGGAGTTGGTGAAGTTGGTGGAGTTAGTGGAGTTAGTGAAGTTGGTGGAGTGGGTGAAGTTGGTGGAGTTAGTGAAGTTGGTGAAGTTGGTGGAGTTGGTGAAGTTGGTGGAGTTGGTGGAGTTGGTGAAGTTGGTGGAGTTAGTGAAGTTGGTGGAGTTAGTGAAGTTGGTGGAGTTAGTGAAGTTGGTGAAGTTGGTGGAGTTGGTGAAGTTGGTGGAGTTAGTGAAGTTGGTGGAGTTGGTGAAGTTGGTGGAGTTAGTGAAGTTGGTGGAGTTAGTGAAGTTGGTGGAGTTAGTGAAGTTGGTGGAGTTAGTGAAGTTGGTGGAGTTGGTGAAGTTGGTGAAGTTGGTGGAGTTGGTGAAGTTGGTGGAGTTAGTGAAGTTGGTGAAGTTGGTGGAGTTAGTGAAGTTGGTGGAGTTAGTGAAGTTGGTGGAGTTGGTGAAGTTGGTGAAGTTGGTGGAGTTGGTGAAGTTGGTGGAGTTAGTGAAGTTGGTGGAGTTAGTGAAGTTGGTGGAGTTAGTGAAGTTGGTGAAGTTGGTGGAGTTGGTGGAGTTAGTGAAGTTGGTGGAGTTAGTGAAGTTGGTGGAGTTAGTGAAGTTGGTGGAGTTAGTGAAGTTGGTGAAGTTGGTGGAGTTGGTGGAGTTAGTGAAGTTGGTGGAGTTAGTGAAGTTGGTGGAGTTAGTGAAGTTGGTGGAGTTGGTGGAGTTGGTGAAGTTGGTGGAGTTGGTGAAGTTGGTGGAGTTGGTGGAGTTGGTGAAGTTGGTGAAGTTGGTGGAGTTGGTGGAGTTGGTGAAGTTGGTGGAGTTAGTGAAGTTGGTGGAGTTAGTGAAGTTGGTGGAGTTAGTGAAGTTGGTGGAGTTGGTGGAGTTGGTGAAGTTGGTGGAGTTAGTGAAGTTGGTGGAGTTAGTGAAGTTGGTGGAGTTAGTGAAGTTGGTGGAGTTGGTGAAGTTGGTGGAGTTGGTGAAGTTGGTGGAGTTAGTGAAGTTGGTGGAGTTGGTGGAGTTGGTGAAGTTGGTGGAGTTAGTGAAGTTGGTGGAGTTGGTGGAGTTGGTGAAGTTGGTGGAGTTAGTGAAGTTGGTGAAGTTAGTGGAGTTGGTGAAGTTGGTGAAGTTGGTGGAGTTGGTGGAGTTGGTGGAGTCGGTGAAGTTGGTGAAGTTGGTGGAGTTAGTGAAGTTGGTGGAGTTGGTGAAGTTGGTGGAGTTAGTGAAGTTGGTGGAGTTGGTGAAGTTGGTGGAGTTAGTGAAGTTGGTGGAGTTGGTGGAGTTGGTGAAGTTGGTGGAGTTAGTGAAGTTGGTGAAGTTGGTGGAGTTGGTGAAGTTGGTGGAGTTAGTGAAGTTGGTGGAGTTAGTGAAGTTGGTGAAGTTGGTGGAGTTGGTGAAGTTGGTGGAGTTAGTGAAGTTGGTGGAGTTAGTGAAGTTGGTGAAGTTGGTGGAGTTGGTGAAGTTGGTGGAGTTGGTGAAGTTGGTGAAGTTGGTGGAGTTGGTGAAGTTGGTGGAGTTAGTGAAGTTGGTGAAGTTGGTGGAGTTGGTGGAGTTAGTGAAGTTGGTGAAGTTGGTGGAGTTGGTGAAGTTGGTGGAGTTAGTGAAGTTGGTGAAGTTGGTGGAGTTAGTGAAGTTGGTGGAGTTAGTGAAGTTGGTGGAGTTGGTGAAGTTGGTGAAGTTGGTGGAGTTGGTGAAGTTGGTGGAGTTAGTGAAGTTGGTGAAGTTGGTGGAGTTGGTGAAGTTGGTGGAGTTGGTGAAGTTGGTGGAGTTAGTGAAGTTGGTGAAGTTGGTGGAGTTGGTGAAGTTGGTGGAGTTAGTGAAGTTGGTGAAGTTGGTGGAGTTGGTGAAGTTGGTGGAGTTGGTGGAGTTAGTGAAGTTGGTGGAGTTGGTGAAGTTGGTGGAGTTAGTGAAGTTGGTGGAGTTAGTGAAGTTGGTGGAGTTGGTGGAGTTGGTGGAGTTGGTGAAGTTGGTGGAGTTAGTGAAGTTGGTGGAGTTGGTGGAGTTGGTGAAGTTGGTGGAGTTGGTGGAGTTGGTGGAGTTGGTGAAGTTGGTGGAGTTAGTGAAGTTGGTGGAGTTAGTGAAGTTGGTGGAGTTAGTGAAGTTGGTGGAGTTGGTGAAGTTGGTGGAGTTGGTGGAGCCAGAAATCGTACTCTGCTTCATACTTAGTTCATCAGACAGGTGTGTGTCCTGCACACTGTCTAACTTTACAAAACATTATCAATGTTTTGGTGCTGAATATGTCGCCTTTTGAGATATTAAGACGTTTGCAGGAGGTTGTCATGACGACACGGTAATAACAAAGATGAGTGTATGTATTAGAGATAATGCACCTGAAACAAAGCTGTTTGTCCTCTCTGTCTTAAATCTGTGTGTGTGCGTGTTTACCTGCAGCTGTCGTCAGTGAGTGTGTGGAGGTTCTCCACCTTCTACATCTACTACGCCCTGCTGCTGCTGGCTCTGATCCTTTCTGGTCTGTCCGACCAGCCCCCCCCTCTTCTCTCAGGCCGTCAAAGACCAGGTGAGCCGTCCTCACGCTGAACACCTGTCACCGAGCATCACAGGTGGATGATGCACCTGTACCTGTTAGCTCACACAGGTGGATGATGCACCTGTACCTGTTAGCTCACACAGGTGGATGATGCACCTGTACCTGTTAGCTCACACAGGTGGATGATGCACCTGTACCTGTTAGCTCACACAGGTGGATGATGCACCTGTTCCTGTTAGCTCACACAGGTGGATGATGCACCTGTACCTGTTAGCTCACACAGGTGGATGATGCACCTGTTCCTGTTAGCTCACACAGGTGGATGATGCACCTGTACCTGTTAGCTCACACAGGTGGATGATGCACCTGTACCTGTTAGCTCACACAGGTGGATGATGCACCTGTTCCTGTTAGCTCACACAGGTGGATGATGCACCTGTACCTGTTAGCTCACACAGGTGGATGATGCACCTGTACCTGTTAGCTCACACAGGTGGATGATGCACCTGTTCCTGTTAGCTCACACAGGTGGATGATGCACCTGTACCTGTTAGCTCACACAGGTGGATGATGCACCTGTACCTGTTGGCTCACACAGGTGGATGATGCACCTGTACCTGTTAGCTCACACAGGTGGATGATGCACCTGTACCTGTTAGCTCACACAGGTGGATGATGCACCTGTACCTGTTAGCTCACACAGGTGGATGATGCACCTGTACCTGTTAGCTCACACAGGTGGATAATGCACCTGTACCTGTTGGCTCACACAGGTAGACGATGCACCTGTTATTTCAGCTCTGTTTGTGTTTGTGTTCAGAACCCGTGTCCCGAGCCCGGAGTGTCCTTCCTCTCCAGGATCACCTTCTGGTGGATCACCGGGTGAGCTCACCTGAAACTCTTACAGAAACAGTGATCACCAGTGATCTCTTCTTCATTTTTCGGAGAGACAACGGAGACGAGTTGCTGCATGTCGTTGATCCGGCAGGTCGTTTGACCCGGCAGGTCGATGCCTCGGCAGGTCGATGCCTCGGCCGGGCTACAGTTGGTGATTTGATGAATCTGCTAATGTTGGCCTTCCTCTTCATCATCACCTCCTGTATCTACCTGAGTCAACACCTGTTATGAGTTTTTACCTTCTGGGTTTTCCAAATGTTTATTCTTTTTGTCATCTCCTTCAGGATGATGATGACGGGCTACCGGCGCCCCCTGGAGGAGAAGGACCTGTGGTCACTTAACCTTGAGGACCGCTCACACCGAGTTGTTCCCCAGCTTGTGGGTCGCTGGAACAACGAGTGCCAGAAGGTCAAAAGGTGTGGAGATGTGCTCTCAAGTGACAGACCTCAGATCAGTGATAAGACAGAGAAACAGGGAAGAGCTTTGGTCCGTGTTGATTGGATGTTAAAGCGAGAAGCTTCAGCCGACCTGTTCTAACTCCACCTAATGCTTAATTTAAAACGTCAGAGAGGTTTAATGTGAACTTCTCGTTAACAGTCTCCTCTCTCTCGCCCCTCTCTGGTGACAGGACGGAGCAGAACATGGTGTACTCTCCTAAACGAGCTCCTCGCTCGGAGAGCAAAGAGGGCCGAGCTGTGGAGGAGTCTGAAATCCTGCTCGTGAAGAACCCTCAGAAAGCCAAGGAGCCGTCCCTCTTCTGGGCCCTGTGCCTTACGTTTGGCCCCTATTTCCTCATCTCCTGCCTCTACAAGATCATCCAGGACATCCTCATGTTCGTGGGGCCCGAGATCCTGCGGTCAGTACCCTCAGAGACCGTTTAACAGGATTACAGGCGCCTGTAGACTGAACTTAGTCTGTATGAAAGGAAACAGAACCACTGATGTGGAATCTGTTTCTGGGTATGAGTTCTAAAAGTAAAGGTATAAAAGGCGTCTCCTGATTGGACGGAGGAGGCTGCCATGTGGTCTTTATAATTTATGACTTGGATGATTAGCTTTTGTTGTCGAAGCTAATGATCCTGCTGCACCTATCTGATAAAGAATATTAATACCTGTGTGTTTGCAGGGCAGCTGTTTATGGAGGTCATATATCTTTGTTCTTTAAACTTTCTCTCAGACACCTGGGTGGATTTAAAAATGAATCTGAAGCTATATGACCTCCATTAACATACAGGAGTGTTTGAGAGAAAGAAGCCGTCAGGAGCGTTTCTCCTTCAGTCTGAATGTCGTGGGGGCGTTACAGAGGGGACAAACTAGAATCCTAACCCCTTTACTCTGTGAGACCTTCTCTCCTTCTCATCTGGTGAGGCTACTTCAGATCACTCGACTTCTTATTTCAAACACATCTCAGATATTCAGTCAACTGTGTTGGCGTGCTGTCTAACGTCTCTTGGCGCCAGAGGTGTCATGTGACTGTTTTATAGTTGTAAATATTGTCTCTGCTCTGAGGCTTCAGTCCGCCAAACCTCTGACACTTAAACGATGATGAAGAAGCAGGAGAGTCCAGCTCTGCCCCATCGTGGAGTCTGTTGGTGTTTGTGAGAATGGAGAGTGAAGGTGGTGCAGGTGTTTGTTGTTGGAGACACACTTTAAGCCTTTAAACACACACACACACACACACACACACACACACACACACACACACACACGTGGAGGCCTGTTGTTTGTTATTGAGACAGAGAACTCGTTTAAACAGAGCTGTTAAAGAAACTGAGAACATGGAGTCACATAATCTGCAAGAGCTCCAAACACGTGTGACTCAGTGATGAGGAGCTGAGCTGCAGAGCTCTGTGTCTCAGTGATGAGGAGCTGAGCTGCAGAGCTCCGTGTCTCAGTGATGAGGAGCTGAGCTGCAGAGCTCTGTGACTCAGTGATGAGGAGCTGAGCTGCAGAGCTCCGTGACTCAGTGATGAGGAGCTGAGCTGCAGAGCTCTGTGTCTCAGTGATGAGGAGCTGAGCTGCAGAGCTCTGTGACTCAGTGATGAGGAGCTGACCTGCAGAGCTCTGTGACTCAGTGATGAGGAGCTGACCTGCAGAGCTCTGTGTCTCAGTGATGAGGAGCTGAGCTGCAGAGCTCCGTGACTCAGTGATGAGGAGATGAGCTGCAGAGCTCCGTGACTCAGTGATGAGGAGCTGAGCTGCAGAGCTCCGTGACTCAGTGATGAGGAGATGAGCTGCAGAGCTCCGTGACTCAGTGATGAGGAGCTGAGCTGCAGAGCTCCGTGACTCAGTGATGAGGAGCTGAGCTGCAGAGCTCCGTGACTCAGTGATGAGGAGCTGAGCTGCAGAGCTCCGTGACTCAGTGATGAGGAGCTGAGCTGCAGAGCTCCGTGACTCAGTGATGAGGAGATGAGCTGCAGAGCTCCGTGACTCAGTGATGAGGAGCTGAGCTGCAGAGCTCCGTGACTCAGTGATGAGGAGCTGAGCTGCAGAGCTCTGTGACTCAGTGATGAGGAGCTGAGCTGCAGAGCTCTGTGACTCAGTGATGAGGAGATGAGCTGCAGAGCTCTGTGTCTCAGTGATGAGGAGCTGAGCTGCAGAGCTCTGTGTCTCAGTGATGAGGAGCTGAGCTGCAGAGCTCTGTGACTCAGTGATGAGGAGCTGAGCTGCAGAGCTCCGTGACTCAGTGATGAGGAGCTGAGCTGCAGAGCTCTGTGACTCAGTGATGAGGAGCTGAGCTGCAGAGCTCTGTGACTCAGTGATGAGGAGCTGAGCTGCAGAGCTCTGTGACTCAGTGATGAGGAGATGAGCTGCAGAGCTCTGTGACTCAGTGATGAGGAGCTGAGCTGCAGTCTAAATAAAACGTATTTATTTCCTTTGCAGGCTACTGATCCGCTTTGGAAACGACTCCAGCGCCCCCTCCTGGCAGGGCTTCTTCTACACGGCCCTGCTCTTCTTCTGCACCTGCGTGCAGTCGCTCATCCTGCAGAGGTATTTCCACGTCTGCTTTGTGTCGGGCATGCGTCTGCGCACCGCCATCATCGGCGCCGTCTACAGGAAGGTACAGACACCACTTTATAATCCTCTCCTTTCTACTTTCATTTAGAAAAAACGTTAACATAAAAAGGCCAAATATCAAGAACAGACTGAGAACAAAGACGAGGAATCTGAAGTGGTGTATGTATGTGTGTGTGTGTGTGTGTGCGTGTGTGTGTCAGGCTCTGGTCATCAGCAGCGCGGCTCGTCGTACGTCCACGGTGGGAGAGATCGTGAACCTGATGTCTGTGGACGCTCAGCGCTTCATGGACCTCATCACCTACATTAACATGATCTGGTCGGCCCCCCTGCAGGTGGTGCTGGCGCTTTACTTCCTGTGGCAGGTGAGGTCAGAGGTCAGATACAGAATGAGGTTCAGCGTCATGCAAAAGAGCATCTTTGAGTTTGGAGGAGGAGGAGGAAAAGGAGGGAAACACTGCTGGATGGAAACTGGACTGTTGATGCAGCAGGTGTACACCTTCATCTTGTTCTCGTTGTGTTTCTGTGTTCTTTCAGAACCTGGGTCCGTCTGTGCTGGCTGGCGTGGCTGTGATGGTTCTGATGGTTCCTGTTAACGCCGTCATCGCCATGAAAACCAAAACCTACCAGGTAGGACTCCTACACCTCCCTCTATTACACGACCTGGTTCACTTACAATGCTCAGGTTTTTGTTTTCACGATCCGGTTTGTACTGAGTCTAAAATAAAGACCATCACAGCTAGAGCGCAAGTAAGAGAACTTCAGGAACAGTTCTGAGGGGTCAGATGTCTCAAAGACCTGTGCAGGTAATTTCTGCAGTCACAGTTATTGTGTGTGTGTGTGTGTGTGTGTGTGTGTGTGTGTGTGCGCGTGCGTGTGTGTGTGTGTGTGTGTGTGTGTGTGTGTGTGTGTGTGTGTGTGTGTGTGCGCGTGCGTGTGTGTGTGTGTGTGTGTGTGTGTGTGTGTGTGTGTGCGCGTGCGCGTGTGTGTGTGTGCATTGAACAGGTGGCTCAGATGAAGAGTAAAGACAACCGCATTAAGCTGATGAACGAGATGCTGAACGGTATTAAGGTGTTGAAGCTGTACGCCTGGGAGCTCGCCTTTCAAGACAAAGTGTCCGAGATCAGAGAGAGCGAGCTGAAGGTGCTGAAGAAGGCCGCCTACCTGGGCGCCATGTCCACCTTCACCTGGGTCTGTGCACCTTTCCTGGTGAGTCCCAAACATGGACAGACACACACACACACACGGACAGACACACACACACACACACACACACACACACACACACACACGGACAGACACACACACGGACAGACACACACACGGACAGACACACACACAGACACACACACAGACACACACACACGGACAGACACACACACGGACAGACACACACACACACACGGACAGACACACACACACACACACACACACACACACACGGACAGACACACACACACACACACACGGACAGACACACACACGGACAGACACACACACACACACACACACACGGACAGACACACACACGGACAGACATACACACGGACAGACACACACACACACACACACGGACAGACATGCACACGGACAGACACACACAGACACACACACACACACACACACACACACACGGACAGACACACACACGGACAGACACACACACGGACAGACACACACACACACACACACACACACGGACAGACATGCACACGGACAGACACACACAGACACACACACACACACACGGACAGACACACACACACACACACACACACACGGACACACATACACACGGACAGACACACACACACACACACACACACACACGGACAGACATGCACACAACTGTTTGATGCAGATGCGTCTGTTAGACTGTTGGTTGATGAACTTTGATTCAAACTAAAAGAACACCTACATGCAGGACATGTTATTAACCTGTTTGATCTTTCTCTGTCTGCAGGTGGCGCTTTCCACGTTCACCGTGTACGTGCTGATCGATGAACACAACATACTCGACGCTCAGAAAGCCTTTGTGTCTCTGGCGCTCTTCAACATCCTGCGTTTTCCTCTCAACATGCTGCCCATGGTCATCAGCAGCATGGTGCAGGTGAGTGCAGGTGGTGTGAGAAACAGGAAGTTGAGAGTTTATTGAAGGCTCGGTGTGGAAACGAAGCCTCTTAGTTTTCTGTTTCTAAGCTCCAGAACAGATCTAATTATTAACTTTCCTCCTGCAGTCTATGAAGATGTTTGTTCTTACAGCCTCCATTCAAAGAAGGAACATCTATCCTTAAAACAATCAGTTACATGAAGAGTGTGTTCTTTTCCGGCGCCCCCTGCTGCTCTTTTGGGTAATTTCCCCACTGTGTTCTCGTCTGCAGGCCAGCGTGTCTCTGAAGCGTCTCCGGGTGTTTCTGTCTCATGAGGAGCTGCAGGAGGACAGCGTGGAGCACAAAGCGTTGACAAACTGTGAGTGCGACGTGTTCCTGTGCTTTCTTTAAAGTATGGCGTGTATTTCAGTTTAACACGTGTCTCTCTCTCTCCCTCTCTCCCTCTCTCTCTCTCTCTCTCTCTCTCACTCTCTCTCTCTCCCTCTCACTTTCTCTCCCCCTCTCTCTCTCTCTCCCTCTCACTTTCTCTCCCTCTCGCTCTCTCTCTCTCTCTCTCTCTCTCTCTCACTTTCTCTCCCCCTCTCTCTCTCTCTCTCCCTCTCACTTTCTCTCCCTCTCGCTCTCTCTCTCTCTCTCTCCCTCTCACTTTCTCTCCCCCTCTCTCTCTCTCTCTCTCTCCCTCTCACTTTCTCTCCCTCTCCCTCTCTCTCTCCCTCTCTCTCTCCTCCTCTCAGCTCCAAACAGTATCTCCATGGAGGACGCCGTCTTCAGCTGGTCCCGAGCTGAGTCACCGACACTCAAAAAGTATGTTTGTCATCCTATAAGGGACCTTCAACACATGCTGGCCTGCACTGTATTTTTCAATGAGATCAGCCATATCTGGAGATGATCTCTGATAAGTGTCAGGACAGTTCGCCTTCTCCAGATATGTTCAGCAGTGCATGTGTGAAAACAGCTCGTGTATTTGTTTAAAGACTCAAACAGCTCCTGACTCTTCTGTCAGTGTAAGCTCACCTCTCTGCG
>CM036553.1:481723-509223 GCA_020745685.1 Tautogolabrus adspersus
TAAAACATGCAGTAAAAAGAAACGGAGCAGTGTCGCTCATACAGCGCCCGTTGTCATAGAGACAAGACGCACGTGCAGCGCTTTTCTTCTCAGTGCACAAACGCTTCATCCAAACGCTCCCGAGCGCACAGCCAGCGCTTTCTGCCTGAAGAAACACACCGGGACACAGAGCCTCAGACTTCTGAAGACTCTTCTGATATTCAGTTTGAACCGGCCGCTGGTCGAGCCTCGATATTAACCAATCAGAGGAGGAGTCAGTCTGCTGCTACTCAACAAGCTGCAGGAGTTTAGTTTGTTCTGTTTCAGAGTGAGAGTCTGAGTCCAGAGATCAGATCCAACAGCTGCTCTCTGATACGTCTGAACGCCGATGTCTTAATGAGACTCTTTGATATTCCCTCTGATTTAAAGATGGCGTTTAAACGACCGTAGAATCATCTTTGATTGGTTTTCTCGTTAACTTAATTACTCAAACATCAGAGGTTACTTTATTTTTTATGCTCTCAAATGAAAAAGGTTGAAGATCAAACTCAAACATTAAATTAGTGATGGGATAGAGGTTATCTTTGACGTCTGCGGTCGCAGTGAAGAGTTTCTGAATGTTTGATCCAAACTCGCCAACAGACTGAAGAGCTGTAGCGAGGAACAGAGAGAGCAGAGAGTTTCACCTGACCACTCATGAATCCATCCAAAAGGAAACTTACAGTTCAAAGTTACGAGGTGCTGAGGCGTCCACCTGCTGCAGCCAGCTCCAATGTTGTCATAGAGATGACGCAGGTGAGCTGGCAGCCTTTATTGGCTCTGAAGCTCCGCCCATGCAGGGCAGTCAGGTAGAGGGGAGTCATCGTTCTGCGACCCGCCCACCAGATTGAGCTCAACAACAGGCTGAACTTTTGTGTTCAAACATCTAATAAAGACGATATTAAAAAATGCTGATAGCAAAAAGGACCTCACGTCTTTCTGTTTGTATAAAATAAAAAAAACGCCACACAGGTAACTTTATAAACACACCTGAGCTCCTTCTCACCGTCCTGTTTCAGGTGTGGCCGTGTTCGGTTACTCACTCTCCATGTCCATCGGGGGCATCCTGGCGTCTCGCTGCCTCCATCAGTCAATGCTCTACGACGTCCTCCGGTCGCCCATGTCTTTCTTTGAGCGCACGCCAAGCGGGAACCTGGTGAACCGCTTCGCCAAAGAGATGGACACCATCGACTCTGTGATCCCCAGCATCATCAAGATGTTCATGGGCTCCATGTTCAACGTGGTAGGCTCATGTGTCATCATCCTCATCGCCACGCCGCTGGTCGCCATCATCATCCCCGTGCTCGGCCTGCTCTACTTCTTTGTGCAGGTCAGTATACATGGATCAGAACGTAATGTGGTCAGACTTAGATTCACGTGATTAAACACGTCAGATATCCGTGTCTCTCTCTCTCCTGTGCAGAGGTTTTACGTGGCGTCATCTCGGCAGCTGAAGCGTCTGGAGTCGGTCAGTCGTTCTCCGATCTACACGCACTTTAACGAGACTCTGCTGGGAACCTCGGTCATCAGGGCGTTTGGTGAACAGGAGCGTTTCATACGAGAGAGCGACCAGCGAGTTGACCACAACCAGAAGGCGTACTACCCCAGCATCGTGGCCAACAGGTGGGACACGGCGTTCCTGAACACGCTGACAGTCTTTGAACAACGTTCCCTCTTTATGAGCACGCCGTGTGTCACAGCATCTGTAAAGGTCTGTGTGTGTGTGTGTCTCTTTGTGTGTGTGTGTGTGTGTGTGTGTGTGTGTGTGTGTGTGTGTGTGTGTGTGTCTCTCTGTGTGTGTGTGTGTGTGTGTGTGTGTCTCTGTGTGTGTGTGTGTGTGTGTGTGTGTGTGTGTGTGTGTGTGTGTGTGTGTGTGTGTGTGTGTGTGTGTGTGTGTGTCTCTGTGTGTGTGTGTGTGTGTGTGTGTGTGCTTGCAGGTGGCTGGCGGTCCGTCTGGAGTTTGTGGGAAATGTCATTGTGTCGTCTGCTGCTCTGTTTGCCGTCATCGCCAGAGAGAGTCTGAGTCCAGGCATCATGGGTCTGTCCATCTCCTACGCCCTGCAGGTAAACACACCTGAGCGACCTGTTTGACTTTATAGTCAGTCACGCCAGCTGTGATGTGTGATGATGGTTTAGGATCTTTGACGTTTAGGCCGAGTCCAAACGGAGGCGGGTATTTTTATAAACGGCGATTTTCCTCCCCTGGCCTCTTTTTTTTTGAAATGCTACGTAAATGGCCGTACTGTGACCTCTGCAGAGTTTAAGAGTGAACGAACCTTTACACTTAAATCCAAACTGTGTGTATGGATCAAACTTCTCTCACCTGGCTCTCCTCTCGCTCTCAGCTGACGGCGTCTCTGACCTGGCTGGTGAGGATGTCGTCTGACGTGGAGACAAACATCGTGGCAGTGGAGAGAGTGAAAGAGTACAGTGACACGGAGAAAGAGGTACATACTCATGTGAAGCTTTCTGTACTTGTACACTCACGGTCCTTCCAGCTGTGTATCAAGATAAAGAAACGGCTCATAGAAACAGTGATGTGGTCGTGTGTTTGTGATGTCGTCCGTCCAGGCTGAGTGGAAGCTGGACTCGTCCTCTCTCCCTGCAGGGTGGCCCACTGAGGGCTGCATCGACATCCGAGGCTTCAGTCTGAGGTACCGACAAGACCTGGAGCCGGCCATCCGCAACATCAGCATCAACATCCAGGGAGGAGAGAAGGTACCACTCACACCACTGATACGTGAAATGTTTATAACCATGTCCACATAATGAACAGTTTGCCTCATGACCTCTAACACTGGCGGTGACATCATCAGGTGGGGATTGTGGGTCGTACCGGAGCGGGGAAGTCGTCTCTGACGCTCGGTCTGTTCAGGATCATCGAGGCTGCAGAGGGAAACATCTTCATCGACGGGGTGGACCTTTCTAAACTCGGCCTGCATGAGCTCCGGTCCAGAATCACCATCATACCGCAGGTCGGTGACCGGACGATGACAGACAACACGGAAACGTGACAATAACACCCAAAACGTTTCACAGGTGGAACGTCGTGTTAGACTGAGCTGCAGCAGTTATTCACTGTGTGTGTGTGTTTACAGAGTACAGAGTGAAGCTTGAGACTCAGTGATGTTGGAGTTGATCTCTATTTCTCTCTTGTCTGTCCTCAGGACCCAGTACTGTTTTCAGGCTCCCTGAGGATGAACCTGGACCCGTTTGACTGTTACTCTGACGAGGAGGTGTGGAGGGCGCTGGAGTTCTCTCACCTGAAGAGCTTTGTGTCCGGGCTGCCCGACAAACTGAACCACGAGTGCAGCGAGGGAGGAGAGAACCTCAGGTACTGACATTCAGTCAAAGGACAGCTTAGGTTCTCGAGTGTTTTTACTGGAGCTGCAACAATTACATACTGAAAGGAGCAATCTGTAACTCTGACACCTAGTGTTTAAAATGGGTACTGCAGTCCAAGTTCAGAACATTACAGAGAGCTGTCTCCCCCCCCCCCCCTCCTCTCTAGAGTGGATGCTCATGCAGGTCACCATGTGGTGGACACTGAAGCTTCAGTGTTTATCCAGCTCTGCATCGGTCTGTAAACCTTTCTGCGTTCTAACCTCTCTCCATTTTTCAAAAGCATCTCCAATATTGATCCTAGTTTGAGCACGTTTCTGCTCGTGGAGCTTATTAGAAACATGCAGAGGCTTTTTAGGTCGGGTACAATCACTTCTATCTGAACCAGTTCTCTTGCCCGCTTCCATCGCTGCAACACCTGTTGGTTTGACCTGATAACTGCTCTCATATCTGGCAAACCGAGGGGCGTCCAAAACGGCCGTGTGGGGGTGCCTTAAAACCGCCTACCTTCTCTGGTCCAAACAAATCCAGAGCATTCAGGACCAGAATCTAAAGTTAGAAGGAGGACATACTGGCTGCTGCATTGTTGTCAGAGAAGCCAGCACTTCAACATAGCATGTTTCCTTAATGTCTGATCATAGAGTAAGCTCACTTTATCATCTCACTCTCTACACAGCTCACTGATTGGACCTTTAAGGGAGAGTGCTAAATGTCATAGTAAATGTTTTTGTGTTTAAATTGTTTCTCTGTGTCTGATGGTCTGATTAAAAGCGCGGTCACACTGGCCATCCGTACCGTGCCGTACTCAAGCACGATTGCCCCCCCCCGCTGCGCCATTCCCCCACTGGCCAGCACGGCCTGCGGTCACACTGCATCAGGACTAACCGTGCCTGAGCACGATTACCTCTTGTACATAACGTTGTAATACAGCACATGCATGCTTTATGTTATTATGAAGCGTGCTCAGTTTACAAACAGGCGGACTGGAGAATAAAAATTAAAAAAGGGACGCGCAGTCGAGTCCGCGTCTGCACATCGGAGAACAACACGGAGAACATGACAGCTTTGTGACTTATTTTGAGTCATGTTAGTCAGATAACGCCGTAAAACTCTGGATTTCTTCATAATGAAGGCTGTCAGCGTTGTGTACCCGCGTGCTTGTGCTCGTGCATGAAGTGTACCGTGCCAAAGCACACCTCTCCGAAGTGTGCCAAAGCCAAGGAAGTGTAGCGTGCCTGAGCACGAACAGAGCGGTCACACTGGCCAAACGAACCGGACTTTAGGGTTGAAGCGTGCTTGAGCACGGTACGGATTGTCAGTGTGACCGCACCCTAAACCTGCCTCTCTCTCTTTCCCTCTCGCTCTTCTATGTGTGTGTTTTGTGTGTGTGTGTGTGTGTGTGTGTGTGTGTGTGTGTGTGTGTGTGTTTTGTTTGTGTGTGTGTTCTCTTCAGTGTGGGGCAGAGACAGCTGCTGTGTTTAGCTCGAGCTCTCCTGAGGAAGACGAAGATCCTGGTCCTGGATGAGGCCACGGCAGCTGTGGACATGGAGACAGACAACCTGATCCAGTCCACCATCCGCTCCCAGTTTGAGGACTGCACCGTGCTGACCATTGCCCACCGCCTCAACACCATCATGGACTACACCAGGTAAACTACACACAGCTTATACCATGAGACATAATCTTTCATACTTAATGTGGATAATTTGCCCTTTTTTTTGCATGAGAGGAAATGTGTTCTTCATCTCGTTTGTGTCCCCTCAGGGTGCTGGTGTTGGAGAAAGGAGAGATGGCAGAGTTCGACTCGCCCGCCAACCTCACGGCCCAGAGAGGAGCCTTTTACAAGATGGCCAAGGACGCAGGGCTGGTCTGAACGCAGGAAGAGGTCCTCACCTGGTCCAGCTGCTCCTCTGAGCCCCCTCCAGCTCCTCTGGCCCCCCCCTGAGGGGTCCAGAGTCCGGGAGCGTGAGGGGGAGGTTCAGATTAGAGTGCCTGTCTGTAGACTGGAGAGAACTCAGGGTCTGTCCCGCTCCATCTGCTCCGTCCTGCCAGCCCGTCTACTTCCTGTTTCCTGTTGTCCACGTCCTTTCACTGCCGGAGGAGCAGACGAGTTCAGACTTTAATCTGACAGACGATTGTATCTGCTTGAGTTTTACTATGTTAGGAGCGAGTCGCTGCAGTGTGTCTCTCAGAGCCGTACGTGTAGATCTTATAGTGCCAAACATGCCCTCATATAGAAATATTTATTGTAGAGACTCTGCGTGCAGTATCAGAGAGCATCATTCAATGCCATCATTCAGGTACACTGATGATGTCACAGACACGACACACATCAATGAGACGCTAAAAAACGCACAAACTGACTGTTACTTTAAATGTCGCTGTGATTGTTTCGTTACTGTGCGTGTGTTCAGCTTTAAGTTTCACGTGTTTGTCTGCGTCGAGCCGAGGATACACTCGGTCTAAAGGTACTGACTGCGCACTATGAGGACGATCGTCTCCTCTGCTTTATGTTCTGAATCTTTAGATCTGTGAAGACATCACGGATGAAAAAAAAACAAAACACGTTTCTGACAGAAGTGTTTTTCTTACTTGCTTTTGTGTGACTGTTTTTATTTTAAGGTAATAAAGATATTTTCAGAATAAAGTCTGTTTTCTTGTTTAGCCGCTGTGTAATAAATCAATAAAGATTTATTTATACATCACCATTCAGTAAAGCTACAAAGCAGTTAGAAGTTAAAGCATCAAAAATATAAATAAATAAATAAGAAGATAAACTTTTAAGATGAATTAAAAATCATCAAAAATAAGTCGTTAGATATTAAAAGATAAAGAACTAAATATAAATAAAACAATTGAAGAGTTTTTAAAATGACAAACAGACAGAAATGTTAAAGATAAATAAAAATGATAATAAATAGTTTATTTAAAATAAGGATAAATAATATTTAACAGCTCTTCATATATACGGATTCACTGCGCAGTGGCGACACGGAACTACGTCTCCCAGCATCCTTTGCTGTCCGGTCTGAGTTGAAGGAAGATGGCGGCCATTGATGGAATGGGGCTGCCGCTGCTGTTTTAAGCGATGTAAGGCAGTTTATTGTGTGTTTTATGAAACATTTTTAAGAAACAAGAAGAGAAAGGAGGCCATGCAGGACGGAGAGTGTCAGCTGTGACTGTAGAATCACCAACAACAGGTAGGTCACGCGCACACGCCTCTTTTTGTTGCTCTTAGCTGGCTAGCTACTGTAAGCTAACTTAGCTAACCTAGCTAGCTGGCTAGCTGCTACTGACACATCCTGACAGAGACTGTCCGTGTTTCGTTGACTAGGTTTAAAAATATAAACACTTATAAACCTGGAATACAGAGAGAATAGTGACGTATTTAACGTAAGTCTCAAAGGTATTTGGCAGTCAATCCGGAGAGGAAACATTAGCTTTTAGCTGGGGAGCTAACATTAGCTTCGAGTGATCACACAGACAACAGAGTGAATCTCACAACAGACAGACAGCTGCAGAGAGACAGACAACTGCAGGAGGACAGACAGTTACAGAGAGACCGGGAGACAGACAGCTGCAGAGAGCTGCAGGGGGACATACAGTTACAGAGAGACAGGGAGACAGTCAGCTGCAGAGAGACAGTCAGCTGCAGGGAGACAGACAGCTGCAGAGAGCTGCAGGGGGACATACAGTTACAGAGAGACAGGGAGACAGTCAGCTGCAGAGAGACAGTCAGCTGCAGAGAGCTGCAGGGGGACATACAGTTACAGAGAGACAGGGAGACAGACAGCTGCAGAGAGACAGACAGCTGCAGAGAGACAGTCAGCTGCAGAGAGCTGCAGGGGGACATACAGTTACAGAGAGACAGGGGGACAGACAGCTGCAGAGAGACAGACAGCTGCAGGGAGACAGTCAGCTGCAGAGAGCTGCAGGGGGACATACAGTTACAGAGAGACAGGGAGACAGACAGCTGCAGAGAGACAGTCAGCTGCAGAGAGCTGCAGGGGGACATACAGTTACAGAGAGACTGGGAGACAGTCAGCTGCAGGGGGACATACAGTTACAGAGAGACAGGGGGACAGACAGCTGCAGAGAGCTGCAGGGGGACATACAGTTACAGAGAGACAGGGGGACAGACAGCTGCAGAGAGACAGACAGCTGCAGAGAGACAGTCAGCTGCAGAGAGCTGCAGGGGGACATACAGTTACAGAGAGACAGGGAGACAGTCAGCTGCAGAGAGCTGCAGGGGGACATACAGTTACAGAGAGACAGGGAGACAGTCAGCTGCAGAGAGCTGCAGGGGGACATCCAGTTACAGAGAGACAGGGAGACAGACAGCTGCAGAGAGACAGTCAGCTGCAGAGAGCTGCAGAGGGACAGACAGCTATAGAGAGACAGACAATTGCAGGGAGACAGACTGCTGCAGAGAGATAGGCAGCTGCAGAGATGTGCAGAGAGACAGTCAGCTGCAGAGAGACATACAGCTGCAGGGAGACAGATTGCTGCAGAGATACAGACAGCTGCAGAGATACAGACAGCTGCAGGGAGACAGACTGCTACAGAGATGTGCAGGGAGCAAGGCAGCTGCAGGGAGCTGTAAAGAGACAGACGGCTGTAAAGAGACATAGAGCTGCAGAGTCACAGACAGTTGCAGGGAGACAGTCAGCTGCAGAGACAGTCAGCTGCAGAGACAGACAGCTGCAGAGACAGACAGCTGCAAAGAAACATAGAACTGCAGGGAGACAGGCAGCTGCAGAGAGACAGACGGCTGTAAAGAGACATAGAGCTGCAGAGTCACAGACAGTTGCAGGGAGACAGTCAGCTGCAGAGACAGACAGCTGCAGAGACAGACAGCTGCAAAGAAACATAGAACTGCAGGGAGACAGGCAGCTGCAGAGAGACAGACGGCTGTAGAGAGACATACAGTTGCAGAGAGAGACAGCTCCGCCATCATCATGCCTTAAGACATACATATTGATTCCGCTGCAGCGTAATATGGGTGTCCCAGTCTGTGAATTCACATTGACCTACGGCGTTGCGGAAACGTGAGTGAGCCAGCACAGCGGGAGCTCCACATACACAGTCAGACATGCTCACAGACATGAAATTGAGTCCCCTGATCCGGTCTCGCCCCTGTAACGCCTCTTTTGCTACCTTTGTATGTGGCACATAGGGGGGATAACTTTGCCCCCCCCCCCCCCCCCACCCAATCTCCTCCTCTACATTCAGATTGAATGGAAACATCACAGGGATGTAAATATCATGACTTGAAACAGCGCTTGAACAGGGCTAAAACATTTGTGTAATTTAAACGGTGTGCAGGAATTGAAATTTTCTTTTGGAATCTTCTAATTTTGTTGCTGTGGTATTAGTTAGTTTTAGTTTTTACTAGAATCATATCTAAGTTATAAAATCTGTTATCAGTCAACCTGATTAGGTTCAAATTAAGATCTTAAGGAGGTCTCTAATTGTTGTTCAGAATATTAAGACATTCAGGATCCCACTCATCTAATAAAGATCTGCAGATCCTCCATCATGCTGAAGAATGATACAGTCAGTGGGATGTGTGGCTCTAGTCTTCCAAATAACCTGTAATTAATCCAAATGAAGCAGCCTGTCAGTTAAAGACTGTATGCGTCCTCTCCTCTCTCACAGATTAACTCCTGCTTCCTGTTCTCCATCGTGGACCTCCTGCTCCCTCTGTCGGACTCCTGCAGCTGCAGATATTTCATCTGATGGACTTGACTCCATCTTCAGGCTTCAAAAGGAGGCCGACTGCCTCCTCGTCTTCCCCGAGTGGAGTCAGAGAGGTGGCCAGGAGTCCTCCTCCCTGCTCTCCATCCTTATCTGTGTCTTCTCCTTCGTCTCCTTCATCCTCACCCTTGTCTACCTCCTCCTCTGTCTGCATCAACACGTCCGTGTATCAGAACCATGTGAAGGGTCCTACCCAGGGGATGGAGTTGCCGCGGGTCTCCTCCACCTCTGCCCCTGTAGGAGGGCAGTCTCACTCCACACCTCCACCCAACACCACCTCCTCAGACTCCTTCCCTCACACTTCAGGTCAGCCCGATGACTGTGAGACAGAGGGAATAAAAAAGGAGATGTACGACCCTTTCAGTCCTACTGAGGGAGCGAAGGAGGGGGAGAAATATGACCCCTTTGACCCCACAGGATCCCCGGCTTCAGACGCCGATGATGGAGGAGATGAAGTGGGTGAGATGCAGAGACACGCAGAGCGAGAGGAGGAGGAGGAGGAGAAAGAGGAAGAACCTCCAGATTCCACTGACACCCTGACTGACCTCCCCAGCCTCCGTCGGACCTCCCCGCTCCACCTGAGGAGGAGGGTGGACTGTAGCACCAGAGCAGGAGAGCAGAAGGAGGGAGGCGACTCGGAGAACTCTGAGATAGAGGAGGGGGAGATCGTGGGGGCCGCCGACAGAGAGGGAGGCAACAAGAGAGCAGCAGTAGAAATCCTCCCCCTAGACTCTCCCAGCGTCTCCTTCTTTGGGTCGAAGCCGGAACGGATCCTGCGGGTGCTGGATGGGGACGGCTTTGTGTCTGTGCGTACGGAGGGCACATGGGAGGTGGAGCCAGAGGAGGAGCCTGTTGTAGGAGTGGAGGATCTGAGGAGAAAGCTGGTCAGCAGACGAAAAGAAAGATATCTCTCTTTTCCCCCATCTTCCCCCCTCTCTCCTCACACGCCTCCTCTCCCCTCCCATACTCCGGCCTCTGCTCCCTCCTCCCCCTTCACTCCTCCCGTCGAGCAAAACACTAAGACCAGCAAGTCCTCCAAGAGCTCCAAGGACCGCGACCCGCAGAAGAGCAAAGACAGGAAGTCTGGGGACAAGGAGGAGAGGAGGAAAAAGAGGAGAAAGGACAAAGAGGGAGGTCAAGAGAGGAGCAAAGAGAAGGAGGGAGGACACAAAAAGGAGGCTAAAGTTAGGAGGAGCAGCAGGAGCAGCAGCAGGAAGCGGAAGAAACGACGTCACAGCAGCAGAGAGGCCTCGTTGGGACGAGCAGGACATGGCAGACACTCGTTCTCAAGTCAGTCTGAAGACCGGCACAGAGACAGGGACAGAGAGAAAGACAGAGAGAGAGACAGGACAAGAGAGAGAGACAGGGAGAGGGAGAGAGACAAGGAGAGGGAGAGAGATAGAGGGCGAGAGAGAGACAGGGACAGAGACAGAGATCAAAGTCGCACCACAAGTCGAAGAAGAGACGACAGAGATCGAGACTCAAGCTCTAGAAAGAAGGAGAGTGAGAGGAGGGGGAGACGGTCGAGCAGCAGAGAGCGAGGTGGGTCAAAGAGGTCGAAGAGGAGCCGAGAAAAGAGAGACGGAGAGATAGACAGGGAAAGGGAGAGGGAGCGGCGACGGGATGGTCGACCTGTCGTCCCTCCCTCCATCCAAGACCTCAACGGCTCAGACCTCTTCGCGATCAAACGAACCATCACAGTCACCACCACCACGACCACCACCACTGTGCCCGGCTCCCCTAGACTCAGCCCCACATCCCCCTGTCGGCCCCCGCAGGACTCCGACAAACCCCACAAGAAGAAGAAGAAGAGGAAGTGGCACTCTGCCGGAGAGGTGGATGATCGCGGGAGCGTGCACAGCCACTCCCAGTCTCTCTCTCCCCCGAGGTATCACAGCTACGATTCGGACCACTACTCTGACAAACTGGAGATCGACGTGTTGTCTTTGGATGGCGAGGCTTTGGACTCTGACTACCCTTCTCTCGAGGACACTCCCCCTGCAGTCCTGCCTCCTGAGCCACCGGTCCCCTCCCCCAAAACTAAACCCGCCCCCAAGAGCGGACGACACCAGAAGAAGAAATCTCGCACGTTTAAGAAAACAGGCCCATCTGACTCATCCTCCAACAGAACCAAAAACAAATGCCTCTCCTCCATGATGGTGACCTCAGGTTCTGCCCCCGTCTCCTCCGGCCCTCCAACAAAGAGAGCAAGGAAGGTGGGTAAGGACAAAGAGCGGGAGAAAGGATGCAGGAAGGAGCTGGGTCGCTCTGGAAAGTCTAAAAAAGAGGGCGGGGCCAATCGAAAAGGCAAGCTTCAGTCCAAAGTGTCTGTTTTGGTGCGTGAAGGTGTGAGCAGCACCACTGGGGCCTCCGTTGGCTCGGGGAAGCTCCCAATGGACCTCCTGGGACCAGGAGGAGCAGGAGGAGGCTCTGGGAGCTCCGTGGTGGGGGGCTCCATTGCTGTGGTCTTCTGCAGGGACAACGAGAGCCGGTCTCCATTCCTCAAACCGTGCTCTGAGCCGCTGTCTCTGGGTGGCCGGGGGAAGGAGCTGGCGCTGGGGAAGAGGAGCAGTCTGGCTGCTCCCCCTCCCTCCTCCTTAACAACTTCTGCGGGACTCAAAACCAAGAAGACCAAACCCAGCTCCATCACCTCCACCTCCTCCTCTGCCTCCTCCCCATCATCCACTCTGGCCACCAAACGCCGCCGTCGCCTGGGGAAGAAAACCAGAGATAAAAATGGAGCTGCAGGAATGACAGCTGGAGACAACAGCCAATCAAAGGCCTCCTCTGAGGTTTGGGGCGGGGCTTCCCTTGATGGTCAGTCGGTTGCCGGAGACGGAAACAAGTCAGTCAGTCCACATCCTGGTCCAGCTGGGCCTGCACCCTGCTCCTCATCCTCTTCCTCATCCTCCTCCTCCACCAGTGTACTCCCTCCCTCCTCCTCACCCCCGCACACCCCACCCCCCTCCATGGCCGCCATGAGGGACACCAGAGAGTCTTCACCAGACTCTCAGACTGTGGACAGCAGCTGTAAGACCCCAGACCCTTCTTTCCTAGCAGAGGACTGTCCCACTCAGACCAGCCCCGCCCTCCCGGCGTCCAGCCCATCCAGCATGTTGGCCCCCCAGGGAGCCGGACTGTCGACACCCACCTCCAAGCCCCCGCCTCCAGACGAAGCAACCAAATCTTTGTCCTCCCCTCCCTGCTCGTCCTCCTCAGCAGGCCTGAGCTCCCTCTCTCTGCCTCTGTCCTCCTCTGACCCCTCTTCCTCTGTGTCCTCCTCCTCAGCTACTAAACCTCCCCCTCCTCCTCCCCCACCTGCAGCCCCCACCCTCCCCTGGAGTCTGCAGACCGGCGTTGACTGCACCACCGGAGGAGTTCTGGCCCGTGAGTGTCTTCATAAATGCTGAAAAGTCTGCAATGTTATGGGAAAAATTCACAGTGTGAGGGAGGCGTACACAGGGATACAATGTAAAGTGAAATACAGCTTATGTCACAAACTACTGCCAACATTAGTGTCTATAAAACATAAGGAGCCCAACGAGTCGTTAAAGTCAGAGGTGTGTTAGACTTCAGTTAGAGAACGAAGGTGATAAACAATCAGGAGAGAACAGCAGGATTTTAAACTCCTCTGATGATTTCATCTTTAAGCCGTCTATGAATCATCATCTTGTTTGTTATTGTATATATTGATATTCATGATGATGCTAAATGATTGGTATCCATCTCTTCCCCTCTCAGTGACAGCTCTGCTCTTTAAGATGGAGGAGGCAAACATCGCCAGCAGAGCCAAAGCACAGGAGTTCATTCAGGCCACCAGCCAGGTGAGAGAGTGACGCTGAAGCTGTTTGCACACATGCACTCCTGAAAGCTTCTAGAAGACTTATGGCGGACTGTCACTGAATTCTTCCTGAGTAGCTTGTTAACACATGTTCCTCACAGTGAGGCTATCCCTGACGGACGGGAGGAGGGGGGAGGGGTCTCACAAGGTAGGACATGGAGGCTTGTAGGAGAAACTTCGGATAAAGTCGGAGAGAAACATTCAGCTGTGTGTGTTCACACATGCAGCTCACCACAAAAACAAAGTTCTCAGGAGGAATCTTAAGGGCTCCATAAAAACAGTATTTCTGTCATTCCATTATTCACACCTCTTTAATTCGTCTCGTGTCTCTCAGATCCTTTCACAGGCCAATCAGGGCCAGTCCCAGCAGCATGCCCCGCCTTCCTCAGCATCCTCTGCCTCCTCACAGATCCCACCCCCGCCCTCTCTTCCGCCTCCAACTGGTCTGAGCCCCGCCCAGTTCATCCTCCACAGCTCCCTCCCATTGGTCGGCTGCACAAAGACCCCGCCTTCCCTCTTGCATCCCTCCATGGGCGGAGGATATGCACAGACTCCGCCTCCAATGTTACCCTCGGGGCTGTCTGGGAGTGGTGGTGACACTGGGTGGGACAACGAGAGCAAAGACCCGGATAAGGTAAATTTAAGTTTTCCCTTCTTTTATATTCTGTCAACTCTTCACTCAGAGTATATGTGCGTTTATTTATAATCCCACATTATTACGTTCTTTAGTTATCTCGGGGTCCTTAAGTTAACAAGTGTGCTTCCCGTATCTCTCAGTACCTGAAGAAGCTGCACACTCAGGAGCGAGCAGTGGAGGAGGTGAAGCTCGCCATCAAGCCGTACTATCAACGCAAAGACATCAACAAGGACGAGTACAAAGACATCCTGAGGAAAGCTGTGCACAAGGTCAGCATCCCCACACACACACTGAAGGCCTGATCAGAGCGTGCAGATCAGACGCCGCCGCCGTCATCACATCTTCGAACATATTGTGTCATTAACAGCATAATATTAGTTTCCCAGTATATGAATTTCCAACGACTTCAAAGTTGAGGATGTGGTTTCATGCTGCTCTGAACGAGAAGTGGCGAGAACTTGACCAGAACCTGACGTCAGATTTTGCAAACATATCAGAGCAAAACAAAGCTGTAGGACACGCCCACCCCGGCAGCTCTTTCAAGGACACGCCCACCAGGTAGCTCACTCAAATTTCCCTGCCACTGCAAACAGAGCTGGCCAATCAGGGGAGTGGGCATGTGGGGAGGCGGGGCCTTAAAGAGACAGCAGATAAAATGATGCGTTTCAGTCAGAGGCTGAAATAAGGGATTTTACTGACGCCAGTATCAAATAAATAAGGAGGTTTTTGAACTGCACATCTCACAATGCCACTCAATAGGTGTCCCAGACTGACATCATTAAGGTTCAAAGTGAGGATAACAGATCTCCTTTAATAATCCATCTAAACCATCCCTCGACCAGACTATACCTGGCCACATGGCTAGTATGTTTACAGCCACCCACGTTTCTTTGAAGCCTGTTTCTGACTGTCTGATCCGTGTACAAACGCCTCCTGAGGTCAATAAACCAGCCGATGAACCCTTCCTCTCAGTCTTGCTCGAGTTGCGTCTGTTTCTGATAACAGAAACATGATTCAAACTACTTCAATGACTGCTGCAATAAAAAAAACACATGGCAAAATTATAAACTAACATCTTAATTTGAATCCTCCCTCAGATCTGCCACAGCCGCACCGGAGAGATCAACCCGGTCAAAGTGAGTAACCTGGTGAAGCTGTACGTCCAGCGCTACAAATACTTCCGGAAACATGGCCGTAAAATGGATGAAGAGGAGCGAGAGGAGCGAGAGAGCGGAGCGCTGCACTCCTGAGAGGAGACTTTTTACACATGAACCCCCCCTAAACACTGCGTTCTGCTCCACGTGCATTTTTATGATCTAATGTTTTTATGATTTCACAGCCCACCTCGTCTCTGCTTACCTGTGATCCTCCTGAAGTGTGTGATCTCACTGTAAATATGTCTCACATATTAAACTGTATCATGTAAACAATGTTAAACAGGTGGATGCTGTGATGCACACCTGTGTGTTCTGATAAAGGTCCAGTACACCAAGCCTGCAATAAATGCTACCTTTGTGAAGCTCAGTGTGTTCCGCTCTGGTCCTTGTGTCTGAGAGAAGCTTTGAGATCAGACGCAGTGTTCGTGTCATTTATCTGCACAAGTGTCTGTTTAATAAAATGTTCCCCTTTGAAATAATGTTTACAGTCAAGTCTCTCCTGACCAGTTCTAAATATTAAAGGAGCAGTATGTAACTCTGACACCTAGTGTTTAAAATGGGTACTGCAGTTCAAATTCAAAACATTGGAGAGCTGTCTCCCCCCCCCCCCCCTCTCTAGAGTGGATGCTCACGCAGGTCACCATGTGGTGGACACTGAAGCTTCAGTGTTTAGCCAGCTCTGCATCGGTCTGTAAACCTTTCTGCGTTCTAACCTCTCTCCATTTTTCAAAAGCATCTCCAATATTGATCCTAGTTTGAGCACGTTTCTGCTCGTGGAGCTTATTAGAAACATGCAGAGGCTTTTTAGGTCGGGTACAATCACTTCTATCTGAACCAGTTCTCTTGCCCGCTTCCATCGCTGCAACACCTGTTGGTTTGACCTGATAACTGGTCTCATATCTGGCAAACTGAGGGGCGTCCAAAACGGCCGTGTGGGGGTGCCTTAAAACCGCCTACCTTCTCTGGTCCAAACAAATCCAGACCATTCAGGACCAGAATCTAAAGTTAGAAGGAGGACATACTGGCTGCTGCATTGTTGTCAGAGAAGCCAGCACTTCAACATAGCATGTTTCCTTAATGTCTGATCATAGAGTAAGCTCACTTTATCATCTCACTGATTGGTCCTTTTAAAGGTAGCAAACATACATCTAAAAACGAAGAGAGGTACTGGTTTAGTGCAGTTGAATAATTTCTCCCTAAAAAATGACCCCCCCCCCCCCCCCAAAAAAATAAATAAATAAATAAAAGGGGGTCCCCTGAATTTTTAATTATTGATCAAGACAAAATATATAAATTCAGCTACGAGACGATGTTGGTATGGGCTACTGTAGGCTGTAGGTCATGCTAAAGACAGACTTGCAGTGTATCCGTCTGTCACCCATGCATCCAGCATTTATTCACCGGCCGTGTAATACACGCTCACCCGGATGTACACATTGTACACTGAGAAAAAAAATCCTCCCTTTGTGCACAGATCTCATCCTGGCTTTTCTGCCCTTGCCACAATAATATACCTGAAACTGCCTAAATGTGTCTAATTACTTGCAACACAATAGAAAAAACAACCACATGATTGACATTTACATCGTTTTAGCAAAAAGCTGTTTGTGTTTTGGTTGTCTGTCTTTGTGAAGTCAAAGCGGGAACAAGAGCCGTAGTTAAAAAAACAAAGCAGGAAGGAGTTAAAGTGGACCGAACACGAGCTTTTATTTTGTTAAGTAGAAGCCCACGAAGCTCCGGGGGGCGTGGCTTCAGAACAGTTGTTTTCGTCAGTAGTCTTCGGTTTACGGCAGCCCGCCATTTTATTCCGTGCTGACGGTAACATTAAGCTAGCAGCTTGCACACGGTCAGGTATTATTGTGAGCACGCGCTGGGCCGGATCAACCGTGTTTCACCGGGAGTTTAAAAAGTAAACGTCAAAGAGAAGTGGTCCCGGAGACCTGCAGACCCAGCCTGTCCTCCCCCCGGTCCATGGTCTGACGTTGTGCCACCGCAGCGGAGGAGAGAAGGTAGGAACCACGTTAGCATTGTGTTAGCCTTGTGTTAGCATGTTAGCGGGAAGGCCAATAAAGAAGGCTCGGCTGAAGTCTTTCTAACGCTGTTTAAACGATTACTTGACTTAAATCATAAATCAACCAATAACTGCCATCATTATATTTGTATGTTTAATTCACAAACGCTTCGTATTTTATTTATATTTGGTTTGTACGTGAATTTCCTCATTGAAGACAGCACTTAGCATATGAAGCTAACAAGGCGTGCTAGCTTCCGGCCTCAGTGTTGGCCTGTAGCGGACTGATAATCTCACCTGTTCGGTCTGTGTTAATTTAGCACTTGTTATTGTATGTATAGGTGAAAGATGACGCAGTTTCTACCCCCGAACCTGTTGGCATTATTTGCCCCTCGGGACCCCATCCCCTTCCTGCCCCAGCTGGAGAAGCTGCCCCATGAGAAGCACCACAACCAGCCGTACAGCGGCATTGCTCCGTTCATCCGGCACTTCGAGGTGGAGCTCTCTTCTGCACTCATGTTCATGTTTTTATGTAAAGTTTGCATCATTTCTCATGTGCTGCCTCTCTGCCCCCTCTGTGATCAGGACCCCAGAGATGCTCCCCCTCCCACCCGAGCAGAGACCCGAGATGAGCGGCTGGAGAGGAAGGTGAGAGACGTGATGAAGAACCTGTGTGCAGGGTTAGACACTACTGACTGTCTGTCCACTGGGATCAACAGATAATTATATAATCAACACTAGAAATAAGAAATAGAAAACCTGCATTCCAGCATTATTCTGTATTCCTTGGACAGATGTAGTAAATCTGTTTTTTCTCCTCATGTTTGATCCGCGGTAGAAACATCTGGGCCTCTAACTACGTGCAGCTACACCAGGCCGGTAAAAGGGACTGGGCTTAAAATTGGGATGGGCCTTTATTCAAAGCTTTATGGTATCTGTGATTGGCTGATCACGGCTCCACAGGCTTTAAAAATAGCTTGTCAATCGGTGCACCTTTACTTAAAGGCACAGTATGTAAATTCCACCACCAGGGGCTACCACTCAACACAATAACAAATATGACGTGGAGGCTGGCGGGGAATCGCCAATGAGCACGAACTCCGCGTTGACTGTAGTCAATATGCTTTTGTGGCAATTCGATTTTATCATCATTCTTGGCTATTCTAAAGTATTGCGATTCGATACTCCCAATTATTGTGATTTTCTTTTCTTTTTTTAGCACATTTAAGTGACATCATAGAATAGAAAAGAGAATATAATATGAATAATGTTTAAAAATGTCACTCAGTATTTTTTATCATCTATCCTATTAAAAACTCAGCTGTGACATCCAGACCATCTGTTCTTACTAATTCACTTTCTGTGATCGTCAGCTGACAGCATGTTGCCTTCATGTTACCTGGGCAGCGACATCAGCACCTTGCTGAACAACACAGGCTGAGATGTTTCAGTGTTAGCGCCCAGAGCGGCTAAATAAACACCAAGCAAACACTGAACACTCTGAAAAAGACGCTGGGTGCAGCGGTTGCCTTCGTAGAACCCACACGCTGCTGATTTCACTGTGATCGTTGGGATTATGCCCTGCAACGAGATAAAGGAGTAACGTAGCGTGTTAGCTAACCGCATTATCAAGCTATCCTAGTAGCTCCAGAGAGACAGTTGTATGAAACTGAACACAGACACGACTTCTTTCAGTTAGGATAGAACATCTTCACATAAATAAAACTTTCTTGTTTATAAGTTCAGTCTGAGAGTGGAGTTGAAGCTTTATTGATAACCTGAAAGACTCTGAGCTACTGAGAAATCAAGGTGTGCATTGACTGCTCCTTTACACTTTCTGAAGCTCTCGGCTTACGTCTTTTTTTAATATACGGATATGACGTCACGATGATCGATTCCGGGGGACGAATTGATTTTTTGAATCGTCCAATAAAAAATCGCAATATTTTAATGAATTGATTTTTTTATCCCAGCTCTAATAGTTTGTATGTATCACATCAGCACAAACAGCAACAGTACGGCAGCTTTCAGTAGCAGCTCACGCTTCCTTGTGCAGCGCTCTTTGACGTAACATCCAGTGTTTCCTTGGCAACTCTAAACATGTCGTGTCTGTAATGACGGCTCTGGCATGGTGGCATAACTGAACTCTTCCAGACATTTTAAAGGCGATGTGTTCTTGCTAATGTTATGTGGTAAAAGAAAACCTTTAATGTGCCACATCGTGTCTGCGTGTGAAACCATTTCTTACTCATGCTTTTGTTCCGCAGAGACGAGAGAAGATTGAAAGGAGACAAACTGTGGTGGAGACGGAACTGAAGCTCTGTAAGTTCTCACAGTCACAAACACTACAAGCTGTTTGTCTTAGCTGAAACTCATCCTGCTCTCATGTTTTCTTTCCACCAGGGGACCCCCATAATGACCCCAACGCTCAAGGTGATGCCTTCAAGACCCTGTTTGTTGCTCGAGTGGTAAGTATGTTAAAGCCACACGTTTTGATGTGACTAAATCATCTCATCTGTTGATGGCTAACAAACGTGTCTCTGCTGCAGAACTACGATACGACAGAGTCCAAGCTTCGCCGTGAGTTTGAGGTCTATGGTCCCATCAAACGGGTACGTAACGCTGCATTTAATCTCTTATCCAGACCAGCTAACATGTTGGTACCAACTGTGCAAACTGTTAAAAACATGGTGCAGGTGCTGCATCCCTCCCAGACTACACCTTCAAATCCATTCAGATTTCACCTTGAACCCGAGTCAGTGAACGCAACACGCTGCTCTTTAAACTTGAACCTGAGTCAGTGAACACAACACGCTGCTCTTTAATCTTGAACCTGAGTCAGTGAACGCAACACGCTGCTCTTTAATCTTGAACCCGAGTCAGTGAACGCAACACGCTGCTCTTTAATCTTGAACCCGAGTCAGTGAACGCAACACGCTGCTCTTTAATCTTGAACCTGAGTCAGTGAACACAACACGCTGCTCTTTAATCTTGAACCTGAGTCAGTGAACACAACACGCTGCTCTTTAAACTTGAACCTGAGTCAGTGAACACAACACGCTGCTCTTTAATCTTGAACCTGAGTCAGTGAACGCAACACGCTGCTCTTTAATCTTGAACCTGAGTCAGTGAACGCAACACGCTGCTCTTTAAACTTGAACCTGAGTCAGTGAACACAACACGCTGCTCTTTAATCTTGAACCTGAGTCAGTGAACGCAACACGCTGCTCTTTAATCTTGAACCTGAGTCAGTGAACGCAACACGCTGCTCTTTAATCTTGAACCCGAGTCAGTGAACGCAACACGCTGCTCTTTAATCTTGAACCCGAGTCAGTGAACGCAACACGCTGCTCTTTAATCTTGAACCTGAGTCAGTGAACACAACACGCTGCTCTTTAATCTTGAACCTGAGTCAGTGAACACAACACGCTGCTCTTTAAACTTGAACCTGAGTCAGTGAACACAACACGCTGCTCTTTAATCTTGAACCTGAGTCAGTGAACGCAACACGCTGCTCTTTAATCTTGAACCTGAGTCAGTGAACGCAACACGCTGCTCTTTAATCTTGAACCTGAGTCAGTGAACACAACACGCTGCTCTTTAATCTTGAACCTGAGTCAGTGAACACAACACGCTGCTCTTTAAACTTGAACCTGAGTCAGTGAACACAACACGCTGCTCTTTAATCTTGAACCTGAGTCAGTGAACGCAACACGCTGCTCTTTAATCTTGAACCTGAGTCAGTGAACGCAACACGCTGCTCTTTAAACTTGAACCTGAGTCAGTGAACGCAACACGCTGCTCTTTAATCTTGAACCTGAGTCAGTGAACACAACATGCTGCTCTTTAAACTTGAACCTGAGTCAGTGAACACAACATGCTGCTCTTTAAACTTGAACCTGAGTCAGTGAACGCAACACGCTGCTCTTTAAACTTGAACCTGAGTCAGTGAACACAACACGCTGCTCTTTAAACTTGAACCTGAGTCAGTGAACGCAACACGCTGCTCTTTAAACTTGAACCTGAGTCAGTGAACACAACATGCTGCTCTTTAAACTTGAACCTGAGTCAGTGAACACAACACGCTGCTCTTTAAACTTGAACCTGAGTCAGTGAACACAACACGCTGCTCTTTAAACTTGAACCTGAGTCAGTGAACACAACACGCTGCTCTTTAAACTTGAACCTGAGTCAGTGAACGCAACACGCTGCTCTTTAATCTTGAACCTGAGTCAGTGAACACAACACGCTGCTCTTTAAACTTGAACCTGAGTCAGTGAACACAACACGCTGCTCTTTAAACTTGAACCTGAGTCAGTGAACACAACACGCTGCTCTTTAAACTTGAACCTGAGTCAGTGAACACACCACGCTGCTCTAAAGATCTGCAGGTTATTTAACACGATTAAACATTACAATAACCGATACTATCGTCTTAAACACGGGCTGTGGAACAGTATTTGAAGGGTGTCTCTTGATTTCAGATTTACATCGTGTACAACAAGAGGACGGGGAAACCTCGAGGCTACGCCTTCATCGAGTACGAGCACGAGCGGGACATGCACTGTGAGTTCCTCTGTTATCAAGTTTTATATATGTGACGTTCATTAAGACATTTAGACCCCCTCCTTAATTCTACGTAAACATGGATGTAATTATACTTTAAAGGGGGGAGGGGCTTCCTCTAACACCTGGGGAGGTGAAGCTTTAATGTTTGTTTTACGGTCTGCATGTTGAATCCCAGTCTGGTGGTTGTTTGATGTGTGTGTCATCAGTTGACTAATAGTCTGGATGAGGAGGGCGAAAATGGGAGGAGCCAGAGGTAGCCGTGTGTCTCTGATGCTGAACATGTTTGCCTGTCAAAGGGCACATTGTGTTTTAACTGTTAGGCGTGTAGCTCTGTGAGGGAGGAGCTCTCCTGGTGGACTCTGATGGTAAGCACAAGGTCATCACTCAGCGACCAATCACATGTCCAGGACTGTTGTATGATTAGCTCCTTTTCTGTCTGTCAGTTTTTATTGGTGGTCTTCAACCCTGGTCATGCTGAGATTAGCGTAGCATCACCACAGTAGCTGGAAGGGATTAAAGCGGGTGGTGATGCCTCAGAAAAAAAGCAGAAGTGTCTCTTTAAACGCTGAATGGTGCCGTCTAACACACGGACGCCATTCTGGGACATGAGTACGATCAGCTGTTCAGACCAGAGTTGCTGAATCACAGCATCATGTAGTGTCAGAGTGGGAGGACTGAGGGGGGACGTGGGGGTAAACACTATATTAACTGTGTGTTGTTCTCATTGCCACTGCAGCCGCCAATCTGTGATGGCTATTGGCCAGAGCTGGCTGGCAGATGATGATGGTTATGATACATCTACACCCTACTACCACAGCTCAGTATATGGTTGGTATAATGGGTTTGTATGATGGGTAAGATTTCTTTCCACCCTCCATCTCCTACATAGGGCACAGGAGCTGCGTTCAATGGATGAAGCGTCTTAAAATGAAGCTCTGAAGAGCTGTTACTAAAACTGACGTTAGGCTTTGACCATTGAACGCACCCTGACATTATGAAATATCACCCGATGATTCTGCCCTTCATGTTAAAGCCTCCTCCGTTTAATGAAGGGCGGGTTAATAAAGGTTACACTCAGTCATATGGAGACTTAACGTAAGAACGATTCTCACGAGTTCAAGTACAGAGTTTAACTTTAGCTTTGTTAGCTTACTCTAATAGAAGGTGTGTAATCCAGCCGAATGTACCCGAGTCCAGGGTCTCTTGGCAGTACAGTTTCACCACGGGAGGGGTTTAGTAATGCTCCATCGTAACGCCCAAGCGAAGGTCGGTCAAATGGTCAAATCGGCGTTGCCAAAAAGGGAAATACACGTCCCTAGATTTCAGATTTTTTTTTGTTAATTGTGTAGAAAGAGTTGATTTGCGCGGAAGTAGTAACAGAGGCGTAATGTTGGGAAGATGTTGCCAATGTGTAACGTCGTAACAGCGCCGTTTCTTGTGTATGTGAAGCTCACTCTGTGCGTTCACACACCGAGCCTCCGATGCTGTAACGCTAGGTAATGCACCGGTTAGTGCAGCGGCGTGATGACAGTGGGACTTCGTTATGGCGCTCTTGCGGGATATCATTCTGTGAGCGACTCATGAGTGGCGCGCGGCACGTCATTAATGTTGACCGCATCAGACGACCTTTTTCTGCTAGCTTTGTGCTAGTAGGCTCGTTAGCTTTAGCTCATAGAACTGAAGTGATGCAGCATGCTTACCTGCAGGTAAACTTCTCGATCCAAACTTTGTAAAGCGTTTCCTTCATTGATCGCTGTCAGGATGTAAAGATAAATTAATTCATATCCAGTAAATGTGAGAATAAGTGTCCCGACGAAGAAGTGTGAGCCGGCTTTGACAGAAAAGGCGGATGAGGGTGTTGTTGGTAATCGACGGGATATTCATACATGATTTATTCCTACATAACCACAGAAAGAGACTTGATAATGTACAGATACATTCACCACAGTGTTCAGAAGAGCTCCTACAGTTTCAGACATGTTTATCATAGGACCGTCAGGGTAGTTTAGACCCAGGACACGTCAGCGTTAAGAACAGACCATCACTGAATTCTTAGCCAATCACACACAGACAGATTATTTATCTTCAGCTGCTCAGAGTTGTGATGATCAAAGCTCCTGTTAGAGAAGGAACCCCTGATATTTCTGTAGTTTGTGATTCCCTCTTCAGTCGGTAAGTTCTGATGCTTCTGGTGGGGGTTTGGTAAGGCCCTGTCAGTGATTGGACGATGTCGTCCTCAGAGAGAACAGGAAGTGGAGGGGTTGTGGTAAGGCCCCTGATAGAGGTGTGCTGACACCCTGTGTATGCTGAGGGACTTTGGTAAGGTTGGATAGAGACTTCCTGTGAGTGAGAGATTCTGGTAAGACGCTCAGCTGTTCACACTATCGGGGGAGTTTGGTAAGCCCCTCAGACTGTAGGAGGATCTGGTAAAATCCTCAGACTTACACGAGGCTGTGGTAAGACCCTCAGACTGAGTTCTGTCTCTGCTGGGTTCGGGTAAGGCCCTCATCGTGGACTGAAAGCTTTTACATTCAGGGATCATCATCACGTCAGACCTGTGAGCCACCTGGATCTCAGAGTCAGGATGGATCAGAGCTGTGTGGTTTACCTGGATGAGGTGTGAGACAGAGTCTGACTGTACACAAGAAACATCGTCACTACAGAAGTATTCATACTGCAGTACTTAAATCCAGTCCCTTTAGCTTGATTAGAATAACATGCACATATTCAAACAGCTCACGTGCACGACATGTTCTTTGATTCCTGCAGACTGAGGGTGGGGGGGCTCACGATCACTGCTCAATGACTGACCCCCCCATCCCCCTCCAAAATGTCCCAAACAGCTATATGATAGCAGATTACCTGCAGATTCAAACACTGCCACCTACCAATGAGAGGCATAGCTCTTGGTATGAGTCTGTTTTCAGATTTACTTCTGTGTTAGTTAGTTTAGTAAGTAAACTAAAGAATCCTCCTGATGTTTGATGCTTCGGATGTTTATTTTCCTTCCCAGCTATGAAAAGAAGCATCAAGCATCATTTATTAATACTCAGTGGATTCAGGTTCATAATTCTGGTGCTACGATAACCTCCCATCACTGTTTACTGCTTCCATCACGAAGCCTGCGACAGAAACCCCGACAGCCACTTCACACTGTTAATCATTGTTCTGACTGGTGACGTGCTGCTGATTCATTAGCACAGAATGCATTAATCAACAGCATCAGTGTGTCAGCTGCTCCCGGAGCGTCAGGTAACCTTCAGATGTGTCACATTAAACGTGGATGTTTGAGTGTCGAAGCAGCTGTGAAAGAGTTATCGTCATCAGGAGTGATCTGTCACTCTGCCTCTAAACTAGAAATACATGTACTGCATGTATTCATAACGACAGGACGAGGATACAGCACACACTGATTATTGATGTTGTGTAACGTAGCCTGTAAATCATAAACGTGTATCAATCACTCATCGGGTGGAAGGAAGTCTGCTCCCATTATCCTTCGGCTTTTACCCAGAGAGCAGCCATCTCGGCCTCGCCTGCTCCTGGTCAGTATCATGAAGCACTGTTTGTTTCCTTTGACCACATTGATGCTCTCGTTCTCCGTCTCAGCTTCCTGTTTTTCCTCTCCCCTTCCTCTCCTCCAGCCGCCTACAAACACGCAGACGGAAAGAAGATCGACGGCAGGAGGGTGCTGGTGGATGTGGAGCGAGGACGCACCGTGAAGGGATGGCATCCCCGCAGGCTAGGTCAGCTGATTTCTTTTCATATCACGCCTCACATCTGTACGCTAAAAAGTCTGAATGTGTTTTCAGACCAAAAGTGAACAGACTGTTTCATACGACATCATTTAACACACAGTCAGAACGGAATCAGACGTTAGTGCCTGAAATAAATATTTCAGTAACATGCAAATTTACACAACTTGAAAAAAGATTCTGAGGCTTTAGATTCTCCAAACATCCTGCCGCTCCGTCAGAAACAGGCCCATATTCAGGGGTTGTATTTAACCATTAGCCCGGTTCAATCACTGTTTCAAGCTGCCATATTTACGCCCCGGTGACATTTGGTCTTCAATCTGATTGTCGTGGAGGCTATTGGGGGGGACGAAGCAATCCCCCTCTGTACCGTCTTCCGTAACAGAGGCGTTGCAGAGCCAGCGGGGGAGAACAGCACAGTGTGTGTGCGCATATCTGACTGTGTGTGTATGTGGAGCTCCCGCTGTGCCTTGTTTCCGCAACGCCAAATCCACGGACTGGAACGCCAATATTACGCTGTAGCAGGATCAATATGAACGTACAAAGACGTGACGACAGCTGAGCTTAGTTACGGAACTCTGAAAATGATCCTGCTGTCAAACTTTAGCGACACACTCGAGGTGAAAGTCTCTTCATCTTGGGTTGGAACACAGCTTCTGTTGCTCTGACGTTTTTAAACGCACCTTCAGCCTTGTGTTGTGATTAAACTAATGAATACTGTTCACAGCTTTAAGAGATTAAAACATAATAATAATAATACATTAGTTTTATATAGCGCTTTTCTAAATACTCAAAGATGCTTTGACCAAAACAAAACCGAGTAAAACATGCACACCACATACAATACATGATGACAATACTGAATTAGGTTTGAGTTAAATATTAGCTTCCTAATGATGTCAGTACGAATCGAATGATATCGATACCTGTTTGAAAACACGGCAACCAACATAGAAGTCTTAGACACCCAATGTTGATCAATGTCTTTAATTAATGATCTAAAGTAGCAGCAGATCTCCTGCAGACGGGCCACATTACAGATATGTTGGCAAAGTTTGGACATGAGGGAGACGCTGGAGAGGAGCGAGGGAGCGCTTTCTTTTTGAAAGCTTTGTTACTTTTCAAATCCTTTCAACCATCAACATTACAGAGATTATATCATTTTATGAAACATGGCGTTAATAAGTATCAAACATTTGACTACCTCCCTCTTTATTGACCTCCTGCTGTGTTCTTTGTCAGGCGGAGGTTTGGGAGGCACTAGGAGAGGAGGAGCTGATGTCAACATCAAACACTCCGGCCGAGACGATGCCTCACGTTACGACGATCGACCTCTGGGGGGGTGAGTACTCTGAGAGAACACCTGTCCTCCGATATTAAACGGGTACTGCTATGTTTAACTCTGACCTCCTGCAGTGATCGAGAACGACCAGAGCGACCAGAACGAGCAGAGCGGGGAGAACGGAGGGAGCGCAGCAGGGATCGTGAAAGGGACAAGGACAAGGACAAGGACAGAGAGCGCAGGAGGTCCCGATCCAGAGAACGCCGCAGACGTACTCGCTCCAGGGAGAGGGAGAGAGTGGCTCCAGGAGCAGAGGAAGCTGGGGGTGGTGGCAGCAGGCGTAGAGAGCGAGAGAGGGAGCGTGGGGGCGCTGCAGGAGGAGACAGCAGGAGCAGGGAGAGGAGTCGAGAACGGAAGAGGAGGAGTAGGAGCAGGGATCGCAAGAGAGACAGGGAGAGAGGGAAGGGAGTGGACGGGGAGGAGGTGGGACAGGGAGATGGGGCTCCTGAGGGCGGGGAGAGGATGCTGGAGGAGAATGAAGGGGAGATGGGGGAGGGCATGGAGGAGCGCAGGGACCGTGACAGGGAGCGGGACCGTCGACGCAGCCACAGGGACAGAGAACGGCGCAGGGGAGACCGGGACAGAGACAGGGAGCACAAGAGGGAGAGGGGGGAGAGAGATAAGGGGGAGCGTAGGGAGGAGCGACACGGCTCCCTGCGAGACGACATGGGCCCCCAGGATGACGGGGGTACGGAGGACGAGGGGGGAGCACCTCCCAACATGGAGGAGTACAGTGAGGACGGCATGATGATGGAGCAGCAGGAGGCGCCTTCGGCTGACGGATACGGCTCCGGGGAGAACGGATACAAGGTGGAGGCGGCGGGAGATGAGTACTAAGACCCCCCCCCCCCCCCCCCCCCCCCCCTCACAAATAAGTTCATTCATACTGATACTGAGACACACCCCCCTCCTCACAGGAAGGTTCATTGATATTGATACTGAGACCCCCCCACCCCCCCCCCCCCCCCCCCCCCCCCCCCCCCACACACACACACACACACACACACACACACACACAGATAGGATCATTCATACTGTTGATTAAGGTGTGTGTGGGGGGTATTTTTAAAG
>CM036553.1:516723-529223 GCA_020745685.1 Tautogolabrus adspersus
TTAATTTAACCTCAGTACTGTCTGTAGGTTAATTTAACCCTCAGTACTGTCTGTAGGTTAATTTAACCTCAGTACTGTCTGCAGGTTAATTTAACCCTCAGTACTGTCTGTAGGTTAATTTAACCTCAGTACTGTCTGCAGGTTAATTTAACCTCAGTACTGTCTGCAGGTTAATTTAACCTCAGCACTGTCTGCAGGTTAATTTAACCTCAGCACTGTCTGCAGGTTAATTTAAACCCTCAGTACTGTCTGCAGGTTAATTTAACCTCAGTACTGTCTGTAGGTTAATTTAACCCTCAGTACTGTCTGCAGGTTAATTTAACCTCAGTACTGTCTGCAGGTTAATTTAACCCTCAGTACTGTCTGCAGGTTAATTTAACCCTCAGCACTGTCTGCAGGTTAATTAAACCCTCAGTACTGTCTGCAGGTTAATTTAACCTCAGTACTGTCTGTAGGTTAATTTAACCTCAGCACTGTCTGCAGGTTAATTTAACCTCAGCACTGTCTGCAGGTTAATTTAAACCCTCAGTACTGTCTGCAGGTTAATTTAACCTCAGTACTGTCTGCAGGTTAATTTAACCCTCAGTACTGTCTGCAGGTTAATTTAACCCTCAGCACTGTCTGCAGGTTAATTAAACCCTCAGTACTGTCTGCAGGTTAATTTAACCTCAGTACTGTCTGCAGGTTAATTTAACCTCAGTACTGTCTGCAGGTTAATTTAACCCTCAGCACTGTCTGCAGGTTAATTTAACCTCAGTACTGTCTGCAGGTTAATTAAACCCTCAGTACTGTCTGCAGGTTAATTTAACCCTCAGTACTGTCTGCAGGTTAATTTAACCCTCAGCACTGTCTGCAGGTTAATTAAACCCTCAGTACTGTCTGCAGGTTAATTTAACCTCAGTACTGTCTGCAGGTTAATTTAACCCTCAGCACTGTCTGCAGGTTAATTTAACCTCAGTACTGTCTGCAGGTTAATTTAACCCTCAGTACTGTCTGCAGGTTAATTAAACCCTCAGTACTGTCTGCAGGTTAATTTAACCTCAGTACTGTCTGCAGGTTAATTTAACCCTCAGTACTGTCTGCAGGTTAATTTAACCCTCAGCACTGTCTGCAGGTTAATTTAACCTCAGTACTGTCTGCAGGTTAATTTAACCCTCAGTACTGTCTGCAGGTTAATTTAACCCTCAGTACTGTCTGCAGGTTAATTTAACCTCAGTACTGTCTGTAGGTTAATTTAACCCTCAGCACTGTCTGCAGGTTAATTTAACCTCAGTACTGTCTGCAGGTTAATTTAACCCTCAGCACTGTCTGCAGGTTAATTTAACCTCAGTACTGTCTGCAGGTTAATTTAACCTCAGCACTGTCTGCAGGTTAATTTAACCTCAGCACTGTCTGCAGGTTAATTTAACCCTCAGCACTGTCTGCAGGTTAATTTAACCCTCAGTACTGTCTGCAGGTTAATTTAACCCTCAGCACTGTCTGCAGGTTAATTTAACCTCAGTACTGTCTGTAGGTTAATTTAACCCTCAGTACTGTCTGCAGGTTAATTTAACCCTCAGTACTGTCTGCAGGTTAATTTAACCTCAGTACTGTCTGTAGGTTAATTAAACCCTCAGTACTGTCTGCAGGTTAATTTAACCCTCAGTACTGTCTGCAGGTTAATTTAACCTCAGTACTGTCTGTAGGTTAATTTAACCTCAGTACTGTCTGCAGGTTAATTTAACCCTCAGCACTGTCTGCAGGTTAATTTAACCCTCAGCACTGTCTGCAGGTTAATTTAACCCTGAGCACTGTCTGCAGGTTAATTTAACCCTCAGTACTGTCTGCAGGTTAATTTAACCCTCAGCACTGTCTGCAGGTTAATTTAACCTCAGTACTGTCTGCATGTTAATTTAACCCTCAGTACTGTCTGCAGGTTAATTTAACCCTCAGCACTGTCTGCAGGTTAATTTAACCTCAGTACTGTCTGCAGGTTAATTTAACCTCAGTACTGTCTGCAGGTTAATTTAACCTCAGTACTGTCTGCAGGTTAATTTAACCCTCAGTACTGTCTGCAGGTTAATTTAACCCTCAGCACTGTCTGCAGGTTAATTTAACCTCAGTACTGTCTGCAGGTTAATTTAACCTCAGTACTGTCTGCAGGTTAATTTAACCTCAGTACTGTCTGCAGGTTAATTTAACCTCAGCACTGTCTGCAGGTTAATTTAACCTCAGCACTGCCTGCATGTTAATTTAACCCTCAGTACTGTCTGCAGGTTAATTTAACCTCAGCACTGTCTGTAGGTTAATTTAACCCTCAGCACTGTCTGCAGGTTAATTAAACCCTCAGCACTGTCTGCAGGTTAATTTAACCTCAGTACTGTCTGCAGGTTAATTTAACCTCAGTACTGTCTGCAGGTTAATTAAACCCTCAGTACTGTCTGCAGGTTAATTTAACCTCAGTACTGTCTGTAGGTTAATTTAACCTCAGTACTGTCTGCAGGTTAATTTAGCCTCAGTACTGTCTGCAGGTTAATTAAACCCTCAGTACTGTCTGCAGGTTAATTTAACCTCAGTACTGTCTGCAGGTTAATTTAAACCCTCAGCACTGTCTGCAGGTTAATTTAACCCTCAGCACTGTCTGCAGGTTAATTAAACCCTCAGTACTGTCTGCAGGTTAATTTAACCCTCAGCACTGTCTGCAGGTTAATTAAACCCTCAGCACTGTCTGCAGGTTAATTTAACCCTCAGCACTGTCTGCAGGTTAATTTAACCCTGAGCACTGTCTGCAGGTTAATTTAACCCTCAGTACTGTCTGCAGGTTAATTTAACCCTCAGCACTGTCTGCAGGTTAATTTAACCCTCAGTACTGTCTGCAGGTTAATTTAACCTCAGCACTGTCTGTAGGTTAATTTAACCCTCAGCACTGTCTGCAGGTTAATTTAACCCTCAGCACTGTCTGCAGGTTAAACCTTGGCGTGCTACCTGCTGCTCGTCCATCATGTTCCGGCTCGAGGGCTAACCATTAGCTTCAGGAAGAATAATACTGAAGTCTTCTTAGTGACATGTTTTTATTCACGTGTTAGTATTTATTATTATTGCATATTTATTCATGAAATAAAGTCACAGCGTGCAGGTCGATCTCTGTCTTCTTTATGCTGCAGCTTAGAGGTCACATTATAACATTTCATGGGATGTTTCAGTAAAGTATGTTTGACCTTTAACCTCTTGAACACCAGAAATATGGACCAAAAATCACATCACATCTGAGTCTGATCCACATGAGTCACTTTCCAGAAGTCCCTCTGACACTTTAACAGCGAGCTGGCAACACGTCACTGAAAACTATCAACGATAAGAAATAATGCTGTTAAATAAAACACATTCAAATTTATTTTCCTGCTTAGCAGGCGGTTTGTGATCGTCTTACCTTAAACCTCGTTTTAAATTATAAAGACATTTCTTAAAGACTCGATATGCCTGTTACGACTTCTTTAACCTAAATGATTAACTTAAAAGGACGCCACACAGATTTAATGTTCATCCCAAGCTTTATTAAATATATTCTCCTCCAAAGTAATCAAAGATAAATAAGAAACTAAAGGGTGCTGCAGACGGCCAAGGAGAACTGAAGGTGCCGAGCCAACCAGGTAATGGGTTGCCGCTCTCGACTCCTCCCCCTAAAACTACCTGAGAAGAAAAGATGAATCTACAGAAACCAAACGACTGAAAATAGGATGACAGGTGCCTGCAGCCCGAATTAAAACTACAAAACAAGAAATCTAAACATGCCTGACTACCTCCTGATCACGCTGCCCCAAGTCTCTCCTACCCGGCTCCTCTAAATCCCCCCTCCTCCTCCTCCCTGAGCACAGATTGCACTCAGGTATGCAGCAGGTGAAGGAGGAGGGAGAATCAGGGAGAGAGAGAGAGAACAGGTGTGCAGCAGGTAGAGGGACGATCAAGGAGAGAGAGAGAACAGGTGTGCAGCAGGTAGAGGGATGATCAAGGAAAAAAAGAGAACAGGTGTGCAGCAGGTAGAGGGAGGGAGAATCAGGGAGAGAGAGAGAGAACAGGTGTGCAGCAGGTAGAGGGATGATCAAGGAGAGAGAGAGAACAGGTGTGCAGCAGGTAAAGGGATGATCAAGGAGAGAGAGAGAACAGGTGTGCAGCAGGTAGAGGGAGAATCAGGGAGAGAGAGAGAGAACAGGTGTGCAGCAGGTAGAGGGATGATCAAGGAGAGAGAGAGAACAGGTGTGCAGCAGGTAGAGGGAGGATCAAGGAGAGAGAGAGAGAACAGGTGTGCAGCAGGTGAAGGAGGGAGGATCAAGGAGAGAGAGAGAGAACAGGTGTGCAGCAGGTGAAGGAGGGAGGATCAAGGAGAGAGAGAGAGAACAGGTGTGCAGCAGGTGAAGGAGGGAGGATCAAGGAGAGAGAGAACAGGTGTGCAGCAGGTGAAGGAGGGAGGATCAAGGAGAGAGAGAACAGGTGTGCAGCAGGTGAAGGAGGGAGAATGAAGGAGACGGTCCTTTATCGTGTAACACTCACTATCACCATGGTAACACACACTGTCCTGACAGCAGACGGAGGAGAGTCAGAGGGCCGTGTTGTCATATTTTCTCCCTCCATGACAAACTTCAGGAGGTCTCACAGCTGAAGGTCTGTCTGTAACGAGCCCGTCTGACCACTAGAGGGAGCTACAACACAGACCATCACTGAACGCTACAGCCGTAACTGTGAGGAAGAATCAAACCGAGTTAATTAAAACTGAATCCACCAACGAGCACCAAGTCTGAGACCTTCATCAACCAGAACTGGATCAATAAATCAAACAGCTGATTTATGATTATTATATTTATAAAATATATTATTAAAACCACTGATGGAGTTAGTTTGTTTTATCATTATTTACTTTAGTTTCTGTCCTTTTAGTTTCCTGAGGAGAAAGAACATTTATTTGTTCCTGAATTCAGGAAGTTTTGAGTTATTTTATTAGATTAAAAGATATTTTTTTGGGCCATTTTGCCTTTATTTGTGGGACAGCTGAGGGGAGAGGGGGGTGTTGGGGGGAGAGAGAGGGGGGACGACATGCAGCAAAGGGCAGAGCTCGGATTCGAACCCATGCAGCCGCTGCAACCAGGACTATAGCCTCTGTACATGGGGCACACCAGTTTAGTTGATTTAGTGACACACACACATCCCGTGTACTTCAAGTGAAGGACACTACACTTCTACTTTTTACAAGGCCAGCTTTTTTCTTGACAGACACGGTGAGGGCGGGACTTTATGTATTTAAATATGCGTACACATAACCCGACAGCTGTCAAGCCCGATGTGAAGAAGTTAGTGTCACCTAATGTGAGTATTTCAGCGTTGGGATTTTATTTTTATATTTAATCACTATTCTGGGGGCCGGATGTGGCCCGCGGGCCGCCAGTTGATGATCACTGCTGTAGGAGAAACGAGAGCCGCTCAGTGTTTCTGTCCTCATCCGGCACTTTTCTCTTCTCGTGGCTGCAGAATTAATAATCAGACTGAACGATATCTGTGAGCCGCTCTGCATTCATTATTGATCAGCAGCAGACATAATTACCTTCTGTAATGTGAACCCTTCATCACATTTAAACATTTATATGGCTTATCTTAGTGCGCCCCCCTCCCCCCCAGGCTAACTCTTTCTAATTACACCAATCAGAGCGAGCTGCAGAGTAATTCTTCTCTCTGCTTCGATTAGAAAACACTGATGACTGATGCACATTTCAGCTGTTCCCTCAGAGCTTCACTTCTGCAAAGACGGCGTGTGAGTAACGGCCCGTTTTTCTGCTTCACGCTGCAGGTAATCAAAAGGACAAAAACCCTGGATCTACGTTTATTAATGACGTAGTTTAAGTCATGATTCAAACTGTTCATGACTGAAACTAAGTCTTTGGATTTGAATCTGAACCGAAAGTCCATCCTCTCCGTCTTTTGCCTGCTCCACTTTTCAGAAAATGTGTGCTCAAACAGGCCGTTTGGAGATTTTCCCTTCATGACATCACAAAGGGCAGTAACCCCTCCCCCAGGTGGGTGACACTCCCACAGCTAGGTGTTTGTTCTGCCCTCTGAGTCTGCCTTCTCACCGTAAACAATTGGCCTTGAGTCAGGCTACGCCCCCTGATTGTTTTTGGTCAGGTCTAAATGGTCTGGTGTGCAGCCAGTTGAACTTTCATTGTACAGATAGAACCTGTATCTCATAGGATCAAACACCTTCAGACGGTCGTCATGGTGACGCTTCCAGCTCTGCTCGCTCTCTTTGGCTGCTGCAGGTATTCCTCATTGTGACCTGTGTCGATCTTTGGGCGGGCCCTCGCCGGGTCAACGTAGAAAGCAGCACAGTGTTCTGTTTATTTAACTGTTTATATCTGTCCTGTTGTTACTTGTATGGCTGCAGGGCACTCCTGGAGAGAGCGTTCGGTCTCAGTGGGTCCTCGCCGCTAAAATAAAATGTCAATAATGATGTAATAATAATCCTGTAGGAGCATTTATGACTCCCGGTCATGGCAGCTCCGACTCGACCAGGAGCGGTAAAATAATCTTATGGACACACTTGAGGATTATTTCATCAGACAATCGGTTGTGACGAGCCTCAAATAGGGCCACGCCCCCTGATGGTTGAGAGGGGGGTTTACTAGGCCAAGTTTAACAGTCTAATGTGCGGCCGTCCTGATGGACTCACACTGGGCACCATATAGAGGGTCAGAGGTCAGAAACATCGAGCTCATCGTTGGTTTTCTGTGAGCTGACAAGAAGAAAAATACACAAAGAACAACTCGCCACACGGAGGATTGCGTTGTTAATATGTTGATTAAAGAAAACTTTATTGATGGTTATTGATTAGTGGAAGAACCAGAGAACATGCACGTACAACGAGCCTGTCTGAACCACGACACACCGACTGAAGCAGAGCTCGTATAAAGTGTCTATCAGACATTCAGTGAAGAGAGGACACACGCACGCACACACACACACACACACACACACAGGTGATGCAGCTGACTGTGTGTCCTTTGTAATCCGTGATAAATAAAAACTGATTGGGTGGGAGTGGTTGTAAACAGAATCTGGCAGCAGAGGAACGCGGCTCGTGGGCGGAGCTTCTGTTGCCATGTAGCGCCTTTAAAACACGCTACAGATTTATTCCAGTAACTTCTATTTACAGCACAGATGAGCCTGTTAGCAGGTATGTCTCTCATATCCGTGACGTTAACTGTCAGAGAGTGAAGGTAAAAAAAAGAACAGAGGAGGTCACGTTAAGAATGACACAAAGTCATAACAGTGACGTCTGCAGCACTGATATGTCTCCGTACATTTGTGAAAATGCAGGTTAGCATGTGCTAAACGTCCCAGCTGACAGTCAGAGATGACGATAAATGAGATTATGTACAAAGTGGCGAACGTAAGGATGATTAAAAACCAGAAAATGACGATTCATAGAAAACGAGACGTGTCCCGACCCGCTTGTCTACTCGACTAAATCTAAAACATCTCAACATTATTGTGTTTTTATTTTATATAAGAGAACATCTTCACTGCACAAGTCAAAGATCATACATGGTTGGATTATTATTATACTTTAGCCCCGCCCCCTTACATTTGAAGTAAAAACAAACAGAACAAAAAGAGAACAGACGCGGCCGCAGCCTCGGCCGCTCTTATAGATATATATATTTTAAATCTCTCCTGTCATATAAAAATCATCATTTATAAGTTCATATAAAAAACATCTACGCCTGCATGGCACACGCCTCTCAGTACGGAAGAGGATTAGTGCCAAAAAACATGTCTCACGAGTACGTCAGATTCTCGGGAGGAAGTTCGCTTTCATTTTCAGCGTCCCAAATTCATCTCACAATGAATCCAATGAGGTCACGTCATCGTTAGCATCAAATGTTTGAACTGTTTAGTTGCCGTGGTAACCTTTGTTGTTTTTCTCGCTCGTTGTGACATGTTTTATTTTTTCGTAGAATCGTGACCGTACGCAGAAACACGTCACAAACGTTCAGCAGAACCTTTGGCTTGAAGTGATGAAAGAGAAAAACCTTGTAGATAGTTAAATCTGCAGCTGGAAGAATAACAACGTTCTCCTCCTCCAAAAACAGACGTTATTCCCTACGGAAGCCCAGAGCAGCCATGACGGGTAAGAAGTGTTGTCATCTCGTTATTGAATGACGAGTTTGTGACGTCATTGATCTACGGAAGAGCAGCTGGGCCGTTATTGGAGGAAAGATTTTAGTTTTTGCATTCAATGAAACTACGGAAGCCCAGAGAGGCAAGTGAGAAAAAAAAACTGCCTTTCTATAAACAACAGACACGAGGTAGAAACCACAGACTGTAGCCTGAGTGACGTCACCCGTCTGTTCCTGCAGGGGGCGCTGGAGTCCCATCGATGGCGGTCTCCATGCTGGAAATGCTGTCTCAGCCTAACTTTCAGTCAACCTAACGACAGGCTGAGAGCTGGAGCTGAGGCGGGTTTTAAGCCTCCTGACAAACCGTTACACCGCGCCCACCTGTCAATCAGGTCAGCTACACGCCTTATTGTGAATAACTCTTATCCTTCATCAAATCAAAACTGATGAGTCATCAAAACATTCACCCCCCGTACAGTGTGTGCTGATCGAGACATGAGCTAATCAGACCTATTTGGTTTTTTGAACCAGGCTGTAAACATGTTAATGTCTGCTGTAAAAACAGGCTTTTTAGAATGGGTGTGTATGTGACTTCCTGTGCTTCTGTAGCCAGCCTCTAGTGGACACTTGAGGAACTGCAGGACTTTACACTTCAGCATCGACTTCATTTTTCAACAGAGGTCGCTGCTTGATAGAAACATATATTTCATTGAGCAGGTTTATTAAACATTAAGCGTGTTTTAAAGCCGTGGAGAAATTAAAACTCATGAACACCTTTAGTTCTTTTTGAAACGAGTTAGTGGTGCAGAGAGTTTTACAACAACATTAAAATAAATGAAGAAAGTTTATGAAAAGTCTTACAAGTAAAGAGATTTTGTTTCAGCATTTTGAACTGACGTCAAAAGTTATGTGATATTTTCTTTAACCTGGCAAAACGTGATCTCCTATGGAAGCCTTTAAGGGACATCAAAATAAACAAAACTGATAAAATATGATATTTTTTGTTATATTTTCTGTCCGAATATTATCATTGTCGTGATAGGTTAAATAAATCACACGAGGAGGACATTTAATGAATTTAATCTCTTCTCTGATTTATGAAAGTCGGACTTCCTTCACACATTTTGTTTTAAATTCTTTTTTTCAAAATATTTTTTGTGTGTGGCTTTTTTTACGACTTTATGTCAGAGACAGGACAGAGTTAGAAATTAGAGAGAGAGAGAGAGAGAGAGAGAGGAATGACACGCAGGAAAGGAGCCACAGGTCGGACTCAGTCCTGTCTCTAAAACTCAAAAACAACAAGAAACCTTAAAAAGAACTGAAAATGGATCAGGACAAGTTTTCTTTCTCTCTCTCCTCTCGGGGCTTCCGTACATCGCAGACGCTTCAGGGGGCTTCGCCTTGGGGACGGACTTCTCCTTAATTATCTTCATCATGTGATGAATATGTTTCAGCATAAAACGTTTGAGTTCTCCGCAACTAAAGAAGAAGAACAGATAAAAACAGAAACATCATGGCTGCTCTGAGATTCTATAATAGTCAGACCGTCTTCTTCGTCGTCCACGCCGTCGCTGCTTCTTCTCTTTTCCTGAACAAACTAAAAAACTAAAGATGGTTCTGAGACTGAGAGAAGGAGCCAAAGGAAGCTGAGAGAAGTAAAAGGACAACACTTGACTACCATAGTCACTGAAACACTCTTACAAAACATAAAAACCCTAAAGAGTGACTAGGATCTATGTGACAGGGATCTATACAAGCCCTAACGCTCTGATAAATATTCACTGTGTGTCTACGTGCTGCTCTAGCAGCTCTCTAGGAGGACAGCTGATCATCTAAACTTTATCTGTAGAAATTAAAAACCCACAATATCAAAATACACAGCACAAAATATCTGAGGTATAAGATGAAAAATATCAGCTGTCATTGATTCTTTTTTTGTTTCTCTCGGAGGAGACTGAAGTGATGCACAAACTGCACGTATTGCAAAACCCAGGCCACAGTAACATCTCCCTCTGACAACGTTCACTCGCTCACACACACTTTCTGTCCGTCCCGTTGGAAGCTTGAGTAAAGGTGAAGGGGAGGGGGCGGGGCTGCTAATAGGGGGCGAAGCGGCTGTAGCCCCCCCGGTATATACTGGCCTGCAGAGAGGACAGCACCAGCCCGACGTCGTCCGCATGACTCCGGGTTTTAGCGTCTGTCAGCGGGGCGAATGCATTCTGCAACACACACAGGGACATGCAAACACACACATATTCAGAGACACACACACACACACACACACACACACACACACACACACACACACACACACACACACACACACACACACACACACACACACCTCATTAGCCCCATCAGTCCTGCAGAACTTACAACCAGATATTTACGTTACGTTACCGTCCTTCCAGAGTAAACAGGATGATGAATTGACCAATGACTGGAGAGACCGTCATGCAGCAAGCACAGCGTCATGCCTCATGCCGGGGGAACATGCAGACCGCTACGTGAGAGAGATTCAGTCAATACAAGCGTTTAAACATGGACCACAAGATGAAGACTAAACATGTCAACGCACACGTCTCAAAGCTGCATTCTTCTAACGGCCAGCAGGGGGCAACACTGCTGGTTGAAAAAAACTCAGATTTCATGGAAGTCTAAAGTTGTTAACATAAGTCCTGTGATTTTTCTCCTTCAATCTGAAGGTCATGGAGGCGTAATGGGGGGACGAAGTGAACCCCCTCTGTACCGTCTTCAGAGGTAGTAACAGAAGCGTTACAGAGGAGAGACGTGATCAGCTGAGCCAGCGGGGGGAGAATAGCTCTCTGTGTGTATGTGGAGCTCCCACTGTGCCGTGCTTCCACAACGCCGAAAAAACAACATGACCTCACAGACTGGGGCACCATTATTACGCCATTGCAGAGTAAATATGAACATACAAAGGTGTGATGACGGCGAGGCTTCGTTACGGCACTGTCTGATCAACAGTCTGCAAAGGGCTTCAGTGGTACACAAGTGGTCTCTTCTGGCACCAAAAAAATCTGGAAGGAATTTTCTCCTGAATTTCAGGGGGATCTTAGTTTAACAATTTCAGAAATAACAACTTAACCTCAGCTTCAATTTGACAACATCAGGATGCTGATCGGTCCGGTCTGTCTGTAAGATGACATCCTTCGAACGAGTCCCTCAACAAAGAATCCACTCCTGTAAATACTCCGCTGAGATTGTTTTGGGGGGATTTTGGCGTGAACTGTGATCCACTTGAGTTTCATTTTACAGGATGAACTCAGAAATGTTTCATCAGGATCAGAAGTTTGAAGTCAGCTGATGTCTGAGTCTGGACGTTTCTTTCTAACGTCGTCTCCGTCAACGTTTCCTCCACTCTGCTTCCACCCTTGTTCCCCCCCCCCCCCCCGTCTGCAGCAACACGAGGGATTTAATTATCAAAATGAGTAATTATTTCATTACCAGGGAGTGCGAGGTGAGGCGCCATCCTCCAAATTAGAAATATAATAACTAACATGGAGCGCACTGCCAAGGCATGGACGCATTCATCACCTTATACAGGCGGGATTAATGTGTCATTTGGAGCGCCGTTAGCAGCACAGACAAATTCAATTAAGTTTAAGTGAGGAGATGTCAGCGCTGCACACACACTGAAGAATGGAGGGGGGGGGCTTCATTTGATATGAATCTTGCTGTGAAACTCTGAACAGAGTCTTGAAGTCTTCTCTGTCGTCTGTTTTTACTTTTCTTTAAAGACAGAGTCCGCAGCTTTCTCCTTCAAAATAAAATACAGACTTCTCCTAAAGTAAAGCTGCTCCATCGTCCCTTCTGGGCCTCCGTACATGTGTGCTGGCGACTGTGTCTGCAGAGACCCTGTCCTCTGACTGGATTTTACTGTTCTGGTTTGTTCTGGTTGACTCGGGACGTTTCTGGGCGGAGCTGGTGTGTTTCCTCCAGCCAATGACAGCGCAGCAGGTGAGTTTAGGAGTGGATACAATCAGTGATTGGATGCCATTCAAACCAGCGAATATGACGGACGTGGACGTAGCAGCAAAGAAGAGAAAATATAATCACAGTGAGGAGAAACACCAAGCGGATAAAGCTCGTTCTAAAACGAGGGTGAACCTTGTGTTGGCTTTTACCCGTGGACGTGGAGTTGGTCTGCTTCCTGTTGGACAGGCAGGTGACAAACACCGGCGGTTAGCTTGTGCTAGCGTGCGTTAGCTTGCAGAGTAGCTACAAGCAGTAAACGTACACACTACGTCCTGCAGTGAGTGAGAGCTTCTGGGGGGATGAGCCCAGGAGGAGGGGCCACGTTTGAATGTTGTGTTAACAAACATTTCTACTGAC
>CM036553.1:534223-571723 GCA_020745685.1 Tautogolabrus adspersus
TAGTGGTCCTCAGTGTCTCTCCGTAGATAGTGGTCCTCAGTGTCTCCCTGTAGATAGTGGTCCTCAGTGTCTCTCCGTAGATAGTGGTCCTCAGTGTCTCCCTGTAGATAGTGGTCCTCAGTGTCTCCCTGTAGATAGTGGTCCTCAGTGTCTCTCCGTAGATAGTGGTCCTCAGTGTCTCCCTGTAGATAGTGGTCCTCAGTGTCTCCCTGTAGATAGTGGTCCTCAGTGTCTCCCTGTAGATAGTGGTCCTCAGTGTCTCCCTGTAGATAGTGGTCCTCAGTGTCTCCCTGTAGATAGTGGTCCTCAGTGTCTCCCTGTAGATAGTGGTCCTCAGTGTCTCCCTGTAGATAGTGGTCCTCAGTGTCTCCCTGTAGATAGTGGTCCTCAGTGTCTCCCTGTAGATAGTGGTCCTCAGTGTCTCCCTGTAGATAGTGGTCCTCAGTGTCTCTCTGTAGATAGTGGTCCTCAGTGTCTCCCTGTAGATAGTGGTCCTCAGTGTCTCCCTGTAGATAGTGGTCCTCAGTGTCTCCCCGTAGATAGTGGTCCTCAGTGTCTCCCTGTAGATAGTGGTCCTCAGTGTCTCCCTGTAGATAGTGGTCCTCAGTGTCTCCCTGTAGATAGTGGTCCTCAGTGTCTCCCTGTAGATAGTGGTCCTCAGTGTCTCCCTGTAGATAGTGGTCCTCAGTGTCTCCCTGTAGATAGTGGTCCTCAGTGTCTCCCCGTAGATAGTGGTCCTCAGTGTCTCCCTGTAGATAGTGGTCCTCAGTGGTCTCCCTGTAGATAGTGGTCCTCAGTGTCTCCCTGTAGATAGTGGTCCTCAGTGTCTCCCTGTAGATAGTGGTCCTCAGTGTCTCCCTGTAGATAGTGGTCCTCAGTGTCTCCCCGTAGATAGTGGTCCTCAGTGTCTCCCTGTAGATAGTGGTCCTCAGTGTCTCCCTGTAGATAGTGGTCCTCAGTGTCTCCCTGTAGTCTCAGTGATGTAAAAGAAGGACACTGCTGCATCTTTGAATGTCTCATTTCACTTTAACAAACTCTCAGACAGCTCAGCTGACGAGTCCAAAGTCATATCCACCTGATGACATCACACATTGACCTTTGTTACCGTTCACCTGATGACATCACACATTGACCTTTGTTACCGTCCACCTGATGACATCACACATTGACCTTTGTTACCGTTCACCTGATGACATCACACATTGACCTTTGTTACCGTTCACCTGATGACATCACACATTGACCTTTGTTACCGTTCACCTGATGACATCACACATTGACCTTTGTTACCCTTCACCTGATGACATCACACATTGACCTTTGTTACCGTTCACCTTATGACATCACACATTGACCTTTGTTACCGTTCACCTGATGACACCACTTCCTGTTTCTGTGCTTAACTTCCTGTCCTAACCTTCACTCTACCAGAAAGGCCTTACTTTATTTCAAAATAAAAGCACACAGCAAGTAAAGTACTCTCAGCTTAAGACAGTACAAACCTTCAAAATAAAAGCCTGTAAGTTTTGATTTTGAAATGTGAAATAATGTTATGCTTTCGTGTCTCACCTGTCACTGTATGCAGCAGCTGTGGCAGCAGTAGGCTGGGCATATCTGTAGGCAGCGTAACCACCCTGTAACACACACACACACACACACGCACATGCACACGCACACACACACACACAAACACACACGCACACACACACACACAGGGAACACATGAGTAAAGTTTCCTGTTGGACTTGTCGCTCATATTTACGTGTGGATGACTTTGCGTGCACATCATGCATGACTCATCATTACTTCATGGTTAGTCGCTGAGCTGCAGGCATGCACAGATTTACACTTTCATATAATCGTGTGTAAACTTTCAGCATGAGTACATCCACAAACACACTGAGAACACACACACGACTCGTTTGGTGCTGCAGAGACGAAAAGAGAGACAAAGATGGACGAGCCGTTCAGATGTCTGGAACATTTAACCCTTTACTCCCTTCATGTCAGTATTAAAGGCGCTCACAGAAACCCCACATGATAAACATGATGTTTCATATATAGTCTGTTTGTGTTGCTTCATGTGATTAAAACGTGATGCGTTCGAGGTCGGCTGGTTCATGATTTATTGCCTGTCGTCACTTTAAAGGCTTTGATAACAGAGACAATATTAAACACTAAGAGAATAAAATGATGACGAGGACGTGACCTCAGTGTTCTCTCAGTGAGCTTCAGACCTGCTGAAATAAACCAATTATCTTCAAGAATCCTTTGCATGAAGCCGCGGCTCATGGAGAGCAGAGAGGCTGATCTCAGGTCAGAGAGAAGACAAGGAAGGAAAGGAGGACACAGAATAAGAGCTCTGTGATGTGAAGAAGAAGAAGAAGAAGAAGAAATATTCACGCTCAGCAGCGCAGCGTGACGACGGCTTCTGCAGACTAGGTGACTTCAGTGTTTTTGTTAAACCTCCTGAAGATGCAGAGGCGCTGCTTGTCAACAGGCAAGGCAGCAAACTGCTTGGGGCCTCGGGCCAATTGGGGGCCCCTGAAGGTTGACGAACTTTAAACCAAAGCAGTGGCTCAAAATGTGCAAATTTTGCAATGACAGTAGGACACCTCCCTGAGGGGGCCCTGCTGAGTGTCGAATGCAATATTTCTGTGAAAACCAGTTTGTCCATGAGAGTCACGGAAGGGAAATGAAAAAGAATGATCTGTCTGCGAGGGAAAAAGTGGAAGAGGGGTACGCGCTGGGAGAGATGATGATGAACGCTGGTTGGAGGCGCCCCAAATGAGCTTTTGCCTCGGGCCCCAACGGACTCCAGAATCGCCTCTGTGAAGATGAACGCTCAGCTCCAGACAAACGGTTTGTGAGCTGAAGTGAAATCAGCTGCTGACTTATTTCACAAATGGAACCCTCTTCATGCTTTGAGTCAACTCTTACATCATGCTTCATAAATGAGACTTCTCTGAGACGATGTGATGGACCGCTTTTATTTAAAGGTTTGTTTTATTTGTAATGTAACACCTATGATCTGCTGACATGAAGCAGAATTTCCTCGGTCAGCTGGTCTGAACGTGTTCATTGATGTTCCTTCAAATCAAATCAGAGCGCTGTTTAATGTTTGAGGTTAAAGAACAAAGGCGAGGAATCTGAAGCCTTCGTAACACGACTGATTGTAAATGTTCCTCAGTCTCTGCACACTCGAGCAGAATGAAGAAGTGTCAGAGAAGAAGAATTCATTCTGCTTTTCAATTATTAGATTTTTATGATTTTCTTTTCTGGTGTCAAACATGATCTCACTCAAAACAGCAGCTTTTTAATCAATCTGAAATGTGACTCTCTGCAGCCGTTTTCACATCTGCACTCCTAAAAATGTTCAGAACATTACAGACAGGCTGCTTCTGAAATCCTCCTGAGCTGCTCGTTCACACATGCACCTCACAGCAGGAGACTTTCCCTGTCAGACAGACGGTAAAGCGTGACGTAAAAAAAGAACGATGTGGAAGTGTCAGACGAAGCATCAGAGTCCTCTATACAACGCTATAATGAGAATATGTGTCTTTCTATCAATGCTACGTGTAGTTGAACAGAATCACAATCTGAACTAAAGAGTGGAGAAGAACATACTGGAGAACAGGAAACAGAATGCAGCAGGTTCATTAGAGCACGGAGATCGTAGAGGTGGCGTGCAGACAGTCTATGGTCGTGCAGCGATCACAGGGAATAAACGTCACCAACCCCTCCCACATTTTCAGATGTCACAGATCACTGAGCTGTCTTTAGTTACAAAAAAATCTACATCAGTTTGTTTGTCCCACAGTGACTTTTAATCTGGTTCAAATCTTGTAAAGAAATAACAAGTTTTACTTTTGTTGTCACTAAATCCAGCAGACTTTCAGTAAACGCTGCTTTTCTTCTCTGGCACCATTGACTCCAGAGCTCCTCCCATCATTATACCTTCTACCTTCCACACATTGTGGCAGGTACAGTGTGTGTGTGTGTGTGTGTGTGTGTGTGTGTGTGTGTGTGTGTGACATGAGCGATGTATGAGGATACCTGTATAAAGTGTTGAGGTGAGTAAGTGATGCTGAGGACCGAAAGATGAACAGGTTAGTCTGCAGCGTCTGTGGACTGTCACTGCTGACTGAGTGACTGATGACTACAGCTCCGTGTGTGACTATGTGTGTGTTTGTGTGTGTGTTTGTGTGTGTGTGTGTGTGTGTGTGGGTGTGTGTGTGGTCAAGAAACGGACACTCTACCACACACATAGAGACATTCCAATCCATCACATTCAGTGATTCAGAGAGAGAGAGAGAGAGAGAAAGAGAGAGGCAGAGCAGGACTTTCTCTCTGTCCATCCGTCTGCTCTGACAGACAGGATGCACCCTCACACTCCTGCTGCAGACACAAACTCCTGCTGCAGACACAAACTCCTGCTGCACCCTCACACTCCTGCTGCACCCTCACACTCCTGTTGCACCCTCACACTCCTGATGCACCCTCACACTCCTGTTGCACCCTCACACTCCTGTTGCACCCTCACACTCCTGATGCACCCTCACAGTCCTGTTGCACCCTCACACTCCTGTTGCACCCTCACACTCCTGATGCACCCTCACACTCCTGCTGCACTTTCACACTCCTGTTGCACCCTCACACTCCTGATGCACCCTCACAGTCCTGATGCACCCTCACACTCCTGCTGCACTTTCACACTCCTGTTGCACCCTCACACTCCTGATGCACCCTCACAGTCCTGTTGCACCCTCACACTCCTGATGCACCCTCACACTCCTGCTGCACTTTCACACTCCTGTTGCACCCTCACAGTCCTGTTGCACCCTCACACTCCTGATGCACCCTCACACTCCTGTTGCACCCTCACACTCCTGATGCACCCTCACACTCCTGTTGCACCCTCACACTCCTGTTGCACCCTCACACTCCTGATGCACCCTCACAGTCCTGTTGCACCCTCACACTCCTGTTGCACCCTCACACTCCTGATGCACCCTCACACTCCTGCTGCACTTTCACACTCCTGTTGCACCCTCACACTCCTGATGCACCCTCACAGTCCTGATGCACCCTCACACTCCTGCTGCACTTTCACACTCCTGTTGCACCCTCACACTCCTGATGCACCCTCACAGTCCTGTTGCACCCTCACACTCCTGTTGCACCCTCACACTCCTGATGCACCCTCACACTCCTGCTGCACTTTCACACTCCTGTTGCACCCTCACAGTCCTGTTGCACCCTCACACTCCTGATGCACCCTCACACTCCTGTTGCACCCTCACACTCCTGATGCACCCTCACAGTCCTGTTGCACCCTCACACTCCTGTTGCACCCTCACACTCCTGATGCACCCTCACACTCCTGCTGCTCTTTCACACTCCTGTTGCACCCTCACACTCCTGATGCACCCTCACACTCCTGTTGCACCCTCACACTCCTGATGCACCCTCACAGTCCTGTTGCACCCTCACACTCCTGTTGCACCCTCACACTCCTGATGCACCCTCACACTCCTGTTGCACCCTCACACTCCTGTTGCACCCTCACACTCCTGATGCACCCTCACACTCCTGTTGCACCCTCACACTCCTGTTGCACCCTCACACTCCTGTTGCACCCTCACACTCCTGTTGCACCCTCACAGTCCTGCTGCACCCTCACACTTATGCTGCACCCTCACACTCATGCTGCACCCTCACACTCCTGTTGCACCCTCTCACTCCTGCTGCACCCTCACACTCCTGTTGCACCCTCACACTCCTGTTGCACCCTCTCACTCCTGCTGCACCCTCACACTCCTGCTGCACCCTCACACTCCTGTTGCACCCTATCACTCCTGCTGCACCCTCACACTCCTGTTGCACCCTCTCACTCCTGCTGCACCCTCACACTCATGCTGCACCCTCTCACTCCTGCTGCACCATCACACTCCTGCTGCACCCTCACACTCCTGCTGCACCCTCACACTCCTGCTGCACCCTCTCACTCCTGCTGCACCCTCACACTCCTGTTGCACCCTCTCACTCCTGCTGCACCCTCACACTCCTGCTGCACCCTCACACTCATGCTGCACCCTCACACTCCTGCTGCACCCTCACACTCCTGTTGCACCCTCTCACTCCTGCTGCACCCTCACACTCCTGTTGCACCCTCTCACTCCTGCTGCACCCTCACACTCCTGTTGCACCCTCACACTCCTGATGCACCCTCACACTCCTGATGCACCCTCACACTCCTGTTGCACCCTCTCACTCCTGCTGCACCCTCACACTCCTGTTGCACCCTCACACTCCTGCTGCACCCTCACACTCCTGTTGCACCCTCACACTCCTGTTGCACCCTCTCACTCCTGCTGCACCATCACACTCCTGCTGCACCCTCACACTCCTGTTGCACCCTCTCACTCCTGCTGCACCCTCACACTCCTGCTGCACCCTCACACTCCTGTTGCACCCTCTCACTCCTGCTGCACCCTCACACTCCTGTTGCACCCTCTCACTCCTGCTGCATCCTCACACTCATGTTGCACCCTCACACTCCTGTTGCACCCTCTCACTCCTGCTGCACCCTCACACTCCTGTTGCAGACACACACTCCTGCTGAGCAGCCCTCAGATAACTCTTTAGAGTCTAACAGACTGTTCACGTGTCTGATATCAGTTATTTGATCATTTTAATGTGTTTATCTATATTACAGACATCAGTAGAGCAGCAGCTTCTGTGTTCTTCATGGTAAAATGACTGTTTTGTGAATGGAGTCTGGTGGCTTTAAGAGAGAGAAGTAACGTCTGTTCCTGGTTAAAAAATGTACTTTACTGTGCAAACTGTTTTCATATCTCTTTTTATGAATACAAAAATCATGGTTATCAGAGGTTATTGTTCCCATTTGAAATGATGAATATTAAATACTCAGTATGCAGAATTTCACTCATTCCCTGTGGGAGGAGCACGGGGGCTAATGGGGGGCAAGGAGGTTGAAGGCTGAAGGAGCTACCTGAGCACCCTCTCCACACACACACACACACACACACACACACACACACACACACACACACACACACACACTCAATTAATTCAGTGTTTTTGCACGTTTTAGAAATGCATGAAACTTTAGGTTCCCCCTTCAGTGTCGTTCCTGGATGTTATTTTCTAACTTTGTATTTTACTGCTGAAGTCCGATGACATATGAAGTGCATAAAGTTTATTCTGTGAGCATTAATGAGTGTCTTTTGTCTGAGCATAATTTGTCGATTGATTTGATCGAGACTTGGCTCACAGTCGAATCTTGAAAACTGTCATCAAAATAAAATAAGACGGTGATATTGGTATAGAAATGATTTCCCCACTTCTTAAGTCTTTTTATTTTGGTGCTTCTGTAGAGACGTTTTTGTCTCAGAGAGCAGTTCTTGTCTTGCTCTCAGTCTTTGCTCAGGTTTGTTACATCTCTCTTCTGGGCGGCCATCTTTGCTGCAGGCTGTGAACTCATGAATGAGTGTTTCGGGGTCGGGGGAGGGGGGAGGGTGGGGTTGCATGTTGGCAGCATCAGAGCAGAAACCACAGAGATGACGGTGAAGCATGCAATGTCATTCCAGTAAATAATACTTACATAAATATCTGCACCATAAAATCCATCCTGGTAAACAACACTGCAGAGGATGCAAACACAAACAAACAAACAGACACACAATAAAACAAAAACATCCAGATTAGTGCATGTAGACATGCAGCCACTGAGCTAACACCCCGTCTGCACGATCAGAAGACGGCCGACAGGAGGAGAGACGGGCGAGGGCAGAGAGGAGACTCGGCAGGCAGCCCCTCTGCGCGCTGATGGCTGAGAAAGGAGGCTGGGAAGGTCCAAAATACTCTCACTGCTGTGTTTGCATGTTTACATGTTTATAAATAATCTACAGCTCAGCGTCCAATCAGCAGACTCATAGGAAGAAAGCTTCATATGATCTTGTACCATGATGAACATATCATGAGCCACGTGGACACAGACTCTCCTGCAACATTTTTATTTACGGTTTGAAATGTCTCCAAGCTGAATCGAATCTCATCTAACGTCCAATAAAACCAACATGCTGCTTCACGATGGAGTTCTACTTCACATGAAGAGCTCCTCAGAGGGTCCAGCTTCAATTTCACCCGTCAATAGACGACTTCACCAAGTCCGTGTGTTCTCTGATAATCAATGACTTCTCAAATGTCACGCTGCCCACAGAGCGCTTTGATTCATTACAACGATCTGTGCAGAAAAGCTAAGTGAACATTTAGACTTATCGATGCTATAGACCTCCTACACACACACACACACACACACACACACACACACACACACACTCACCGACTCGGAGCTGTGCTGGAGGATTTATTTAATCCACTCGGCCCGTCACCACTCGAGACAGTTTTAATAAAAATACATCACGACTAACATTAATAATTCACCATCAGACTGCCAGCGGGGCAATTAATCGGTGCAGCAGCGTTAATGAAAGAACAATCTGTGGCACCAATCTCTGTGTCAGGACCAAACAGGAGTGTCACCCAGACACCCGCCTCACCCTCTGAGACGGCTCTCTGCTGCTGCTGCTGCTGCTGCTGCCGGTAACTGTGCTCTTAAAGGGGTGAAGATTATATTCACCCCTTTAACAGATAACATCCAGAATCTGCTTCCTCTACTGCTAAATGCACACAGTGTGTTTTTATAAAGACGACACGAGGCGCCAAGCTCTCCCTCTCTTTCTTTTTAAACAGGAGAGAATGATTCTTTAAAGATCCAATCAGTGAGATGTGTAGAGAGTGAAATGATAAAGTGAGCTTCCTCTATGATCAGACATTAAGGAAACATGCTATGTTGAAGTGCTGGCTTCTCTGACAACAATGCAGCAGCCAGTATGTCCTCCTTCTAACTTTAGATTCTGGTCCTGAATGGTCTGGATTTGTTTGGACCAGAGAAGGTAGGCGGTTTTAAGGCACCCCCACACGGCCGTTTTGGACGCCCCTCGGTTTGCCAGATATGAGAGCAGTTATCAGGTCAAACCAACAGGTGTTGCAGCGATGGAAGCGGGCAAGAGAACTGGTTCAGATAGAAGGGATTGTACCCGACCTAAAAAGCCTCTGCATGTTTCTAATAAGCTCCACGAGCAGAAACGTGCTCAAACTAGGATCAATATTGGAGATGCTTTTGAAAAATGGAGAGAGGTTAGAACACAGAAAGGTTTACAGACCGATGCTCAGGTGCTCGGTCCGGGTTATTTGGTCTCGGAGGTCGAGCTTCCTTTGTTTGTGAACTTTAAGGCAACACATTTCTAATTTCGTTGTATACTTGTATGAAGACAATAAAAGCTTTTTATTCTCTTCTTGTTATTTTAGGAGCTGGTCTGATCCCAGAGTAAGGTAATCGTGGAGGACCTCCCATCCCACCATGATTGCAGCCCTGCTTAGTGACATCACAGTACAAGGCCAGATTGACAGTCATTTCCCATGAGTCATTGCAGAGTCACATGTCTGGGAGCATGCCTTCTGATTGGTCGAGCATGCTGTGGAGGTGAGGGGTGCGTTATCGCTGTGAGGTGAGGCCGGCATGCAGCACCCCGCTGACTCAGATTCAGGACTGTCATTAAATAAGGAAAAGAAGAAATGTGGACAGGACGCTCACCCTCCGTAAGCCGGGATGTGTGGGGGGCGGAGCGGCCGCTCTGAACGTGTTGTAGACGGTCCGTCCTCGACCTCGTAGGTGGGTTCCTCTGTACGCTGCTGCTGCTGCACTGGCTGCTGGGTAAGGAAAACCTGGAACTGGAGACACAGAACAGAAACTGAAGTCACAACGACCCTCAAAGCATGCTCAAAGGTTTTTATCTCCGCCCGGCGTGTTCGTGTATCCGTCGTGCTACACGACATATCAGTCAGATATTTTTATGCACATTTATATTCCTGCTCAGTCCTCTTCAACAGCGGATTTACCAAAACCATATTTCTTTAAATCTTGTTTCCACTCAGGACACAAAAATGGAGCACGGAGCGAGGGGGCAACAATCTGTAACTCCTCCTCCTTCAGTCGTTTCAAAGTCGATCTAATAGAACAATAACTTTAAACAGGGAGAATGGCGTCTCTCTCGTGTCCACAGAGCGCCACGCTCTCCTGTTTTCAGCACTATGTAACTTTGTCAGCGGGCCGAGGTCATCAGAAGTAACTAATCCATTCATACACCGCCACCGAAGCAGCGGGAGCAATGCGGGGTTAAGTGTCTTGCCCAAGGACACATCGGACATGTTGCTCAGCTGGGGATCGAACCCTCAACCTTCCGGTTGAGAGACGACGACTCTACCACTAAACCACAGCCGCCCCCCCGAGAAGTGCGTACGTCTTTACAGCACTAGTTCACACAGCAGCCTTCAGCTACAAAGCAGCCAGTTAGCCCGTCTCTGTACTGTTTGATACGACGGCTGAGAGGAAGAGGACGGTGACAGATGAAGCTAAGAGGAGAGAGAGAGCGAGCGAGAAGCAGAGTGTACATCCCTGCAGATATTATTCAAAACAGATTGAGACGTAACGTTAGCCTGTATCGTCAGCGGTGTCATCGCTTTCCGGGCTGCAGGAAGTCGTCAAACCCGAGTTACGTCTCAGGTTTGATACGAATAAATCAATAAATCCATCTGACACCAAAAGTTGTCTCTACAACGAGCTGCAGATGAGACGCAGAGTGGACAGAGAGAGAACATGTGAGTCGGTTTTTGGTTTCCACACCGCTCGTCTGCTTGTCAACGCATGCACGCTGTATGGGAGGGGGAGGAGTTAACAGCCCTGTGTGTTTTACGACAATGTAGTTACACTCAGAGGCCTGCGGTGGGCGCCAAAGCGCACCCAACTGAATTGCTACATAATTTAGCTTAAACACCCACTCCATCCGTTTGACTCTTCACTTCAGCTCACACTGAGAGAAGATGCAGAGCTCCATTAAAAGTTTGTTCTTGTTTAGAACATGAGCAGCTGACGTCCATTCTCCTCAGGTGTGCATCGTGTTAAAAAACAACCAGCTGTTCACCTGGATCAGCTCTTAAAGGCTGGAGAGGAAGTGTGAAGTATTCTAGTTTCATGTAGTTTGAAGAATCGAGAAGTGAGAGAGAGAGTCCAAAGAGAGAGAGAGAGAGAGTGAGTGAGAGGAAGAGCGAGTTCAGAGCTATTGTTATGAAGTTATCATTAATCTTAATGGGGACGACTGACACAAAGCTTAATTTGAGAGCGAGGGTGAGTGAAGGTTGAGACGGAGATGGAGGTGCCATTTCCAGCCCTAATTAGACATCTCTTCAAAAAGGAGATCTAATAAAATGCTAATAGAAACAGTGAATCATTCATTGACCCGATGAAAAATGGAAGGTTTGAGCCAAAGGAGAGGAGTTTCTCAAAGGGAGACAAGGAGACGAGTGAGGACGCTAATTGTTCCTATTCATCTTTTGTCACCTTGATTTTAGGGAGCGAGCGGCCGAGAGACCTTAGAGTCACGGGGACAGTTTCCATCGGCTCGAGGTCACTCTGATCACTTAATGAAGACGAGTGTGGGACATTTAAAGAACAACTTTAGAGGACTTAAAGAAACACTGAGCAACACTGACTAACACGAGGTTTGAGTTCCTTTAACGAAGCAGCTCTTTGTTTGAGCATCAAAGATTTTATTAAGTCATCAAACTCTGCACACACGTCAAACACTTCCTGCTAAGCCGTTTTGACACATGCACTCCTGAATATATCTAGATAATTTCAGTAGGACTGCTCTGGATATTCTCTTGACCTGGCTGTTCACACATACTCCTAGACTCCGAGACTATCACGGCATGGAAGTAGCGTACGAAGCAACAGAGGCTCCTCCAGCCTCGTAGGATAAAGTCAGAGAGAATCGTTCAGCCGTTTGCGTTCATACATGCAGCTCAGCTTGGAAACTTCAGGAGTTTAGTGCAGGTGGGAAAGGACTATATTAGCCTTTTCACACATACGGAAATCTCCTGAAAAACTCCGGAGATTACCCAGAGGGGCTGTAAATGTGAACGCAAACAGCCACATTTTTCGCCCAATATTCACCCGGATATTCTCCTGAGAATTCACCTCGAGCAAATAGGAGGGGGAGTGACGTTTATATACTGTGACTGCTGCACGGTGCATAGAATGTTTACAGGCAGGCAACCACTACGATCTCCGTGCACGTTATTAACCTGCTGCATTAAGTTTTCTGTTCGTCAGTATGTTGTTCTCCGCTCTTATGTGGATGTTGTCATTCCGTTGAACTACACGTAGCATTGATATAAAGGCAAATATTCTCATTATAGTGTTGTGTAGCGAACTCTGTTGCTTCGTACGCTACTTCCGCATTGTTTTTTTACATCACGTCTTACGTCAGGAGACCCCCCGCCCCCCCTCCCCTCTGACAGGGATAGTCTCCAGCTGTGAGGAGCATATGTGAACAGCCAGGTCAGGAGAATCTCCAGAGCAGTCTTACTGAAATGATCTAGATATATCAGAGTTTTCCTTTCACTCCAATTGTCTACTGGAACCACGTCATTAAAATGGCGTCTGGTAGCCTTGCGGTTATATCTCCTGTCTCATGTACAGAGGTTATAGTCCTCGATTCAGATGGCCAGGGTTCGATTCCAACAGCCCTTTACCACAAAGCCCAAACAATCATCTTTGGGGCGCTGGTTTGCTAAGTTGGTATAACACTCACACAAACACACGCACGCCATACGCACGCACGCACGCACGCACACACACACACACAAACGCACGCACGCACGCACACACGCATGAACGCACGCACACACACACGCACAAACGCACGCACACACACACAAACGCACGCACGCACGCACACACACACACACACACACACACACACACACATACACACAAACACACACACACACACACACACGCACACACACACACACACACACACACACACAAACGCACGCACACACACAAACACACACACACACACACACACGCACACACACACACACACAAACGCACGCACGCACACACACACACACACACACACACACACATACACACAAACACAAACGCACGCACGCACACACACACACACACACACACACGCACACACACACACACACAAACGCACGCACGCACACACACACACACACACACAATGGCATTTTGAGTACTTGAAAGGTGAAACAAAGGTAAATCAATAGAAACCATTTAGTAATTAAAATAATGTGAGGGTGAATTAGGTAAACGACTGTCTGCAGAAATTGAAAATATTGATTTTAATTTACAAAATATCTTTCATACCTTTTCATGTCCTTGCAGAAATGGACAATTAGATTCCCTTCTCTCCTGTCCTCTACTCTCTCTCTGTCACACTCTTTTATCTGTGTCTTATCTCCAAATCCAGGTATTTTTCACCTTAATGGCCGAGCTTAATGACAGGGTGGGGGAGGGCCGTGCATGGTGGAGGGGTGGAGGGGGAGAGTTCCGGGCAGATCGAAGATGTCTTGTTTCGTTGCAGGATGTTTATTTCGCAGCAGATTTGACAGTGTGAGGCTGCGTTCGAGCGACTCAGCAGAGTTCTGAGGCTAAAAACAGACTCTGCCTGGATGCATGTTGCTCAGAGAGAACGCAGAGGAGGGAGGGGTGACAGAGGTCAGAGGAAAGTGAGGACGGGGAGGAAATGAAGATGTGAAAGAAACTACAGAACAAAAAGAACGAGGAGGAGGAGGAGGAGGAGGAGGAGGAGGAGGAGGAGGGAGATAAGGACAGAGGAGATGGTGACAGATGGAGAAGGGCACGTCCTCCTACCTGCATAGAACTCTGGGCTGTAGACAGCGCTGACCACTGGATTCAACTTCCAGCCTGGAAAGCAGACAGACGACACACACACACACACACACACACACACACACACACACACACACACACACACACACACAGACACAGAGAGAAGAAAGATCAGTGTATCTGCTCTGTTCATCTACCTGAGAATGCATTCAGGTTTACCAAAGTGAGGGACGATCTACTGGACCAACATTTCTCTCTAAAGACATCAAAGCAGCCTGGCTAAAACCCGCTCCCTTTTGACCTTTCGTACGTAAACTGCTTTAGCTCACCTTTAGTAACGATCAGACTATAACAAACATGCTCCATGACTGAGAGTTTGCTGACTCAGCTCCTTCTGCAGCTTTTTTCATTTTGCATTCATTCCAATGGCACTAAGCTCATTGAAGCTCTTTCAAACCAGTGAAGCAGTCGGTGACGTACATTATTCAATCCTCAGCTCCTCAAACACTCCTAAAAGTCTGTATAAAAACAACGTCTTAAGACACGGCGGTGCGTGTTGAACCGAGCCTGAGAATCAGACGGGGGACTGCCTGACTGAGTTTTGAAACACTTTATTATCCAGTCTGACATTGTTGTCGATCGGATCCACGCTCGCTGCCTTGTGGCCATTTCCTGTCCGACTCTATCCGGCTCTGGCACAGAGAGATGATGTCTCCATTTTTAATCCTGTCCCCAAACCCTTCGAGTGGCTCCACTTTGGTGTCTTTAACGAGGGAGGTGGCTGTCAATGAGCACATCAGCTGATCTGTTCAGATAACTAGAGAGAGCTGAGACGTGGGTGATGGTGACGACGTGTGTCAACGCGGGACAAGTATGTAACTTATTCTGTTAATGTTTCAAAGCCCTGACCTCAGGTCACGAGTTATACACGACATCACAAAGAAGAGAACTCAAACATCTCTTTTGACTTCATGGGATTCATAAATAAATAAATAAAATATATTCACCAGTTTGAAGATGATGGGGCATCAGGTGAGCAAAAATGTATTATTTGAAACAAATTCTTTAAACGGTTTAACTGTCACTACCCATATACTCCCACGCATCTTTTATGTTGGGATCAAAGTTAAAAAATGCATCCACTAGACTAATGCTGCGTTCCAGTTACCTCGAAACTGGGATCTCGGAGCTGGGAATGACGTCACACCCGAGTTGAGCGTGTTCCAGTTGCAAGTCAGAAAAGCAACATGGACACCTCCAGGAGTACCTTTGTTTTGTTAGCTAATACCAGACGATAACAACACACTACGTGATAGTTTGTGCACGAAAATAAAATGACATGTCCACAGATAGAACTGTCACGATACTATCGGTTTCGTGACAGTAACAACAGTTTCAACTTTCCACCCCTTTGCAACCCTACTTGCAACTGGAACACGCTCAACTCGGGTGTGACGTCATTCCCAGTTCCGAGATCTGAGTTCCAAGGGAAATGGAACACAGCGTTTTCTCAGAGTTTCCGAGTCGTAATTCTGACTTCAGGGGGCGTTCCAGTTGACACTTCCGACTGGGAACTCAGAATTTCCGACTCCCGACATCAAATGGAACGCAGCTTAGGGCCCCGTCTCGCACGGACCTCCACTTCTTATGCCGTCCAGCTGACCTTCAGTTCCCGTCTGTCCCTGTGCGCGACGAGCTAACATCATTTATGTTTATAGTTCATAACCAGCTCGCTCAATCTTTACTCTAAAAGATCGACCATGTTTTCTTCTTGTTGTATTTTGCTGCTCTGGCTGAAACTGCTCAACACTGCCCCCCCACGATCTGGGTGGCATTGCATCCTTTGGTTTGTACCCATGCCCTTCCAGAAAACGTGCGTGCGTGCGTGTTGGACAAAGAGCGTGATCTAGCCTTTAATGAAATTCTTGTGACTTCATTTCAAAGATCAACATTTAGTCCCCTGGATTTCAAAGTTCTAACAATAAAACATTAATATTTCTGTAAATGCATTGTAAAAAATAGACTCCATCTTACCATTTGCATATGGGTTGACAGTCTTCTTGTTTGTCATTACTCGGGCTGTTGCATTGTTGACCTACAGCAGATAAAGACACCACCATGAGTTATATTACTGACTCTTTAGCAGAAGAAGCTACACGTGTAAATCTTCATGCACAGGTTCATCATGTTGTAAACAAAGAAAGCAGTTCACTGTATCATGGCAAACATCCATGTTGTTTGTGTGTTTTCAAAATAGCATTCAGAAACACTGAAAAACACATCCGAAACAAATCCTCCACATTTGCATATTTTCCATCGTATGAGGTTTTCCAGCATGCTCTCCCCAATTATTGTGACATTTCAATAACGCACAGACAAAAGAAACAACAGATGCACTCGGCAAAGTGATGTTTTGTAAATGTATAGATGCATGCGGTGGTGAGGAGGAGGAGGAGAGAAAACAAAGAAAATGTCATTGGGGGAGGGGAGAAGATGTTGGGAGCATTATGCAACATCAAGTCAACCTTAAAACGTGAGGAGAACTGTTGTGACGAAAGCAACACAAGGCATTCACACTCAGACAACAGCCTCTCTAATTCATCGCAAGAATAATTAAAAAAACAACCAAAGAAAAGAGAGGGACTCAAATAACCAAGTCAATCAACCAATCAGGTCATTCCAAATCCAAAACAACAGCTATCAGGGTAAAGTAAAAAAAGGGTGCATTGTCTTAAAGAGAAACAAACAAAGTAATAAAAAGGGTTTCCAACAATCTTTGATAGATGTGCAAACGAATTCATATCATAGTCAGTATCCGCAGTACACGCAGCGTCAGGAGAACACTCAGTGAATGGACACGCACGCCGACACGCAAGAAAATATGTATGTCCATGTACAGCATCAACTCAACCACAATTCAAAAAGAAATGTCACGTGAGTTTCAGCGTTGCAAACGTTCCAAAGAGAGAGAGGAGAGAGAGAGGAAATGCTGGCAGAATGGCTTGCTCGCCCACACTTACCATTCCCAAACCTTTTTTAGGCCCCGCCCACTTGTTTGTGTACTGTTACCGTGGTAACTGTGTTGGATGGGGCCCTAAACAAGCTACCATTGGAAGGATGTTGGGGGAGGAGGGGATGAGAAAGGAATAAGCAGCGTCTTACTCAGGTGGCCAACAAAACTTTGCAATCATTCCTCTTGCACAGACTCTCTCTTTCAGCTCTCTCTACATCAGCCAGCTGCCGGCTTGAAGCATAACTCCCCCCACTTTGACCACACAAGCCTTCTTCTTCCATCACACTGATTGATTGGGACCATTTTCTTCACTGGGGAGATAACTTATCGGCTTGGACCTTAAATAGAGTCCTCTAGGACCATCGAACAGTCTGAAGGCACACAGGGAAGCTTATTAAAAACAAACGTTTATTCGGTTCTTTTATTTGAATCGGAGGTCGTTTAAAATCATGAAAAAGGATCAAGGCTGAGAAAAGCTGAGGCTAATGAGATTGGACTTATGTTTTTTGTTCTGAACGAGCCAACGATATAAAGACTATAAACTCAAACTGGCCCCTGTTGGATTAGAAAACCTGAGGAACCTTTAGTGATACAGTGGAGACATGCCATGTAAGGGCATTGTTTCTGAGACTCCTGGTGAAGCAGCTGTGGCAGCAACAATTCAGAAGTTTCAAGGTTATGAGGGGAATACCACAAGAGTTTTACTAAGATCCCATCATCTCATGGTGTGACATGCCACCACAACCTGGCCCAAAATAAGAGGAAGAAGATGGATGGATGGTTTTGTTTCCAAGATAGCAGCTGACGACAAAACAAAAAACACAGTAAAAAGTCTGGATGCATCTATGTATTTTTACTCCCAAATTTAGTAATAAAGTAATAAAGGGACTATCTGTAGTTTGGCTAAGATCCTATTTCCCCACGGTATGATGATCCATTCTGAGACTTGTTAATAGTCTGGATAATGACGTCTATAAAGAGCTCTGGAGAGAGTTGAACTGGGAATGCCTGTGGAATCACCGCAAGGAGTTGAAAATGTTACCGGGAAGAGTATGGATGACAGGATGAAAGGATGGATGGATGGATGGATGGTTTTGTAGGAATGCTTCGGTATCCACAAGAAGGAGTCGGAAAATTTGCTGGGGGGGCTTTTGGAATATCTTAGCCTCTGCAACCTGGCCCATAATAAGAGGATGTAGATGGATGGATGGATAGATAATGAGTGGATGGATGGATAGATAATGAGTGGATTGATGGATGGATGGATAGATAATGAGTGGATTGATGGATGGATGGATGGATGGATGGATAGATAGATAATGAGTGGATTGATGGATGGATGGATAGATAATGAGTGGATGGATGGATGGATAGATAATGAGTGGATGGATGGATGGATGGATAGATAATGAGTGGATGGATGGATGGATGGATGGATAGATAATGAGTGGATGGATGGATGGATGGATGGATGGATAGATAGATAATGAGTGGATGGATGGATGGATGGATAGATAATGAGTGGATGGATGGATAGATAATGAGTGGATGGATGGATAGATAATGAGTGGATGGATGGATGGATAGATAATGAGTGGATTGATGGATGGATGGATAGATAATGAGTGGATGGATGGATGGATGGATGGATAGATAATGAGTGGATGGATGGATAGATAATGAGTGGATGGATGGATGGATGGATAGATAATGAGTGGATGGATGGATGGATGGATGGATGGATGGATGGATGGATGGATAGATAATGAGTGGATGGATGGATGGATGGATAGATAATGAGTGGATGGATGGATGGATGGATGGATAGATAATGAGTGGATGGATGGATGGATGGATAGATAATGAGTGGATGGATGGATAGATGGATGGATAATGAGTGGATGGATGGATGGGTGGATAGATAATGAGTGGATGGATGGATAGATGGATAGATAATGAGTGGATGGATGGATAGATGGATGGATAATGAGTGGATGGATGGATGGGTGGATAGATAATGAGTGGATGGATGGATAGATGGATAGATAATGAGTGGATGGATGGATGGATGGATGGATAGATAGATAATGAGTGGATGGATGGATAGATGGATAGATAATGAGTGGATGGATGGATGGATAGATAATGAGTGGATGGATGGATGGGTGGATAGATAATGAGTGGATGGATGGATGGATGGATAGATAATGAGTGGATGGATGGATGGATGGATAGATAATGAGTGGATGGATGGATGGATAGATAATGAGTGGATGGATGGATAGATGGGTGGATAGATAATGAGTGGATGGATGGATGGATGGATGGATAGATAGATAATGAGTGGATGGATGGATGGATGGATAGATAATGAGTGGATGGATGGATGGATAGATAATGAGTGGATGGATGGATGGGTGGATAGATAATGAGTGGATGGATGGATGGATGGATAATGAGTGGATGGATGGATGGATAGATAATGAGTGGATGGATGGATGGATGGATAGATAATGAGTGGATGGATGGATAGATAATGAGTGGATGGATGGATGGATGGATAGATAATGAGTGGATGGATGGATGGATGGATAATGAGTGGATGGATGGATGGATGGATAGATAATGAGTGGATGGATGGATAGATAATGAGTGGATGGATGGATAGATAATGAGTGGATGGATGGATAGATAATGAGTGGATGGATGGATAGATAATGAGTGGATGGATGGATGGATGGATGGATAGATAATGAGTGGATGGATGGATGGATGGATAGATAATGAGTGGATGGATGGATGGATGGATGGATAGATAATGAGTGGATGGATGGATGGATGGATAGATAATGAGTGGATGGATGGATGGATGGATGGATGGATAATGAGTGGATGGATGGATGGATGGATAATGAGTGGATGGATGGATGGATAGATAATGAGTGGATGGATGGATGGATGGATAGATAATGAGTGGATGGATGGATGGATGGATAATGAGTGGATGGATGGATGGATAGATAATGAGTGGATGGATGGATGGATAGATAATGAGTGGATGGATGGATGGATGGATGGATAGATAATGAGTGGATGGATGGATGGATGGATGGATAGATAATGAGTGGATGGATGGATGGATGGATGGATAGATAATGAGTGGATGGATGGATGGATGGATAGATAATGAGTGGATGGATGGATAGATAATGAGTGGATGGATGGATGGATGGATAGATAATGAGTGGATGGATGGATGGATGGATAGATAATGAGTGGATGGATGGATGGATGGATAGATAATGAGTGGATGGATGGATGGATGGATGGATAGATAATGAGTGGATGGATGGATGGATGGATGGATGGATGGATAGATAATGAGTGGATGGATGGATGGATGGATGGATGGATGGATAGATAATGAGTGGATGGATGGATGGATGGATAGATAATGAGTGGATGGATGGATGGATGGATAGATAATGAGTGGATGGATGGATGGATGGATAGATAATGAGTGGATGGATGGATGGATGGATAGATAATGAGTGGATGGATGGATGGATGGATAGATAATGAGTGGATGGATGGATGGATGGATAGATAATGAGTGGATGGATGGATGGATAATGAGTGGATGGATGGATGGATGGATAATGAGTGGATGGATGGATGGATGGATAGATAATGAGTGGATGGATGGATGGATGGATAGATAATGAGTGGATGGATGGATGGATGGATAGATAATGAGTGGATGGATGGATGGATGGATGGATAGATAATGAGTGGATGGATGGATGGATGGATAGATAATGAGTGGATGGATGGATGGATGGATAGATAATGAGTGGATGGATGGATGGATGGATGGATAATGAGTGGATGGATGGATGGATGGATAATGAGTGGATGGATGGATGGATGGATAGATAATGAGTGGATGGATGGATGGATGGATAGATAATGAGTGGATGGATGGATGGATGGATAGATAATGAGTGGATGGATGGATGGATGGATAATGAGTGGATGGATGGATGGATGGATAGATAATGAGTGGATGGATGGATGGGTGGATGGATGACTGTGTTTGCTGTTTTCCATTGAAACAGTAAGCTGAGGTTATTTGAGTATCTGTTTTTGACCCCCGTCTTGGCTACTCTCTTTAGAGGCCCCCAGGACGTCACATTTATTGTTGTAGATCTGTAACTTTTTGGAGGGAACATATTTCTCACCTGGCCTTGGTCTGCTGTCAGAGCCCCTGGGATCTTTGACTATAAGAGCTCATCTTTATATGTGTTACATGCAGCTTGAGAGAGCAGGCCATTTAAGGTGTAGTGTGTTCGATCTGGTAGCGATGTGTGGTGGGGAAATGGGCTGCTAATGTGCGAGCATCCTGAGATTAGATTACATTAAAATGGGAAACAATTGTTCCAACTGGAACAGTGAGCTGGTTGGATAAGCAGAACAGAAGATATCAGAAAAGACAACAAGGACAAGAGGAACATAGATTCCAGTGTAACGGGCACAAGGTGCATCTCAACGGCAAATATCCCGTCCTAAACCTATACCTGTCCTTTGTTTCACTCACATTTGCACAATGAGTCAAGGACAAGCTCTTTGTAGACGGGGAACAGCAGCAGAGAGAATCACTCCCATGATTCCCCGCCAGCCTCGACATTACGAGCCCCCTGGCGGTGGATTTTACATACTGTGTGTTTAAGGGGATATAGGATATAAGTTACCAAAGCCATGAGTCATAACTTACACGAAATACTTGAGATATAAATACTTACAAGGTCAACGTTATGCCACATTTCTTTAATCCAAGAAATGTCTGAGGTGGTTGATTTCATGTTGCTACATCCACTTCATACTTTAATTCAACGCTTGGTAAGAACGATTAGCAATCAAAGATCCCATCGCAATCGGACTATGGCAACCTAACTTTGATTTGCCCAACCCATCCACCTCCATTTTGCCCTCCATGCAGAGTGCCCTCTTTCTGACTCTATGACGTGGCCAGGGGTTTGGACTTTGGATAAAGATGATGTGGACTTAGTTGGGTGGTGTTTGGTTGAAAGACTATCCGTTCTAGTTGTGGTTTAAGGTATTAAGCTCATCATATCAAAACCCAGGTCAAGAATGGACAGAGTTATGCTTCAAGACGAGTGGTGGACACAAGCATTGGAGTGAAGAAGCACTTGGGTACTATCATGCTACTGAATCAAGTTAGTAGTGAACCTTGCATTTCTCTCTCCTGGTTTCATCAAATTCTTAAGAGGTCCTTGGATCAGACTTTTCAAAGCTTCTTTCTTCAGTAAACATTCAAGCACATATTGGTCTGAGAATCAATGGCCAAACACAAATATCTCTCTCTCTCTGTAAAGCTAAGAAGAATGGATTTGAATGTTTAAACCTTTATTAAATCAGGTCAAACTGAACAAAGGAACACAAAAAGTAAACAAAGCCAAAGTAAACAAGTCGCTCACATACAGTAATGTTAGAGGAAGTCAACATGTATTCGTGTGAGGGTTCATCAAACAGCACAAGGGACGGAAATGATGATGCCTGTATGATCTGACAGTTTGATGTTGTGAGGAAGATGACGAGGTGGAATGTGGTGGTAGACAAATATCCACACACACACGCACACGCACACGCACACACATGCTCACACACACACACACACACACACACACACACACACACACACACACACACACACACACACACACAAAGGGAGAGGAAGACAGGGAGAAGGAAGAAGAAATATTTGAGAACATGCACCTCTATTTTACGGCCTTCTACCACGGTGCCGTGTAATTTCTCTCGGGCCCTGTCGGCGTCCACGCTATGCTCGAACGTTACGAACCCAAAACCCTGCATGCAGGACGGAGAGAGGACATGCACATTATATCAAACATATTATTGACATCACAGGGAACAAAGGCTGGCTTCAATAAGAACATAGTTAATTACAGTTTTCTGTTAAACCCAATACAATTATAAAACATGGTAAAAACAGAACATTGATGAAGGAAGGCTATGTCAAGTTTTTTTTTGTAGTGTTGTAGATGATAATTTGCATTTAAAAGGGCTGCATGGACTTTAAAATGGACCACCAAAAGGAACCATAGATAGTTGATTTTTTTCAGTTAAGTATGGACTAATCTCCCTCCTCCAAGATCTGTTTCTGGATGAACCTGCTGCTGCTTCTAGCTCCTCCAATTTTGACCTCCAAGCTCGGCTCTGTACCAGGTTCCAGTCTGATGACCTGTTAGCTAGGATCAGTACCAGGTCCCAGTTTGATGACCTGTTAGCTAGGATCAGTACCAGGTCCCAGTTTGATGACCTGTTAGCTAGGATCAGTACCAGGTCCCAGTCTGATGACCTGTTAGCTAGGATCAGTACCAGGTCCCAGTCTGATGACCTGTTAGCTAGGATCAGTACCAGGTCCCAGTCTGATGACCTGTTAGCTAGGATCAGTACCAGGTCCCAGTCTGATGACCTGTTAGCTAGGATCAGTACCAGGTCCCAGTCTGAAGACCTGATGCTGCAGGTAACATCGGCTCGTGTACACTTCTTTGTCGAGTGCAGAAAGTGAACGCTTGACGGGCCCGTTTGAGATTCTGTTTCTCAGGAATGATTGGACGTTAACGGTTCAGGCGGAGGATTTAATGAACAGTCATTAAATATCAAATAGAACATACATTAAAGTAAATGAGAAAGTACAGACGTAGGAAAACTAAAGATTTTAGTTATTGGACTAGAATCCTTTCAGTGTTTTCTGCCATTATTACCTCCATTTCTGAGTAAACTCCGCCCTCAGGGTTAATAACAAGCCTCCATAATAAATGCCTGCTTTAATAGCAGGGCTCTAATTGCATACGATGTAGTTAGACATAAATCATGCGCTGCAGAGTTCCCTCTCTGCAGCGTGGTATCACAATTAGATTCCTGTGCTGAAGTCATAATGTACCAAATTACATCAAGCAGAAGAATGAAGGAAAATGAACTTTCTAAAGGATACCTTGATTATTAATATCAAGACATATCTGACGAAAAGAGGCACAAAGAAGAAATGATCTGCAATGAGCCTTAAGGACTTAAAGACGATCGTGTAAAAGACGGATGTTTCTCTAAAGAGGACGTTTGAATAAACCTTTATCGATCAGTTGATGAATCACAGAACAAAGAGAATGAACTTTGACCATCAATCTTCAACATTTACATCAATATCTAAATCTTATTTCCCCTCATTAATCATAACCTCCATCATTGACGGCACATTTTGTAACTTCGTTTTAGTCCTCGTTGCTTGTGACCTTGTGAAGTCATCAGCTGATCAAAATGAGCATTGAGCCGTGTGAGCCCGATAAAGCGTCCTTGCTTCTTCGCCCACTTAATCAAGGATTGCTTTGAGTCGACTTGTGTAAAGTTTTGGCAAAGAAGAATTTGGATTAATTTGGTGAAGGACGACCGAATACTTCAGGGGTTTGGATCTTGTTTGGTAAATGTTCTTGTGTTCCCAGAATAAGTTAGGATTCTTTGAGACAGGGTGTTGTGTTCTGTTTGTCTGAATAATGCCAAAAGAAACACAGAAATGAAACTGAAATGACAATTATTTTATAATTGACATCACAGTGTTTGTCAAAGACTTAACGGTAACCTCCTGCACGCTGTCAAAGCCCGGTTTCCACCAAGCGTTCGGTTTGGTTCAGTAAACTCTGATCTAGCTTGTGTTTCCACAGCCAACTGTACCCTCCATTTTTTAAGTGGAGTGTAAGCCGGACGGCGATAGCCCGGTCAGCAACAATGGAGGACGTCCAGCAGAGGTCAGCACCTCAGAGGTCGTCCATGTTGTGGAGCTACGCGCTGACATTAGTCACAAAAAAACAAAAACAGCCTTGAGAATACTCTCTGGAAATCCAAGGGATATTTAAACATGGGGCGATTTGTGTTTGTCCTTTATTGATGCTGTCACACAGGAAGTGATGATTCTTTCCACCAATCAACAGACTGCAGTGTGTCTAGCTCCGCCCTTTAGGTCGGATAGGGACGCTTGGCGCCTCAACAGAAGGGTAGCATAAAAGCAGGAAGGTACAGATCGGTTATTTTGGTACCATTCCAAACTTTTGACAGTGGAAATGCCAATAAATGTGTACTGAACTGGACCGAACCGCTTGGTGGAAATGGGGATAAACAGACTGATACAGGTCGAGTACTGAATCGCTGTCAATAAATATTTGTTTGCAAGTTCGACATTGTGCAGGAGTCTACCTTCAAATCTTTGATGGACACATTATTCTCCTACACGCCTGTCCTATAGACAGATGTGCAAAGGATTTTTCTTTTTTACATAACAAAGTTGGAAACATATTTCAGACTGCAGCTTTAACACACAAAGTTCAAGGTTTGATCAAACACAAAGAAAAGAAGCGAACATGTTCCTTAAAAGTCACATATTCTGTAATATCCTCTTCATCATGTTTCTCTAACATGTGTCTCTAGTCTGTCTACAAACCCCCAATGATGAGAAAAGTCCATCCTCTCCGTCTTTTGCCTGCTCCACTTTTCAGAAAATGTGTGCTCAAACAGGCCGTTTGGAGATTTTCCCTTCATGACATCACAAAGGGCAGTAACCCCTCCCCCAGGTGGGTGATAGAGGGATAGAGGGGTTTATAGGCATGATCAAATACAGGATCAGAGTGGATTTAGAACAAGAAACTTCCCTCACATGTTTTGAGGAGCTCTGAGACTTATTTACACTGAAGAGGAGGAGAAGATGTGACCTTTAAGAGAAACGTTTCTATGGCCTGATTAAGACTAAGTTATTAAAATGGTTATAACAAATATAAAGACAGGCATGTGAAATCTCTGCGTACCTTGGAGCCGCGCTCGTTAAAGATGATCTCCACGTCTAAGATTTTGCCAAATTGCTGAAAAGAAAAAGAGTTAAAGAAAATGTTCCAAAAGTGATTTAAACCCAAACAGCTTTTTCAAAGTGGACCTGGGTTGTCTCACACTTTAGAAGCTTCAGTGTTGTGGTACTCACGCCGAACATTTGCCTGAGGTCTGGGTCTCTGAACCTGAAGGGGATGTTGGAGACGTGGAGTCTCTTGGGCTGAGCCTTGCTGTCTGTGCTTTCAGGTAAAGACTGTGAAGGTGTCTGAATGTCCGTCTGTGCAGAATCATCTGTCTGCTGGAAAACACAGAGACACAGAAATGAAAGAGGGATAAGACAACATATGAATGCACTTATCCTTATATTCTCTGTATGTGTGTCTTTATTTAAAGGTCAGCTTCTGTGTAACACCAGATTTACACCACGTCAGTCTCCCTCCATGTCATCGAAACACAGTCCTTGATTTTAAAGGAAGAATGTGCGACATTTTGATCCAGTAGATGTCGCCCTTGAGCTCAAGCATAAAACCAAAACAAACTTCTGTTTGGCCACACCTCCTCCATACTGAAGCCTCCGCTCTCCTCCAGAGACACGCCTCCAACCCCCCCTCCACTCACGTTCATACAAAGGAGACAACAATGAGAACGCACCATAATTAAGCACCATTAAATGCAAGTGGTGGACAAAATTTTCATTGGCTCTGGCTTTAGTCACCTGTGTCCTGCATTGTTGTGTTAGCATGCTAATGTTAGCGCTCTTTCGTTAGCTCGTAGCTTCACATGTAAACTGACACTGAATGAGCGTGATCTAAAAACTCTTACGTGACATCCAAATAATCAGTGAGTATGTTCTTCTTCTTCTCTCTAGTCCTTGACTAAAACAGCTTTTATACTCAAGGGGAGGAGCCGGCCGTCCCGTCCATGTAAACACGGCTCTGACAACAACACAGCCAGCGGGACTCGAGCTTCTCACTCATTGTAGACAGTCAGGACTCAGAGACACATTTACAGGATAGACTTGAACAACAATCAGGAAGATTTATGAAGCTGCCTCCAGTTCATTAAAAAACCCCACTGATGAGTTAAATTTGGAGCCAACAGTCGACTGTTTGCGGAAAAGATCCAAAGCAGCATCAACAAGAAAACACTTAATAGAGTCCATTCAGTTCATCCTTTTTATTTCACTTCATTTTCTTTCTCTCTCTCTCTCGTCTTTCTCTCCCCCCTCCTCCCGCTCAACCATGTCAACGACTTCCCACAATGCAGAGCGTAGGGGGGAACAGGAAACCGACGGTGCATCACTTTCACGTCTCCACACGTCATTTTTGAGTCCCATTTATCTGTGTATGTGTATGTGTGTGTGTGTGTGTGTGTGTGTGTGTGTGTGTGTGTGTGTGTGTGTGTGTGGGTCGGGTGGTACTAAACCAGAACGGACCTCAATGGGTCAATGTCCCCTAACACACACACACACGCACGCACGCACTCACACACACACAGAGAGAGAGTATCAGCAGCAGTCTGTGTTTGTCCTTTAGCTCTCAGTGTGAGTGAGATCAATGGCTGTTAAACAAGAGAGGACTCCACTGTGTCCTCTCACAACACGAGAGTATGTGTGTGTGTGTGTGTGTGTTAGACTAAGTGTGGGTGTCTCTCGGTGTGTCTCTGTGTCTGTGTATGGCAGCAGATCCTGTTCATTCATTAATCGTCCTGCAGAGAAGCGAGAGGACAACAGGAGATTTGAATGTAAAGCTAAATGAAAACACAGAAGAAGACCGGCTGCAAAAAGAACAAGTCAGGGAGAGCGAGAGAGAGAGCGAGAGAGAGAGCGAGAGAGAGAGCGAGAGAGAGAGCGAGAGAGAGAGAGAGAGAGAGAGAGAGCGAGAGAGAGAGCGAGAGAGAGAGCGAGAGAGAGAGCGAGAGAGAGAGAGAGAGAGAGAGAGAGCGAGAGAGAGACACCTCTCTGACACAACAAAACGTGTGGATTACTTAAAGCAGAGTGTGACAGACATGAATTTATTTGGGGGAGTTTCCGTCACTCTGTGGATTAAAAATAATCGTACTGAAGTTGTAGACCACACACACATACACACATACACATACACACACACACACACACACACACACACACACACACACATACTGACACATACACACACACACACACACACACACACACACACACACACACACACATACTGACACACACACACACACATATACACACACACATATACACACACACTATACACACACACACACACACACACACACACACACACACACACACACACACACACACACACACACACACACACACACACACACACACACAGCCATCTGTGCAGATCTGCTCGCTGCCTCCTCTCTCAGAGAAGTCAAATAAACAAACAGAGACAAAGCGGCTCATCTCGAGGCTCCTGGCGAGAGATGAGGAGGAGAGCTTCACACACTGTAGAAATCAAACACACACGACGATGGCCAACATCAGAGAGAGAGAGAGAGCGAGCGAGAGAGACAGAGAGAGAGAGAGAGAGAGAGAGAGAGAGTCAAAACAAAGGCTGCCTAAGTCTCTCCGCAGGAACACACTGTTCACAAACTCAGAGACTGAGTCAAAAATAACGGCAGCTTGACTTCAGATTTTCTTGGCAGATATTTTAAAATATATTTCACACTTTTTAGAGGCCGGCCAGCACAGAGGCTCCATTAGTCAGAGGCCCCGAGGGCCAGGCCGGAGTTAGAGGGAGAACTCTGCAGATCTACAACCTTTTCTTGATCTGAAGCCGATTTCACACAAGCACTCCGGAAAATATCTAGATAACTTCAGGAGGACTGCTCCTGAAATACTCCTGACCTGGTTGTTCACACATGCACCTCACAGCAGGAGACTATCCCTGTCTGGGTGACAGACAGACAGACAGACAGACAGACAGACAGACAGACAGACAGACAGACAGACAGACAGACAGACAGACAGACAGACAGACAGACAGACAGACAGACAGACAGACAGACAGACAGACAGACAGACAGAGGGAGCAGACGTGGCAGTGAGGTGAAGCATTGAGTGGTGGTTTGATTACGGGGGGGGGGAGCAGCAGACAGACTGATGATTCTTCCAGATGTTCACTTTGACGTCTCGCTCGCTCGCTGCCAACATTCTTTCTCTCTCTCATTCTTTCCTCTGGTCGAGTAAAAGCTGCAGAGAAACATCTCACAGTAGAGAGACAGAGCTGAAGTCATACAAGGGATGAAAGTTTAGAAAGATTCAATCCATAACTGATGAACTGATGACGAGCTGCTGACCATTACTGTTTAGAGTTATTGATGGAGCTGTGGTGCGTTCAGGTGAAGTCAGGTCTTCTTTTCTGATACCACAACATTAAGTCAAGTTTCTTTTGCTTTTCATAAGACCGTCAAAATAAAAAATAATCCTAAAGTAAAGCTGCTCCATCGTCCCTTCTGGGCCTCCGTACATGTGTGCTGGTGACTGTGTCTGCAGAGACCCTGTCCTCTGACTGGATTTTACTGTTCTGCTTTGTTTTGGTTGACTCGGGACGTTTCTGGGCGGAGCTGGTGTGTTTCCTCCAGCCAATGACAGCGCAGCAGGTGAGTTCAGGAGTGAATACAATCAGTGATTGGACGCCATTCAAACCAGCAAATGTGACGGACGTGGACGTAGCAGCAAAGAAGAGAAAATATAATCACAGTGAGGTGAAACACCAAGCGGATAAAGCTCGTTCTAAAACGAGGGTGAACCTTGTGTTGGCTTTTACCCGTGGACGTGGAGTTGGTCTGCTTCCTGTTGGACAGGCAGGTGACAAACACCGGCGGTTAGCTTGTGCTAGCGTGTGTTAGCTTGCAGTGTAGCTACAAGCAGTAAACGTACACACTACGTCCTGCAGGGAGTGAGAGCTTCTGGGGGCGATGAGCCCAGGAGGAGGGGCCACGTTTGAATGTTGTGTTTACAAACATTTCTACTGACTCCACCTTTAAGAGAGCGGAACTACGAGTCAGTTTGATAAAGAAAATACAGTTTTCAGGCTCTGTGTTTGTTCTCTCACTTCATACATGCTTCATTTTAAACAGTATGAATAAGTAAAGCTGCGTCCAGGTGAAGTTTGCAGAGGTTAGTTTTTGTCTGAGGTGGAGTCTTTGGTTCTGATGAATATTTATCGTCTGATTTCAGTTCTTAAGTCCAGTCAAGGCAGAAACAGAAAACAAAGCATCTTCTGCTGCTGTGCAGAGAGCAGACTTTATTACTATGCTAAGTAAGAGACGTCTCTATGACACGTTAGGCCGATGGCTTCATCCATATTTATGCACACAAACAGAGTTATAAAGCGGCGAGCAGATGAAGAGCAGGAGGTTTGAGGCTGTGAGGATGAACTCACTGACGCAGCGTTAAAGATCTGAAGACTTCCATTAGAGACAGAAATGATGTGTGACGATCGTCATGAAGTGATCGTCAGATATCACCGAGAATAACGGCGAGCGTTTGTTAGATAGTCGCAGGTTAAACACAGTCAGGAGGATATAAAGGAGCTCAACATGAATCTACACACAGGAAGTGTTCTGTGTGAAGAAGATTGAAACCATCGACGACCAACGTGTCACGAAGACACTCTGTAGACTAAAGGTGCATTCACACCTGAGCGGTTTGGTCCATTTGAAACAAACTCTGGTCTCTTTGTGGGATAGTCCGTTACGTTTGGGGTGGTGTGAACGCTAAAACGAACTCTGGTGCGGACCAAAGAACCAAAGCAAAAAAACGGGATCTAAATTCACTTCAAAGTGCACCAGAGTTCGGTTAGCTTTAGGTTTGAACGCGATCCGAACCAAACAAGGGAAGTAAACCAAACAGCAGTGCATTGTGGGTTTGTCTGTCAATGATGTTTGCCGGGTGTGGCTAACATTAGCATTGCTAACAACACCAGCCTTCAGTCGTCCCTGAAAATTAATCTACATGTCTGTGCTAAATGTGGTTACACATCGCTCCGGTCGATCTGCCGGTTTAACCTGACACAGCAGACATATAACTTTATCTCAGTTTTATAGATCTACACACTGACAAACTGCGCCGCGCTACAGGACGCCATTCTTCCACTGTCCTGTTGTTTACTTCGGTGTCAAAGTTCAGCATTAGGTCGGATGGCAATAACCATTGACTGGAGCTACAGCCCCAACTAGTGACGGATGGCTACGGTTCACAACATCTGTCAGGCTTTGGTGGGTTTGACAAAGTGCAGCGTGAGAGCTAACCCAACCGAATGAATCGAGTCCACCACACCTCGTACGTGAAAGAGACCGAAGTTTATGTTTGTGGTTTATTTAGTGCAGATCCAACAAGCTGACGCAGTTTGAGGAGTACAAAGATTGAGTCATTTCATTGATGAGCATAAATTCAGCCTCAGATTTCTGCAACAGGAAGGAGTCCTTGTGAGCCTGCAGGTTGGGCTGGACGATAAATCGATATTTAACTCACTCGCCTTGAGCTTCCGTAGTTCACGACCTGATTATTATTATAAACTTCCTGTTTATAAAAAACACTAAAAAGAAAAGAAGTGAAGATTTCTCTAAAACCAAAAACTCTGTTTTTCTGTAGTTTTCAATCAACATTTCAAACACAGATGTGAGAGTTTAAAATCACGTCAGCCCCCCCTATCCCATGATGCCTTACTGTGGCTGTTCCGGTGACCGTCTGCCCCCCTGGCTCGGACACCCCTGGCTCGCAGTGGCTCTGTGTGGACTGGTACATGTTGAGGGGGTGCTCGCTGACGGAGGTGGGGACCCCACTGTAGTCCTGGGGGGCCGCCGGGTGCTGGTGCGGGTGAGGGTGGGAGTGCGGGTGAGCGTGGGGGTGTGAGGCCGTGTACTCGGCCGGGATGCTGTTCTGAGGAGGGGGGGCGAACTGGGCGGACGGGTAAGCCTGGGCCATGGATGGATCCGGGGGGGCCGGTGTATCCTGGTTACCCTGCGAGGACAGAGAGAGGTTCTTTTTATTTAAAGGAACTTTTCATCATTTTAATCAGCGCTGAGTTTATCCTCCTCACATCACATTTTGTTACTCTGATGTTTGTGAACAATCAGCACATCCACATCCAGAGGAAAAGCAGAATTTATCCAAAGAAGAGCCCGACTAGAACAAAACACACACACACACTCTTAAATATTCCTCAGAAAGAGTGTGTGTGTCTTTAAACTTACTGAAGTTACAGATAGGTTTCAACTGTTTCACTTTCCATTCACAAAAAACAACCGAGAGGACGAGATGGAAACACTCTGAGAGGACAGTGTGAGACTGTGTGTATATGTGTGTGTGTGTGTGTGTGTGTGTGTGTATGTGTGTGACTGTGTGCGTGACTGTGTGTGTGTATGTGTATGACTGTGTGCATGACTGTGTGTGTGAGAGGTTACTGCTGTTAGAGAGAGAGAGTGTTGGCTTAGAGCTCTGCTGTGTAATGAGAACCACATTTAGAGGACTGAAATATGCTTCACGTGGCAGCACACACACACACACACGCACACGCACACGCACACGCACACGCACACGCACACGCACACACACACACACACACACACACACACACACACACACACACACACACACACGCACACGCACGCACACGCACACGCACACGCACACGCACACGCACACAGACACACACACACACACACACACACACACACACAGACACACACACACACACACAGACACGCACACGCACACGCACACGCACACGCACACGCACACGCACACGCACACGCACACGCACACGCACACGCACACACACACACACAGACACACACACACACACACACACACAGACACACACACACACACACACACACACACGCACACGCACACGCACACGCACACGCACACGCACACGCACACACACACACACACACACACACGCACACGCACACGCACACGCACACGCACACGCACACACACACACACACACACACACACACACACACACACACACACACACACACACACACACACACACACACACACACACACACACACACACACACACACACGCACACGCACACGCACACACACACACACACACACACACACACACACACACACAGAACTGAGGTCCTCTGTGTGTTATTCGGCTCTTATTTCTCAAAAACAAACCTCTGTCCTAAGTTGAATTTCTTCTTTTTTTCAGTTTTTAATTTGAACTATTTATTGAACCTCTGCTCATTATTCACGTGATGATGTCACACTCTTATGGAACCGCCCACCTGGCAAAAGGAAAGTCTTCCTACAGCTGCACGCTACAGAGAAGTTTTCAGTCTCAGTGTCCTCCTTCATGTTTGAACCAGTTTAATGTTCTAAACTAAAGACAGTTGATGTTTAACGTGACGCTCTAACCGGCGGGGAGACGAGCCCGGGTTCTTCTTCTACAGAATGTAACGTTGTAAAGAAAACCCAGAGAGGAGGAGATCGTGGATTAATGCTGTTAGACGCTCGGCTGTCGTGAGGGAACAAAAGAACAGACTTCTCCTCATCCTGACATCAAAGATTGTGTTCACGTGATCTAGATGTTCCTGCTTTAACAAACATCACTGTCCCAGAACACTGCCTGACAGAGATCCTCATATCGTTTATCAAAAACACAGTAAGCTCTCTGTACGTTTGTAGACGTTCATCGTGGTGGCGGTGTAAGAGGAAGGATTCTCCTCTCGATATCTGTAAACATCAGTGAGGTGAAGTTCTGCTGAGGACATCGCTGTTTGTACAGATTGATATATCGTCCCGTGTGCTGTTCGAGAGACAGAAACGTTTCATTTCTCGTCATATCTCTGTGTTTCTGAGGTGGTCAGGTGATGTAAACATGCGTCGTTTAATGAAAAAGCCTGTGCTGCAGCTCCCCAGAGCGTTCAATGGTGCACGCCACTTTATGAAACTCTTTATGACCTCCACGCCTCCACGCCAGTCATGTGACTGAAAGCTAAGAATTCTTCCATCTTTTAAATTCTGCAGTTTTTTCAAGCTGCCTTCATTTATCCTCCGAAACGTGTCGATGTTTTTAAATGTCAGCTTCTTACTGGAGACAGAAACTTCTGCTGCTGCGGTCTAAGGCCACGATTAAACTCAACGATCCTCTGGATATGGAAACATTTCTCTTTTGCGTTTAAAAAAAAGTTCCAAGCCCAGATGAAGACTTTTTGATGACAACCGCTTTTCACACAGATCCACAAAATCGACTAAAAACGTTGTAGTACACATGTAGTATACAGGCCAGTAGTTGACGGTGTGACTTTGAAATGAAACATCACGTGCATGCTCACGTCCTCGTCCTTTTGCAGAGCGGCGAGGTGTAAACATACCAACGTGACTAATACACAAACGTTTGTGTAGACGGACGATGAGGTGGGGTTGTTACTCAGAGTGACCCTGAACTACAAAGAGAGAACAATTAGAGGGAATGTCGACTGGGAGTCATGACGGTCAACAGAAGTCAGGAGTCGGCCATTGTTGTTGTAGTCCACTTGACTAGAAGCATACTGAGCATGTGTGAAAAGTCTACATCTTCAGAGGAGCTGCACATCGCCAGTTTACACAACGACAGAGGCGCTGCCGTTTTTAACAATTTGCATTTTCATGCACATTAAACGCGTTGTCTTGAAACCAACAGACAAAACGCAACAACAGGTTACTGTTTTCCGCTGAAATCGAGGTGTAAACATGGCCTTAAAAAAACGTCTACAGCAATAAGACCCCTGTCCTTCAGGTATTAGACCCACCCATCTTCCTGCTTACCTGTAATCCTGATCTTACTGTATCTCTACTTCACCTGGAGGGCTGCAAGCTCACAATGTCTGAATCCACTGACCTGGAGATTGAACGGCCTGAACTCTGTCCCCGCCCCCCTGCAGTACAAAGTCCCGTTAGCAGGTGTGTGAACACAGCAGGTAACTGTCAGGTGTATTACATGTACTGTAGTTCACCTGTGTGTTGCTGTTCTCTCTCTCTCTAACTCTAACACACATTTCTGCAGAAACAGTCACGATTACGAACAAGTCGTCGTCCTCCTCGTCATCCTGCACGCTCTCAGGCCACGCCCCTCACTTAAAGCAAACAGAGTGTTTCCAGAATGAGGGAGTGTGTCTGAGACAGATAATCTCTAGCTGTGTGCTTCATGTGTGCGAGGGAAACTATTCTCCAAACTTAGCTGTGACTTCACTGAATGTTGAATCGTTGAAGTTCAGCCTGCAGACGTCAGAGTCAGTTTGAGCCACACATACGTGCTTTCAGCTCAGAAAACAACTCACTGAAGCTTCAGCTGTTTTCGGGTTATTTTTCCTCCATCTTTTACAGTGGAGTCTCTCCATTAAGGGAATCCCTCACTGCCTGATAGCAGCCGTATAACCAAACATATACAGTTACGCCACAACACAGAACAATACGCCATATGACAGCATTCCTGATGAATCATTCATATCGTCACACTCCTGCACTCTTCTTCTCCTCGAACTGCTGAACAAACATAACAAACCGAATTCTGGGTTTCACCTCCCAAACAGAGCTGCAGCTCCTCGCTCTCTCTCTCTCTCTCTAAAGCCTAAATGCATCTACTCTTTTTCACTGAGGGAGAAAGAAAGAGATGCAGGAAAACGTCGACAGCCACAAAAACATGCAAATCTACTGCAAACACACACACACACACACAGAGGAGAAGGAGCATGCTGCCTTCTGCAGTCGCAGCACAAAAAGAGAGGAGCGAGAGAGCAGAGGATGAGGAGGGAGAGAGAGAGAGAGAGAGAGAGAGAGAAAGAGAGAGTGATAGAGACGGAGCGAGAGATGGAGGAATAACAGAGTATTCTCAGAAGTACCTGCTCTACCATCTTTTTTCCTCAGCCGTCCTCCTGCACATCCAGCTGCGCTATAAAGTCCAACCCTCCACAGTCTGCCTACAGCAGCATCTATTATGGATGGCTTTGTGAGTGTGTGTGTGTGTGTGTGTTTGTGTGTGTGTGTGTGTGGCGTGTGTGTGTGTGTGTTTGTGTGTGTGTGTGTGGTGTGTGTGTGAGTGTGAGTTAGTGTAAGTCTGTGTTGTGTGTGTGTAAGTGTGTTTGGTGTGTGTGTAAGTGTGTGTGTACTGAGGGAATGAGAAAGAGGAGGAGGTGCCACTGTGAATGAGAGCAGCATTCCCCAACAATGTTTTCACCGCTCTCTCCTTCTTCTTCTTCTCTGCTCTATTTAGACCGACTGCCCTTCTTCTTCTTCTTTTGATTTGCACTTTTATTTCAGACCTGAGTCTACAGGTCTCTGTTTTTGTCTCAGCTCTGTCCTCTTCCTTCAAGCAGAAGCCTCCATATAAACACAGTATTTACAGTATTTCAGGGGATTCGGGGGGGCCACTCACCTGGACCTCACCCAACATGAACTGGACTGTGAGCCAGCCAACGCAAACATCTACAGTCTGGAGAAATAATGGACTTCACCCGCTATGACTCCTCCTGTTATTGTTGGCTGCCCTTTAGAAGGGCCGTTATGATCATCACATTTTTAGAGCAGGAAGGGACCATATTTGGACAAGAGGGAGGAGCTAGAGGGAAAGCAAATCAACATCAACATGTTTATTTAGGCTTTAAAGTTGGACATTTTAACATGGGGCTCTATGGGGGTCACTGCAGGAGACAGACTCTAGTGGACACTGGAGGAACTGCAGCTGTAAAGTTGGACATTTTAACATGGGGCTCTATGGGGACTGACTCACTGCAGGAGACAGACTCTAGTGGACGCTGGAGGAACTGCAGCTGTAAAGTTGGACATTTTAACATGGGGCTCTATGGGGACTGACTCACTGCAGGAGACAGACTCTAGTGGACACTGGAGGAACTGCAGCTGTAAAGTTAGACATTTTAACATGGGGCTCTATGGGGACAGACTCACTGCAGGAGACAGACTCTAGTGGACACTGGAGGAACTGCAGCTGTAAAGTTGGACATTTTAACATGGGGCTCTATGAGGACTGACTCACTGCAGGAGACAGACTCTAGTGGACACTGGAGGAACTGCAGCTGTAAAGTTGGACATTTTAACATGGGGCTCTATGGGGACTGACTCACTGCAGGAGACAGACTCTAGTGGACACTGGAGGAACTGCAGCTGTAAAGTTGGACATTTTAACATGGGGCTCTATGAGGACTGACTCACTGCAGGAGACAGACTCTAGTGGACACTGGAGGAACTGCAGCTGTAAAGTTGGACATTTTAACATGGGGCTCAATGAGGACTGACTCACTGCAGGAGACAGACTCTAGTGGACACTGGAGGAACTGCAGCTGTAAAGTTGGACATTTTAACATGGGGCTCTATGGGGACTGACTCACTGCAGGAGACAGACTCTAGTGGACACTGGAGGAACTGCAGCTGTAAAGTTGGACATTTTAACATGGGGCTCTATGAGGACTGACTCACTGCAGGAGACAGACTCTAGTGGACACTGGAGGAACTGCAGCCGTAAAGTTAGACATTTTAACATGGGGCTCTATGAGGACTGACTCACTGCAGGAGACAGACTCTAGTGGACACTGGAGGAACTGCAGCTGTAAAGTTGGACATTTTAACATGGGGCTCTATGAGGACTGACTCACTGCAGGAGACAGACTCTAGTGGACACTGGAGGAACTGCAGCTGTAAAGTTGGACATTTTAACATGGGGCTCTATGAGGACTGACTCACTGCAGGAGACAGACTCTAGTGGACACTGGAGGAACTGCAGCTGTAAAG
>CM036553.1:581723-586723 GCA_020745685.1 Tautogolabrus adspersus
AATTTGGGATACAGTTCCTCACAGACTCTGGGAATGTTGAGAATGTTCTCTGCAGGAAAAACATTTCATATTAACATCAAATCGACACGAAAAGAAAGAAAAGTAACCTTGCTGCATTTAAAAACACCGAGCACAGGACTCACTGCAGTCGGACAAATATTCAATAATTCAAAGGTGGCCTGTCTGCATCTTTTTAAATATTTTACAACGCTTCCTAAAGTGCTCGAGCCACAACGCAACCTTTGGAGGAAACACGACGAGTCGGCTGGATTCTAAAGTTTGCTGCTGAATGTCTGAATCATGACCTTTAACCCTCAGTGAACCTCACTCTCTGCTGCTTTATCAGCTGTTCATGTGAACACAGTGTGGATTATTTTAGCCTTTAAGTTAGAGTCTTAAAATGAAAATATAAGAAAATCGGACACCTAGTGTTTAAAATGGGTACTGCAGTCTAAATTCTAATCATTGTAGAGAGCTGTCTCCCCCCCCCCCCCCCCTCCTCTCTAGAGTGGATGCTCACGCAGGTCACCATGTGGTGGACACTGAAGCTTCAGTGTTTATCCAGCTCTGCATCGGTCTGTAAACCTTTCTGCGTTCTAACCTCTCTCCATTTTTCAAAAGCATCTCCAATATTGATCCTAGTTTGAGCACGTTTCTGCTCGTGGAGCTTATTAGAAACATGCAGAGGCTTTTTAGGTCGGGTACAATCACTTCTATCTGAACCAGTTCTCTTGCCCGCTTCCATCGCTGCAACACCTGTTGGTTTGACCTGATAACTGCTCTCATATCTGGCAAACCGAGGGGCGTCCAAAACGGCCGTGTGGGGGTGCCTTAAAACCGCCTACCTTCTCTGGACCAAACAAATCCAGACCATTCAGGACCAGAATCTAAAGTTAGAAGGAGGACATACTGGCTGCTGCATTGTTGTCAGAGAAGCCAGCACTTCAACATAGCATGTTTCCTTAATGTCTGATCATAGAGTAAGCTCACTTTATCATTTCACTCACTACACATCTCACTGGTTGGACGTTTAATTGTTGCCAGGAATAAACATGTGTTACAGATTAATTATAAAGGACGTGAGGTCAGGGTTTGTGTGTTTGGTCCCCTTAAAAATGTTCTTTCCTTTCAACCAGTACTCAGTCTGTGTGTGTGTGTGTGTGTGTGTGTGTGTGTGTGTGCGCTGTGTGTTTGTGTGTGTGTGTGTGTGTGTATGATGGCATGGGGACTGAGGACTTAATGAGAGTTAATTGCGGCAGCCTGTTGTTGTTGTTGTAACACTGATGATGAGCTCTAATGATGCTAATGACATTAGCATTGTAAATGTGTCTCTTCAGCAAACAAACATCAGTGCAGAAATCACAGATATGATTAGTACGCTTATATTTAATGCGCCGGTGTTATTTAGCCTATTGGGCTTAATGAAGAAACACAGAACACACACACACACACACACACACACACACACACACACACACACACACACACACACACACTCACTCTCACTCGACGTCTTCAGGTAGGCTACTATTTCCCAGCATGCACTGCTGTTTTTTCTTCCTGATTCAACGCCCCTGCCGTCGTCACGATATCAGACTTTTAAACTTTGATACATTTTTGTAAAAATGAAACGATATCACTGCAACAAGAATCCTCTTCTAGAGACGTCTGTGGTTATAAACACTCGGTGCATCGCTCGGCTGATCTCAGTTTGTCAAGTCCAAGCAGAGACTGAAGTGAACGTTACCGTTTGGTGTTAGGGTTTAAAAAGTGACCGTGTTAACTGGTGACTTTAGAGCCTTCAGGGAGGATGTGTTGTTATCAAAGTAGGGCTCAGAGCAGGAGGGGAGCGCATGTAGCTCCTTTTTTGAACGCTCTGTATGTTCTCATCTATTCATAAGAAAGCTTTGACCTTTCTTCTTCTGAGGAGGAAACGAGCAGCGAAGAAGAAGGGGGCGTGGCTTCATGAAATGCTCAGTTCACGACAGGATGTGGGAGAGTTTAGACTCGTCCAGGAGCTGCAGCTCTATGACGACCGCTCCACAAACACGACACACATTTCTGCTGCTGTTTTAAACACACCTGGTACGCCCCAACAAACAAGTTTACATGATATAAAAGGAGGATCTATTTATATAAAACAGGACGCAGCTTCAGCAGCAGGGAACACCGCGCCTAGCTAACTAGCTAATTAGTGCTGACTGTATGCTAACGAGTGTTTTCTAATCTACATGGAGGCTCAGCAGACGGAGAAATGTACAGAATATCAGAGCACATGTTCATACACTGTGTGTGTGTGTGTGTGTGTGCGTGTGTGCGTTTTAGTAATTTAGGTAGGGAGGGAGGGGTTAGTTTAATGTGAGCTAATCAATCAGACTGAAGAGAGTAACTACACACACACACACACACACACTTGATGAGAGAAATCAATCAGTGCAGTAGATAGTCGGAGTCTCTAACTCTGTCTTTGTGTGTGTGTGTGTGTGTGTGTGTGTGTGTGTGTGTGTGTGTGTGTGTCTGCTGGCTGTGATAAGTGGGTTAAGCTCCTCTGGGTTAATTAGACTGTTTTAGATGTGACTAATTTGCCGGCTACAGGCTGCACAGTAAGCTAAATACCCTACCAGTGTGTGTGTGTTCAGTGTGTATGTGTAATAGGTGTGTGTGTTGGTGTGTGTGTGTGTGTGTGTGTGTGTGTGTGGGTCATCCTTCATGACACAATCTGACATGTGTATAAGATAAGTCATCATGACGCTGTGAGCTCTACACGAAGTCTGTGTGTTCATCAGTCTGATGTGTGTTTATTATTTTTCTCACAAACACAGAAACGCCTTTATAATTTAAGCTCCGCCCCCCAGAGCGGAGTTCAGCTCTCCTGCACATGTTCAGTACAAACATTGAGCAGTCCGACCTTATAGGACATCAGTATGAAGAGTGTTGTCTCTGTGCTGTGTGGATAAAAACACGTAAAGACTCATGAACAGACAGCTGCTAACATCTGGCCCGCACTGACAGATGTTTCAAACCTTGACAGGTGTGTTAAACGGGTTAGAGTCCCGGAGGACGTTGTGTGTGGAGAGCCACGATGTGACCCAAACAGATCACACACACTCACAGATACATCCAGAGACCTGGCTCTAAACTCTGGACATCTGACGGAATCTCTCACCGTCACACGAGACTTTAGAGGAAACAAAGATGGAGGACGACGGGCAGGAAGAATCAGTGATGAAAGATTTTGGACTTTTAACTGAACTCCAGAAGAAGTTACGGAGGCGGCATCAACATGTTCTGTGTGTTACAGAGCGAGCTGCAGGACAGTAAAAACTGATTGTTCTGTTGTTCCTCCTTCTTCAGTCTGCTTGCTTACTGATTGGCTATTGTTTGATCATGTGACGATCCACACAGAGCGTGCTTGGCTGTCCTTGAAGTTCCCCCCACACATCCTGAGATCAGATCCTTGAAATCATCCTTCCAATCAAAAGTGATCTCTCTTAACACTCCTCACAGCATCACAACATCTGACGAGATCGTCTTTACAAACATGAAAGGCTCGCTCCTCTCGTGCTCCTCCCTCTTCTCAAAATATGGTCACTTCCTTAGACAAAACATGAACAGCATCTCCTCTAAATACTGAACAAGGCTTTTTAAGGTTGCCATGGTAGTGACCTGTCAATCACAGGTAGCCCCGCCCTAACTCCTCCCCCTCTTACTGGTTTCTTTGACTCTTAATGGACCATAATTTACTAAATGAACATCATGCTGTGTCGAAGAAGATCTGAGACTAAAGATTGCAACCAGTGGAGTCGCCCCCTGCTGGACATTAGAAGAAATGCAGGTTCAAGGCTTCTGTTGTGGCTGCTTGTATATATTCGTCCTGCAGAAAGAGAGAGACCTGAGCGTCCAGACACTCTGAGTCTTCTGCTTCAGTCTGAAGAGACGAGACGAAACATCAACATCGTCTCCCCTTCCCCCTCTCTCTCTCACACACTCACTCTCTCTCAGAGGGAGGCTCTCTCTCGCTCGCCGCACTCATAATCAATCATTAGTGCTGTCTCTCTCTCTCGCCCCCTCCCTTTGGCTGACAGGCTCGATTTGTTATAAAGCTTCAACATTGCTGGATTTCACTCTGCACACACGCGCGCACACACGCACGCACGCACACACACACACACCTCGACTTGCTGCACTAAATGTGGGTACATATTCGGTCTGAGGTCTTAATAACCTTATACGTTTCTCCACCAACAAGCAGCTGAGCAGACGTCAAAATGAAATTGTCCGTGCTGCAAAGACTCCAGATGTTTCCCTTCACCGTCATATTTACATCTTTTGTAAGTGTTCAATGTTTGTCCGTCCACAAAATCAGTGCAGACAGGAACCTGTTCACTTACGCACGCGCACTTTTCACGGTCACAACAGGTGATTTTTTTTAAAGATTGACTTCACATGAACACATGCAGACTTCATTTCTTCACGACTGATTACACTCAGTGACTAAAGAGCCAATATATACAGAACAGAACATAACATGGTATGATGGAACACGTGCCACGTCAACAAGAAGAATATCCACATTGAATCTCCTGAGGGGGAAATTTTACACTTCATTATATGCTCTCTCTCTCTCTCTCTCTCTCTCTCTCTCTCTCTCACACGCACACGCACACACACACACACACACACACACACACACACACAGACACACACACACACACACACACACACACACACACACACACACACACACACAGACACACAAGCACACGCTCCTTGTTGGGGAGCGCTGTCGGAGTGATGGAGCTGCCATTGTGCAGCAGTAAGGGGGTTCAGTATTCTTCCCCACAGGATGATGAAGTGCTCTTTAGTCCCCGTCCCCTCCCTCCATGTGCACGTTCATGTAAACATTAACGACATCCTCGGAGCTCCCTGTGAGCTGAAACGGTGTTTTCTGATGAGTATTTGGAAGGAGGTCTAACGTCTCCCTTCTTAAAGTCCTTTGG
>CM036553.1:594223-611723 GCA_020745685.1 Tautogolabrus adspersus
GAGGAGGAGGAGAGAAGAAAAGGAGGAGGATAGAACAAGAGGAGGAGGAGAGAAGAAAAGGAGGAGGATAGAACAAGAGGAGGAGGAGAGAAGAAAAGGAGGAGGATAGAAGAAGAGGAGGAGGATAGAAGAAGAGGAGGAGGATAGAAGAAGAGGAGGAGGATAGAAGAAGAGGAGGAGGAGAAGAGGAGGAGATCAGAGGAGGAGGAGAAGTTTCCTTCCTATTGATGTGTTTCCTCTCACAGCTGAAGGTAAATCATTAGAATCACACCATAGTTCCCGATATGAAACCAAGAGTATCCCCAGACGGCTTCAAGCCTCTACGTAAGCTGCTGAAACCTCTCACATAGACTCTCTTCTCCCAGCACTGGAGAGCAGCCCTCCCCTGGCAGCCCAGCAGCATTCTGCCCCCCCCCCAGGAAGGCTTCCAGAGAGCTGGCCAATCAAAGAGAGTGGGCACGTGGGGAGGGGGCCTTAAAGAGACAGCAACAGAGGTTGAAATGAGAAGAAAACACACACACACTCTGAGGTGTTTCACAGCTGAAATGTGATACACCTCAGAGAGTGTGTGTGTGTGTGTGTGTGTGTGAGAATATCCCTGTGCTCTCCGGCTCGCTCAGGTGAGGCTGCAGGAGGAATGTTAAACAGTTTTCAGATCGATGACAGTGAACGCAACTCAACTGCACCATTTGTTCAGCCGTGAGAGACGTCAATACACCCATGAGGGTCATCCGTCTCTGTGACTTCCCCCAGTGTGTGTGTGTGTGTGTGTGTGTGTGTGTGTGTGTGTGTGTGTGTGTGTATGTCACTGTATATCTGTCACTCTCTATCACACACACACACACACACACACACACACACACACACACACACACACACACACTCACAGCATGCCCTCAAATCACATTAAAACTACTCTGCTCCGTCTCTAAGAACATTTCCAATTATTGCTGTAAGTGCTCCTCCATCACTGAATGTCAAGTATCAAGAGTCACACCCAGACACACGCACACACGCACGCACACACACACACACACACACACACACACACACACACACACACACACACACACACACACACACACACACACACACACACACACACACACACACACACACACACACACACACACACACACACACACACACACACACACACACACACACACACACACACACACACACACACACACACACACACACACACACACACACACACACACACACACACACACACACACACACACACACACACACACACACACACACACACACACACACACACTACAGGGTGAGGGATGAGTGAATCTCTGATCGATTTCTGAACACAGTAATTGAATCGAGCGCGTGCTTCAGAGCTCTGAATTCCTTTAAATAAAATCATGTGAGATAGTAATGATGTGATGCTGCATCGATTTCTCTCTCTGTCTCTGCACAGAGAGGTCAAAGGTCATGCTGAGCAGCATCGCATCCGAGGACTTTAAAGACAGGATTCAGTTTGAGTCTGTTTGATGCAGAGATGCAAACAGCTTCTGATCTGTTCAGAGATGTTTCTTGTTTTTCATCTCTGACACCGAAGATCTGCAGCTTGTTGTTTCTTTTACCACTTCACTGTTCTTCTTGTTTCTCTAAACTTTAAATGTGAGATCCGACCATCGTTCAGTCCCACAGCACTCAGCCAACAGCCAACACGTTGCTGCTCTCGCTTCCTTCAAACAGAGACGAGCTCTCCAGTCATCCTCGTCCATTTCTCCTGAGTCACGCTCAGCTTCTGTGACAATCCACACTCAGCAGGTTTCTCTCAATGACATCTACTTTAGTTTATTCATTGATATGGACAACGATTCCTGACATCTGAGGAAACTTTTTGGGGATCAAACTCCTAACTTTTGTTAGTGCACGCTGCCTTGTCATCATGTCTTGTGGTCATACTGGAGGTCAGAGGTTTTAGCAGCTGCAAACACAAAGTTTCACTTCATCCAGAAACTACAGATTCAAAAGAAGTGATAAAATCGATTCATCACAATTTGCGCATGCTACCATGTGTACATTTTACGGCCTGTCTGTGGAGATCTCGTGTTTGTATGCACTAGAGGAGCTCAGGGAAGCTGGGACTCCTGCAGAACTTCAGCAGAAAGTGTAACTTGATGTTCTGCTGCAGGAATCTATTTTTTCTGAGCTGCGCAAATGTGAACACACACCTTCAACATGTTACTGTCACACATCCAGGGACAATAAGTAAGAATCATCATCTTTAATATCTTCAAAGTAAAGTTAAGAACTGAGAGTGACCAGAGACCCTCGTTTCAGACCCTGGTACAGAGACTCGACCCCGCCTCTTCGTGCTCAGTTTCTATTTTTCGTGCTTTCAGAATAAACAAAAAACTCATATTCTCCTCTGTGACATTATTTTGCTTTTTCAATGTGATTTCTGTGAGGCTCTGTATAAGATGTAGATCTTTATTAGCCTGACGTGTTTCGGCTTGTGGCCCCAGGACCCTGAGGAACGCCACGAGCTGAAACACATCTGTCTGTTAAAGTGAATAAAGTTTTCATACTACACGTGCTGCTGCAGCTTTTTGACCTCTTCTAACCTTTCACACTCTGTGCACCTCGGTAGTCGTTTAAGTTGGGCCAGAAAACCCGACTCTGCTTATCGATAACTTTTCATCAGATGTCATCAGCGTTAAAACGCTACGCAGGATAAATCCTTACGGCACACAGGGAACATCCATCCCCGTAAAAACCGCCATGTTTATGGTTATAAAAGACAGAAAAGCAGAAGCTGAGATAATGACATGGTAAATGGACTTCGACTACTCAAAGCGCTTTTACACCGCAGGTCACACCTACACATTCACACTCTGATGGCAGTGGTTGCTGTGTAGTGAGACCATCAGAAGTAACTAATCCCATTCATACGATGAAGCAGCAGGAGCAATTCGGGTCTCTTGCTCAAGAAAACATCAGACATATTGCTGCAGCAGCTGGGGATCGAACCCCCAACCTTCCGGTTGAGAGACGACGACTCTACCACTGAGCCACTGCCGCCCCATCGAAGGTTCAAAGGTTCAAAGGTTCATCGAGGTGCATAAAAATACACCTGGAACAGATTCCTGAGATCAAACAGAGTTTCTGTGTTTGAAAGCCAGTTCTGACTCCATAACAACGTGAGACAACGAGTCAATGTGAGCTATATTTAGCCTGTTTCCTGGATAGATCTGATGTTTCCTCTCACATGTCTCCTCAGCAGCAGATTATAACATAGCTGAGTGTTTACACGTTGAATTAAAACTCGTTCACACCTTCGTACAGAGCACGCGGAGGAACTCAAACACTAAACTCTGCACTTCAACACGTAGAAGAGGAGAAACTGATCTGCACAGCATGAAGCCAAAACTATGAGGACGTGTCAGAGTCTAACCCGAACCTGAACCTGAACAAGTTCATCGGACTGTGAGGCAGATTCACACGATGTGACCGACACCGCATGAACGATCTGATCACAGGGGAGATGGACATGTACACACTGGGCCTATCTGTGTGTGTGTGTGTGTGTGTGTGTGTGTGTGTGTGTGTGTGTGTGTGTGTGTGTTTGTGTGTGTGTGTGTGTGTGTGTGTGTGTGTGTGTGTGTGTGTGTGTGTGTGTGTCAGAAAAAGAGAGAGTGTGACTAATTTAATTTGCCTCCATTAGAGGCGTCTTTTTTGTTCTCTTTTTGTGGGAGTCATGTGTCGCCGCTCTGACAGAAAATGTGACATTAAACGATAATTCTTGAATGAACGTTTTCAGAGCGACCAATGAACGAACTCAAACACTGAGTTAAATATCTGACGCAGGGTCACAGAGACATGAAAGCTGCTTTCTGTCGGGTGTGTCTGCAGGACGAGCAGGAGATCTCTCCTCTTCGCAGACGTTAATGATGTTTTTCATTCTCGCAGTCGCAGCGTCGTGCTGTTCTTCGGGGGCAGCGACTACAAAGCACACTCACAGATTCTGTTGTTGTTGTTGTTTTGGTGAAGGAGACAAAAATAACCAGATTCTCACACGCCACCGGGGTCTGCATGACCTACATTTTACAGCAGTCCACATGGACCCTGTGATGACGTCTGTGAGCAGACTCACATTTACATGAGAACGCTGAAAACTTCAGGTGATCTGACTCTGCACAATCGGCCATCTTGTTTTCTGGTGCATGTGTGAGTTAAACATCCGTCAGCGTGAGAGTGCAGCTCCATCAGTGTGAGAGTGCAGCTCCGTCAGTGTGAGAGTGCAGCTCCGTCAGCGTGAGAGTGCAGCTCTGTCAGTGTGAGAGTGCAGCTCTGTCAGTGTGAGAGTGCAGCTCTGTCAGTGTGAGAGTGCAGCTCTGTCAGTGTGAGAGTGCAGCTCTGTCAGTGTGAGAGTGCAGCTCTGTCAGTGTGAGAGTGCAGCTCCGTCAGCGTGAGAGTGCAGCTCTGTCAGTGTGAGAGTGCAGCTCTGTCAGTGTGAGAGTGCAGCTCCGTCAGCGTGAGAGTGCAGCTCTGTCAGCGTGAGAGTGCAGCTCTGTCAGCGTGAGAGTGCAGCTCCGTCAGCGTGAGAGTGCAGCTCTGTCAGCGTGAGAGTGCAGCTCCGTCAGCGTGAGAGTGCAGCTCTGTCAGTGTGAGAGTGCAGCTCCATCAGCGTGAGAGTGCAGCTCCATCAGCGTGAGAGTGCAGCTCTGTCAGCGTGAGAGTGCAGCTCCATCAGTGTGAGAGTGCAGCTCCATCAGCGTGAGAGTGCAGGTCCGTCAGCGTGAGAGTGCAGCTCCGTCAGCGTGAGAGTGCAGCTCCATCAGCGTGAGAGTGCAGCTCTGTCAGTGTGAGAGTGCAGCTCTGTCAGCGTGAGAGTGCAGCTCCATCAGTGTGAGAGTGCAGCTCTGTCAGCGTGAGAGTGCAGCTCCGTCAGCATGAGAGTGCAGCTCCGTCAGCGTGAGAGTGCAGCTCCATCAGCGTGAGAGTGCAGCTCCGTGCAGAGTGAAGGTGCAGATATCTTCTCTCCACATTCACACACTAAACAAGAGCACACTGCACTAATCTAAGGTGTCCCAGAAGGTCAAAACCTTCTTAAAACAGGATGATATTGCAGGACACGACTCAGCTCCTGCAAACGTTCAAATGACCGAACATGAAGCTCTCTAAGGTCGTTTGTGCTCCTCAAGACACGGTCATGGTTGTCATGTTTTTAGCAGTGTCGGGAAAATCATTCAGACGTTACAATATCTGCATCTTCAGCAGCGTCACGGCTGCAGACAGGAACAGACTAAACAAACTGGTGAAGAAGGCCTCTTGTGCAATAATTAATGCTTTATATGCTTTATTTATTTATTTTTTATTTAACTTGTTTTTTGCACTGTGCTTTTTTTTTTTCTTCTGTTGACTATCCTGCTTTGCTGCTGTAACACTAAATTTCTCCGTTTTAGAGATGAATAAAGGATTATCTTATCTTATCTTCAGTGATGTCCTGCACTCTCTCTGTGCTGCAAGCATCTATGAGGAAGGATACGTCTGCTGCTCGTAGCGTGGGGTTTAAATGACGGTGTCAGAGAGTTTAAAGGGGAACACTGGAGGTTTACTGGTTAGCTGAGGACTTGTTCTAACTCTCGGATGGTGCAGAATGTTTGGTTGGACACAACAGAGCTGCTGGTGTTTGAGAACAATGCTGCACCCAAAAGAGACGCACATATAAAGGAATAAACGAACAAATCAGTAGGCTTCAATTTGTGTGTGTGTGTGTCTGTGTGTTTCCTCAGCCTGTAAGGCACACTGTGACCCAGATAGCATAAAGGATTTCACGCATTCAGGATCCCTCTAAATTAAAGACACTCACTTCTCTTTCTTCTCTCTCCCTCCGTCATGGTGGAGGAGGAGGAGGAGGGGACTGAAATGGTGTCATGGACGGAGGATAGAACATATCTCTCCTCCTCCTCCTGCCTTACTCCTCCTCCCTTCTCTCTTCTTACTAAATCATCAAAAGGAGTTAAAATGCCAACAGACATAATGAGGTTGTGGAGTCTACCCTCCACCTCCCCCTTTTTCCTTCATCTTCATCCCATTGCACTCATCCTCCTCCTCCTCCCTCACCTCCTCCTTTTCCTCCTCTTCCTCTCTTAGATGCTCTTCTTTATGTGTTTCTCTTTCAATAGCAGTTGATATACAGGCTGTAACGTCTGCAGCAGGTAAACAGACTGTAACGTCTGCAGCAGGTAAACAGGCTGTAACGTCTGCAGCAGGTAAACAGACTGTAACGACTGCAGCAGGTAAACAGGCTGTAACGTCTGCAGCAGGTAAACAGACTGTAACGTCTGCAGCAGGTAAACAGACTGTAACGTCTGCAGCAGGTAAACAGGCTGTAACGTCTGCAGCAGGTAAACAGACTGTAACGTCTGCAGCAGGTAAACAGACTGTAACGTCTGCAGCAGGTAAACAGACTGTAACGTCTGCAGCAGGTAAACAGGCTGTAACGTCTGCAGCAGGTAAACAGGCTGTAACGTCTGCAGCAGGTAAACAGACTGTAACGTCTGCAGCAGGTAAACAGGCTGTAACGTCTGCAGCAGGTAAACACGCTGTAACGTCTGCAGCAGGTAAACAGGCTGTAACGTCTGCAGCAGGTAAACAGACTGTAACGTCTGCAGCAGGTAAACAGCTGTAACGTCTGCAGCAGGTAAACAGACTGTAAGTCTGCAGCAGGTAAACAGACTGTAACGTCTGCAGCAGGTAAACAGGCTGTAACGTCTGCAGCAGGTAAACAGGCTGTAACGTCTGCAGCAGGTAAACAGGCTGTAACGTCTGCAGCAGGTAAACAGACTGTAACGTCTGCAGCAGGTAAACCGACTGTAACGTCTGCAGCAGGTAAACAGACTGTAACGTCTGCAGCAGGTAAACAGACTGTAACGTCTGCAGCAGGTAAACAGGCTGTAACGTCTGCAGCAGGTAAACAGGCTGTAACGTCTGCAGCAGGTAAACAGACTGTAACGTCTGCAGCAGGTACACAGACTGTAACGTCTGCAGCAGGTAAACAGACTGTAACGTCTGCAGCAGGTAAACAGACTGTAACGTCTGCAGCAGGTAAACAGACTGTAACGTCTGCAGCAGGTAAACAGACTGTAACGTCTGCAGCAGGTAACAGGCTGTAACGTCTGCAGCAGGTAAACAGACTGTAACGTCTGCAGCAGGTAAACAGGCTGTAACGTCTGCAGCAGGGTAAACAGACTGTAACGTCTGCAGCAGGTAAACAGGCTGTAACGTCTGCAGCAGGTAAAAAGACTGTAACGTCTGCAGCAGGTAAACAGCTGTAACGTCTGCAGCAGGTAAAAAGGCTGTAACGTCTGCAGCAGGGTAAACAGACTGTAACGTCTGCAGCAGGTAAACAGACTGTAACGTCTGCAGCAGGTAAACAGACTGTAAAGTCTGCAGCAGGTAAACAGGCTGTAACGTCTGCATCAGGTAAACAGACTGTAACGTCTGCAGCAGGTAAAACAGGCTGTAACGTCTGCAGCAGGTAAACAGGCTGTAACGTCTGCAGCAGGTAAACAGCTGTAACGTCTGCAGCAGGTAAACAGACTGTAACGTCTGCAGCAGGTAAACAGACTGTAACGTCTGCAGCAGGTAAACAGACTGTAACGTCAGCAGCGGGTATACAGACTGTAACGTCTGCAGCGGGTAAACAGACTGTAACGTCTGCAGCAGGTAAACAGACTGTAACGTCTGCAGCAGGTAAACAGACTGTGACGTCTGCAGCGGGTAAACAGGCTGTAACGTCTGCAGCGGGTATACAGACTGTAACGTCTGCAGCGGTAAACAGGCTGTAACGTCTGCAGCAGGTAAACAGGCTGTAACGTCTGCAGCGGGTAAACAGACTGTAACGTCTGCAGCAGGTAAACAGGTTGTAAACATCATATATCATAGAGATCATAGAGTAAGCTCACTTTATCATTTCACTCTCTACACATCTCACTGATTGGAGCTTTAAGATGATGAAATCAGGACAAGACTTTAATAGTCCTAAACTAAATGAAATAGAGACACATTAAAGTTGTTTTCTTTTCGTTTACTCTCCGTTCTAAATGTGAAGTCATTAAAAATATGTAAATGTGAATCTTGGCACGGTGAACTAACTGAATGTTCAGAGCTGTTTTTCTGCTTCCTGCTGCCAGCGATGTGTTGGCTTCTCTTGTTGAGCTTCATTTATAGTCACACACTTTGTTTGTAACTTTTAATGAACGTTTCCAGAAAGACTGAGAGACTCACGCGTTCAGCCTACAACTGAACCTAGAGAGACAAACTACTGACCCAACGTTTCAAGATATTTACCTTCATCTGGATTTACTCTAATATATGATCATTAAATGACTCTTACAACTAGAATATAATGCAACACTCATACTGGATCCCGGCCCTTTTCTATACAGGCTCTGTTTACACGGTAACCTTTTCTTGTGTTTCGGCTCTCCGTTTAGACGACAGTGGCGTTTTGGGTGCAGCTCCTCTGAAAACAGACTCAGTTAAGATTCATCTGGATTTCCTCTATAGTGTGATATGTTCATTAAATGACTCTTATAACACTCAGACTGGATCCCAGCTCTGTTTACACGATGAAATACGATGAAAACGGTGACCCTTTGTTGCGTTTTGACTGTCCGTTTACATGACAACGGTGTTTTGGATGCTTGAAAACACTAAGGGCCTGATTTACTAAGATCCCAATTAAAGAGTACAAAATTGCGTGATCACTCCAAAAAATTGCGCGTTTGGCTTGTGGGCGTTTTGCGGGTGATCTACTAAGAAACTTTGCGTGAATGATAACGGGTGCAAACCTTGAGGAGGCGGTTGTATTAAGTCAGGCTTTTGCGTGTTCTACTGGGTTACGTCACGGAGAGTTTGGACGGAAAGCAAAATGACTGCAAGCGTAAAATAGGTATTAGTGGGAGAGGCAGATAAACGTACAGTATTTTCGAGTTATAGCAGATAAATCAGAATATAACAAAAAGAACATTTGGCTTATAAGAAAACCTCGGCATTAAACAGGGCCTCTCTTTTCTTCCTCCATCTTTTGAATGAATTGTCATACATTGCGCAGGAGGTGCGAGCTGTGTCCTCTGTGGCACCGGCGCTCAGGCGCGCCACTCGGGCCATTGTTGCGCACCAGACAGCTGGCCAGCGCTGTGTCTGATCGGACATAATTGCCCTGGCAAGAGGTATCGAAGACGGGGGTACAAGCAGTGGTGAGGTCCCCCAATCCAAGTGCCTACAGCTTGGCAGCAGGGGGCTGTAGAGGGAGGAGACGAGCGCGATAGGGAGAGGAGCGCACCGGAGGAGACGAGCTGGAGAGACGCGCAACCCGAGAAAAAGGAAATGCCCAGTTTAAAATGTAATGTTGCAGAAAAGAGGGAAATATGACATAAATGTCAATGTGTAAATTCTTTAGAATTCAGAGGCTGTGAATGTTCAGTTATATTAGTTTAATCATGGTGTTTCGTTTTAAGACACGCAAACCTTTAGTAAATCAGGCCCACAGTCTTAAAAATGGGTTCCAGAGTGGAAACTTTCTAAAACAGCAGCGTCTCTGTCGTCGTGTAAACGGGCGATGTGCAGCTGCTCTGAAGATGTAGACTTTTCACACATGCTCAGTACGCTTCCAGTCATTAGCCATGAGCGAGTTGGTGAACTACAACAACAATGGCCGACTCCTGAGTACTGTTGACTGTCGTGACTCCCAGTCGACATTTCCTCTAAATGTTCCCTCTTTGTAGTTCACGGTCACTCGGAGTAACAACCTCAGCTCATCGTCCGTCCACACAAACGTCCGTGTGTTAGTCATGTTTGTGTGTTTACACCTCATGTGAGCATGCACGTGTTGTTTCATAACAAAGTCACACCTCCACCTACTGGCCTGGCATATGTACTACAGCGTTTTTGTTCTTTCTTGCAGATCTGTGTGCACAGAGGTTGTTATCAAAACGTTGTCGTCTGAAGGGTAGATTTTAGCTTTTCAGTTCTCAGTGGATGGTTCTCGTGTAGAGATAGAGATATAGATAAATGGACACACACAGTGCAAAGTGTGAGTGCATTGAAGTGACCTGCTGACAACAGTCCTGCGGTGCTGAGCTTCAGAGCTTTGTGAGTTCAATCAGCTGAGAGAAAAGAAGCAAACAAAGGATCCGATCAGGTTTATTACCACTCATGAAGACGATACTGATTAGATAAATAAACATTTAATCCGCCCTGATTCTGATCTCTGAGATCGGATCAGGAGGGCCTTCAACCATCAAGTGTTTCCTGCGTTAGGGTCGGAGGTTAACTGTTGATTAGAGCTGAGGGGGCGGAAACTTCTGAGCCGACTGTAGAGAAACGGAGTCATTCAGAAAACAGAAATATGACGTTAAACAGCAGAAACAACAGAACAATCTGAAGTTCATCTGCATGTGTGAGGATGAGCTTTTCTCTCTTCATCCTCTCCTCTCTCTCTCTTCATCCACCTCTCCAGCCATCCGTGCAGCTCTGGCGTGTCGCTAAATGAACACGACCACGGACTGACTGACTGACTGACTGAGCAACCATGTGTGTGTGTGTGAGCGTGAGCGAGAGGTGAAATGGGCGTGTGCTGAACAGAACGTAAACACTCAGTAACTGTTTCACGTTGTAAGCATAAATATCTCATTAAATAAGTTTAAAGACATACTGTACAGAGAAACCATTGTCCAGGTAACATAGACGCATGTGTTGCCGTCGTGTTCAGGTCTGTTAGAGTTCAGGGGTCATGGGGAGGGGAATCCTAAAAACAAAGTCAAACAAGAGTCTCTGCAGATTGTAAGAGACACCATCTTCTCCTCTCTCTCTCTCTGCAAGTCTGAAAACGGGACTTTTAATCCACTCGGTGAACAACAGCTGACTCTTACCCAGGACTCACTTTGTCCTACAGCCACACACACACACACACACACACACACACACACACACACACACACACACACACACACACACACATACTCACACATACTCACACATACTCACACACACACACACACAGACACACACATACTCACACACACACACACACACACACACACACACACACACACACACACAGACACACACACACACACACACACACACACACAGACACACACACACACACACACACACACACACACAGACACACACACACACACACACACACACACACACACACACACATACTCACACACACACACACACACACACACACACACACACACAGACACAGACACACACACACACACACACACACACACACACACACACACACACACACACACACACACACATGCTGAAGAGAGCGGTAAAAAGCCCCTTGTTTAAAAAGCTGCAGCTCGAGGAGGAAACAGTGAAAAGGCTCTCAGTGTCGGGTTGATCTCAGGTTCTCTGCACAAAGCGGCCTCAGGATGAAATCCTGACGACAGCGATGAACTGAAGGACAATAAGTTGAGTGCTTCAGTTCTGACAGCAATGTTCAAATCCCTGCCTCATATAGCCCTGCATGTTCTGCTCTTACTTTTTAATATCGCTCTCCACTTCTTCAACGATGCAGGAGTCACGAACGGTTCTTTACACAGAGGCGCTGCTTGTCAACAGGCAGGGCAGGCAACTGCGTGGTCTGGGGCCCTCGCTAACGGGGAGGTTTCCTACTGAGAGCACTCACTCTCATTGCCCTGCTTAGCATCATCATTCAGCAGCTTTTAGAAACCCAATGTCGACTATCAACATTTATCTCACATGTTACAACATAAACACAACGTGCCGTGATTTGCCATGATGCTGTGACGCTGTGCAGCTCAGGTGATATAACAAAGTGTTTCTGCTGCGTGTAGTTTACGAGAAGAAGAACAAAAAGCAGCTCAGTTTCTCTCATTCATATTTCAGACGTCACTTTTTCTTCTTTCTCAGAGAATATTGAAGAATTGATTTTCTGCAGAAACATTCACGAGACGCCGAACACGTGTGTACATGATTAAACATCGACTCTGTGTGTGTGTGTGTGTGTTTTGTGTGTTACTGTGTGGATGACTGCTCCACTTTTCACACATTTACGAGACAGATAATTGAGCTCTTCACAAGAGGAACATGTGATGCATGTGTGCAAAAAATCATTGAATCAAAAAATAATTAATGTTCGTTGCAGTGTGAAACACACACACACACACACACACACACACACACGCACGCACTCACACACACACACGCACAGACACACACACACACACACACACACACGCACAGACACACACACACACGCACAGACACACACACACACATGCACAGACACACACACACACACAAGTACACACACACACAGACACACACGCACAGACACACGCACACTAGTACACACACACACAGACACACACACACGTGCACACACACACACACACAAGTACACACACACACACGTGCACACACACACACACACACACACGTGCACACACACACACACACACACACACACGTGCACACACACACACAAGTACACACACACACACACACACACACACACACTGAATCCCCCAAGGCCTTCAGATGTATTCAAAATGTCTTACATGGCTCGACTATATATAGCTTCAAAGACCCAGATTCCCCCTATGTAGGCAAGGCACAACCACGCACAAATCAGCACGCACACACGCAAGCATACATGTGCACACACACACACACACACACACACACACGCACCCATACATGTGCACACACACGACCAATCACACTCACACATGCACACACGCAATGCTCTGGCATAACACGCCAACACATCAGCAGAATGTGGAATACTCTGAGTGTAATCTGAAAACAAAAGCTCTCTCTCTCTCTCACCCCACATTACCACGCACGCACACACACACACACACACACACACACATTAACACACACACTTTGAGCGTGCAGCAGGGGATGGAGGAGCGTGCTGGAGGAATGAGACTAATGGAGAAAAGTTGCTTAATGACAAATTGTCAGATTGCAGAAGTCATTTTCTCGGCTCGTCTTTCATCCCCCAGCGTCGCTTAAATATTCTGTTTGCTGCGGGCGTTAACTCAGTCACACTTTACATTCTTCTGTGTTCCCTCTCTCTCTCCCTCTCTCTCTCTCTCTCTCTCCCTCTCTCTCTTTTCTTTCTGGTCTTTGCAGACGATGCTGATGTTGCTCAGAAACTGGGTCATAAAAACACGCAGCACGCTCTCTGACTGCAGACACGGCGAGAGGAATCAAAGTAGAAAACATCGTTTAAGTGTTTCACTCAGCGTGTGTGTGAGGAAGCTCCGATTGTCATGTTGTTATTAGAATCATTGAATCATCTGCATCTGTACATGTTTATGGTGTTTACATGGAACCTCAACAACAACAACAACAACAACAACAACAACAACAACAACGATGACCACACTTTGCAGATATTTCAGAATAACGTGACGTTTTATTCCTTTCTCTTAGAATTAAGAAGGTGAAACGTGTTTCCTAAATGAGAGCGTGACACGAGTCTTTTTTAAAGTCACAATTTCTGATGTGAAGTGTCTTTTTTGATTTTTTTATCAGAGTCCGAGAGACGATCAGAAGAAGGATCCAGACTCAGACCCCCCCTCCCCCCCCTACACACACACATGCAGGAGAACGCCCACATGACGGGGAGCTGCATGGACAAGCTGTCAGCTACACCAGGGGTTCCCAAAGTCGGGGTCAGGAACCCCTGAGGGGGTCACGAGACACTGGGAGGGAGGTCACGAGACGCATTCCAAAAACAAATTTGAAAAGACTTCAAATGGCATATTTCACACACGATGTCAAACGGACGGTGTCTGTTGAGCTCTCTGTTTTATTTGAAGGATGCTTCGTTCTTTAGTGTGCGTGTTGGGATCGGCCTGTTGGTGCGTGCTGCTGTGGGCACGCTTCAAAGTAGCTGCCAAACTGTCGTTAGCAATGAAAGAAGTTACAGAATGGTTACGCTATTCATGTCTGACTCTTAATACTGACAACACTGGGGATAAACAGTAAATATGAAGGAGGGCAGATGATTACAATGTGGATGATGATTCAGACATCTGAGGAACTCACTTACAGTCGAAGCGTCTCTGAATGCTGAGAGTTACTTTCTTTACTGTAAATCATAAAGCATCACTTCTTTAACAAGCCCTGAAAACTCTGGACAGGAAACAGGATCATCATTGTGATATACTTGATAAATATAAAATTCGAAGCTTTGACAATTTCATTATTTATTCCGATGTGCGTTTAGTGTTTAAGATAATCCATGAGGCTGCTCCCCCACCATTGAAGAGCTTCGTCAAACTTCGCTCTGAGCAGATCTTCAAGCTCTGCCTCAAACGGAGAGCAGCATTCCTGAACGTGGCTCGGCTTTCTTTTAAAGCCATTAAAGAATGGAATCATCTTAAACTTCTGCACTTTCACCCGCAAAGTCAAATAATGGATTTGAAGTAACCAGTCAGCATGAATGTGTCATCTCCACCACCGTTCACATCTCAGGGAAACTCTCACATCATGTTTTCATATCTGTATTTGACTCTTGCCATCACCTGCCCAGGGACAACAGATGGAAATGAGCTAGTTAGCTAAATCTGGTCCAAAGCATCTCTTCTCTTCTGAGACTTTTTTATGTTCACTGTCCCTGAGTCAAATAAATAATCAACTAAACTAAACTTTAACCCCTTCCATGCACAGAGGAAGTCCCCCGTCTTTTGCATCGTTATTTTGGGTGTCACGGGATGAAAGTTTGGGAACCCCTGATCGACATTATCTTCATATACAACACACATCTCTCTCTGTCTCTTTATAATATACATATCATTTCTGCACAGGTACACGCACGTGTTGTTGGACACCTAAAGACCTGAGAACATCTGGCTGCTGAATCCTGAAGAAAGTTCGATCATCAGAATCATGACGGAGAGGATGATGATGGTTCAGTAAAGCTTTGCTCCTAACACGGTCCAATAAGGCGATGAGAAACATTTGAGCCGCAACGTGAACTTGAATATTTCTCTATTCATGACGCTCAGCCTCCACCATCGGACTGTGTCGTCCCGAAGCCATCGCCGTCCTCATTCCTGCACGGCCCGCTCCGACCTCCAGCTCAAATAATGATTGATTGATTATTTAGTGTCAACAGAATCAGGAAATAATTCCTCCCAACATCGTCCTCCTGTCTCACAAACATGGCCTCCAACCACATCGGTCAGCGTGTGTTTGAGAAACTCTCCGTCATGATGTCATCACGGGGTCACGGGGTCACGGCTCCATCAGAGACTAACTTCTGTCTTTCAGTAGATTTAGTTTGTAACGTTCTGCTCTCGTTTCTTTTCATAAAGTCTGTCGGTTAAACTCAGAGAGGGAAGGTAACGGCTGATAAATATTCAACCAGCGTCAGATTATTTTATTCACTCATATTTCTGTTCGCCATATAAGGACATCAATCAGTGTCACCTGCAGGACAGCCAATCATCTTTCAGGACCAATAAAGATCAACTAACCGGCTGATCAGATTTAAAGATGTCGCTCTCAGTCTGACACTTCATGGAGGGAGGGATGTGTGACAGTGTAGCGCCACCTACTGGGACTGATCAGCTGATCATTGATCTGTGTGTGTGTGTGTGTGTGTGTGTGTTTGTGTATGTGTTTCATACACACACACATACACAAACAGGATCCTGAGGACGTGCACTGATGGAGCGATGTCAGAGTGTGGGGGCGAGCGCTCCTGAGCCGGTGCCTTGCTCGAGTACCTCGGCAGTGCTCAGGAAGTGACCTGGCATCTTTCCAGCTACCAGACCAACTTCAAGATCTGGTCAGTACCGGGACTTGAACCTGCGACCCTCCGCCCCCCCCACAGAGGGAGAACAAGGACAACCTGAACATTTGACCTGTATAAATATAAAGGTTAATATAGGTCATGTTTGTTCAAATCAAATGTTTGTAAATGAAGTTAAAAAGTGAAAATCTTAATGTTTATAAAAAACAAACTTGATGAAATCTCGATTCATTGACTTTTACAAAGGAGCCAGTTTGTCCCGGAGCCTCTCCTCGTGTCTTTAAAGGAACATCACGCAGATCCAACATCAGTCCAGCGAGACGTTTCAAGTTGCTGCTGGTTTTATTGTAAATACATTCAAAATCTCTGTAGTGGCTCCAGTGACCTCAGGAACACGACTGCTCGCCTACGCTCAGTGACGCCATCGCTGTGACCCGTCTTCCTCCCAGGTGCGCTCTGCACTCTGACTTATAGTCCCGCCTCTCTGTGGAGGGCGCATGTAAAATAAATATAAATTAAACTGAAATGCAGCTCCGACATGTTAATATGCAAATTAAATCTGAATGTTTGTAAATAAATAAAACAAGGAAAACAAAAAGTTATGAGGACGCGAGAGGATTACGTCTGTGTGCACGTAAAAACATTTTCTATTTGTTTTATAAAGAAGAATTTATATAAAAAACTACATTTCTGTGAGCTGAAACATTTAAACCTGAACAAACCAGAGTTTCTTTCATTTTTGGGTTTTCAGTTTAAATCTTTAACTGGATGTTAAACTGTCGGCGTGTTTGTCATGTTAGAGGTCACATATTCTCCTCCTCTTCAGTGTAAATAAGTCTCAGATCTCCTCTAAACATGTGTGTGAAGTGTCTTGTTCTAAATCCACTCTGATCCTGTATTTGATCATGCCTATAAACCCCTCTATTTCAGCCCTGCTCAGAACAGGCTGTTTCTGTGTCTGTAGCTTTAAATGTAAATGAGCTGTGTCTGACCACACCCCTCTCTGGAAGGGCTTGGGTGGCTCGGGCTTTCTCGCTCCATGCCCTATTGTTTACGGTGAGAAGGCAGACTCAGAGGGCAGAACAAACACCTAGCTGTGGGAGTGTCACCCACCTGGGGGAGGGGTTACTGCCCTTTGTGATGTCATGAAGGGAAAATTTCCAAACGGCCTGTTTGAGCACACATTTTCTGAAAAGTGGAGCAGGTAAAAGACGGAGAGGATGGACTTTTCTCATCATTGGGGGGTTTGTAGACGGACTAGAGACACATATTAGAGTTAGAGGAACATGGTGAAGAGGATTTTGTATATGCGACCCTAAAATAATTAAATAACAGGTCAGATTCCTCTTAAAGCTGCGTTACGCTCGTGTTATGATTTGGTGCCCCCTACAGGTCTGGAGTGTAATCGCTCTTTAACAGGTGTAGAGTTAACGCTCGCTCAGCTACACTTTCTGTTTTCTCCCACGTCTCGTCTCTCTTTGTCTCAGCTGTGAACTCATTACGAAGAACAACGAACGAACACTTTCATCGCAGCTTTCAACGAGAAAACGACGACGTTACGCCATCAAAACGCATTAACCCGACTTACAGAAGGCCGGACAGAAAATCACCACAAAGGATTCAAAAGATTGAAAAGAATCATCATGTTCAGATGATTTTATTCAAACGCTGAAACGCCAATACATCCAATATTTATAC
>CM036553.1:616723-634223 GCA_020745685.1 Tautogolabrus adspersus
CATCAGCTTCATTTTTCAACACCGTAGTTTGCTGCTTGGTACCACTGGCCCCCTGAATTCTGATTGGCCACCCCAGGGGCCACTCCATTAACTTTGATGAGCTATCAGCCAGTCAAGAGGCGGGACTTATGTTCAAACCAGCTCGGGGTCAGCGAGATAGGAAACAGAACATTTGTCCTCCTCTCTGATCTTCACTTTGAATCTCTCCATCAGCTCTGCAGTTGCGTTTTTCTGACGCCTCATTTCCACATCGCACGCGACAGAGACGTGTGTGTGTGTTTAATGTGTGTGTGTGTGTGTGCGCGCGTGTGTGTGTGTGCGTATGTGTGTGCATGTGTGTGTGTGTTTAATGAGTGTGTGTGTGTGTGTTTAATGTGTGTGTGTGTGTGTGTGTGTGTGCGCGTGTGTGTGTGTGTGTGTTTGTCCCTTCAGGCGCACCGTAGATAAGCATCCTCAGTGTCTCCCTGTTGTCACAGTGATGGAAAAGAATGACACCGCTGCATCTTTGAATGATTGTAGAGAGATGTCCCCCCCCCCCCCCCCCCCCCATCTCTCTACAATGTTTAGAATTTAGACTGCAGTACCCATTTTAAACACTAGGGGTCAACATTTTTATTCAAAGATGCAGCGGTGTCATTCTTTTCCATCACTGTGACAACAGGGAGACACTGAGGATGCTTATCTACGGTGCGCCTGAAGGGACAAAATAGCATGAGATTCTTTCAGACCTTAATCACATTCCGATTAATGCCGTCTGCCCTAATTATAAGCACAGCTTTAACACACGTGGAGGATAAAACATTTGAAATACTTCTAGAGATGACATCACAGTGAGCCAATAAAAGTACATACATGCAACAACTCTCAGCGATGATTTCCGGTTAATCTTCCTCCAGCCTGAAAGAGTAGAATACCAGCTTTTATTTAAAGCTTTAAAGCAGATACTATAAATGTAGAAAATAAAACGCCTTTACTTCTTCACTGGGATGCTGACACGGTGTTTTATTATCTGTATTTGTGTCTCAGACGATGTTTTCCACCTGCAGTGCAGAGAGCAGCTTCACAGCTAGTGTGTGTTTCTGTGTATAGAAAGTGGGAGCGCTCATCTATTTTTGTGGCTGTGCGGTCTTTTACCGGCCACGCATGGAGGAGCAAAGCAATCGAACACCAGCAGCAGCAGCCGGCGTTCAGTCTGAATGTGGAACCAAAATGTCAGCAGCACAAGCCGACACCTCCAGCCATCAAACAATGTGCAGGAGCGAGTCGGTGAGTCAACATGGAGGCAGGAAGCTCCACAACAGCCTTAAAAACAACTCCACACTTTTACTCTCTTAATGTCACAACTGCATGAAGAAAACGTCAAAAATGACGAAGCATCGAGCTCATTCTGAAGATATCAAATGTTTCCAATGAGAGTTTTGTAAAATGCAGTAACTACAGAAGCCCTGAAGGTCAAATACAGAATCATTTCACCGAATTTAATTAACATTTCATGAAACACACCATTTATTGTGTTTCCAAATATGGTCTCTTCTGGCTCAGTAAAACAAAGATGGCCGGCCAAACTGCAACACTCAGGCTTCAAAACAGTCATACACAATTCAATGGATGATGTCACAGTGGCCACACCCATTTTCTCTACACATACATGAATATATTCTTTAAAGTTTAACCTGAATTCATGTCTGAGTTTTAGTGGACGACTGCTTCACTATACCTGCTGTGCATGAGACACACACACGCACACACACACACACACACACATACACACACACACACATACACACACACATACACACACACACACATACACACACACACACACCTCTCTATGCTGAACTAGTTGCTATTGATTGAATCTGAGGAGATGTCTGAGGAGGAGAGGACTGTTAAGGGCGCCGGGAATAGACTATCCTCAGCTCTCTGCTAATAGATAGCACAGATTGCCTGTGTGTGTGTGTGTGTGTGTGTGTGTGTGATGGTACAGATTGCCTGGTGTAAGCTGTTAGGCACAGAGGCCTGTCTTTTCACAGGCTCCATTGACTGAAGCTCAGCGTGGAGACGCTCGCAGCCTGATGATGGGGCCGATAACAGGCCTGATGTGGCTGAATGAGCCCCGCCGGAGCCCAGCGAGCGGGGAAATACAATTTGGTAAATAGTGATGCTTACTTGTGTGAGACAAATAGGCCATTTGGTCAATAATCAGGACAGCGGTCAGGCAGAAGGGCACGAGGAAAGCCAGACAAAGAAGAAGATCCACGGACGCGGGGAACACGTTTTCTAAAAATCTATCCGTCCTGCAGGTTTAAGCTGCAAAAAGCTCTTTTTGCTCACATTTGAATGCAGAGTGCTTTAACGTGCTCTGAAAGGCATCACACCTGGAGGATGATGTCAAACCTGCTGACAGCTCCGCCCTGGTCTCTCTTTAGAACAAATGGAGCTCAGCGTAAGTTCAAGCAAGAAGACTGTTTACCTTCTCTCACACATTCATTCAATGTTCTTAGTTTCTTCTGACAGGGAAGAGACGTTATGATCATATCACACCTGTTCTGACTTCTCTTCACTGGCTTCCTGTTGTTTTGAGGATCCAGTTTAAGATTTTATTATTTGTTTTTAAATCCCTGAATGCACTAGCGCCAGAATATGTGTCCGAGTTGTTGCACCTCCATGCTCCAGCGATGCGGTCAACACACCAGGTGCTCTTGGATGTTCCAAGGTGCAGAAAACCCGAGGTGACAGAGCTTTTGCTGTGGCTGCTCCTAATCTGTGGAACAGTCTACCTGCTTATATAAGAACTGCTCAGACCATTGAAAACTTCAAATCTCTGCTTGGCTTTATTTCCCTTGTTAACTGTTTTTGAACCAAGACAGATTCCTTGTATGAGTAAATGTACTTGGCAATAACTCACCTCTTTGCTCTGGCTTTTAATACAAGTTGAGCTTGACATTTTCAAATTTTTATTCATGCTCCTATTTATTGTGTTTTTTTTATTGTGTTTCATTCTTTATTTTATTTGTTGTTTTTCACATTGTGTTTTTTTACGCTTGTACAACACTTTGTTGTTTTAAATGTGCTCTATAAATAAAGATTGATTGAAGAAGAACTGTTACATAATCATTTAAAACTCTTACTGAAGTCTGTCCTGACTCAACTCTTTTTAATGTACAGCCAACAGGATGACAGAAACGCAGTTTACATTGTCACACTGTCTAGATCAAACAAACATAAAATATCAAAAATGAGTTCAGGGAAACGTGCAACATTTGTGATGTAACAAAAGTCCTCAGAAGTGTAGAAAATCTCATTATTTGACTTGAATTTAAAGATATAATCCCGATGATTTACAATAAAGAGTGAGTAAAGTCACATCGTGCAGAACGCTGACTGAGTCAGTGGCCTGCAGTATTTACAGTATTCTTTGGTACTTTGAGCTGGGTGTGGAGCCAACATTCATCCATCACACAGCAGAGGTCCTCCAGAGAAAGGAGGTGGAGGCGGAGGCAGGAGGCAGGAGGCAGGAGCAGGAGGTAGGAGGCAGGAGAAAGGAGAAGGAGGTAGGAGGCAGGAGGCAGGAGAAAGGAGCAGGAGGTAGGAGACAGGAGGAAGGAGCAGGAGGTAGGAGGCAGGAGGCAGGAGAAAGGAGCAGGAGGCAGGAGAAAGGAGCAAGAGGCAGACAGGAGGAAGGAGCAGGAGGCAGGAGGCAAGAGAAAGGAGCAGGAGGTAGGAGGCAGGAGGAAGGAGCAGGAGGTAGGAGGCAGGAGGAAGGAGAAAGGAGCAGGAGGTAGGAGGAAGGAGCAGGAGGTAGGAGAAAGGAGCAGGAGGTAGGAGCAGGAGGTAGGAGGCAGGAGGAAGGAGCAGGAGGCAGGAGAAAGGAGCAAGAGGCAGGAGACAGGAGGAAGGAGCAGGAGGCAGGAGGCAGGAGGAAGGAGCAGGAGGTAGGAGGCAGGAGAAAGGAGCAGGAGGCAGGAGAAAGGAGCAAGAGGCAGACAGGAGGAAGGAGCAGGAGGCAGGAGGCAGGAGGCAGGAGGAAGGAGCAGGAGGTAGGAGGCAGGAGAAAGGAGCAGGAGGTAGGAGGCAGGAGAAAGGAGCAGGAGGCAGGAGGAAGGAGCAGGAGGCAGGAGAAAGGAGCAAGAGGCAGGAGACAGGAGGAAGGAGCAGGAGGCAGGAGAAAGGAGCAGGAGGCAGGAGGAAGGAGCAGGAGGTAGGAGGCAGGAGACAGGAGCAGGAGGCAGGAGCAGGAGGAAGGAGCAGGAGGTAGGAGGCAGGAGACAGGAGTTGCACCTGTGTGGTTGAACTATGGCTGAACAAAACAAGGAGAAAATAACGACTGCAGAAAATAAATTAACAACCGTTTGTTTAAGTCTCCTATCAGTCGTTGGACCTTAGAATCCTCCTAACCTTTCTACCCCATACGGCGCCCATGCATTTATTCCTAATTGCCTGCTACACTGACAGCCTAAAAAGCTGCCCATCGCCCTTATGGTTTCAGAGACACTGTGAGAGTAATGATTATTCATTAATATTTAAAAGAGTCATAAAGAAACTGCACTAATAGCAATCAGTACTGAAACACAAAACAAGAGAAACAATCAATGTTTCCCGCAGAGCTATTTTATATCTCAGAAACACACACACAAACCTTGTGAGCTCCTTATGAAGCAGACTTCAGTTCCTCTTCCTCTCTCAAACACTCCTGAATCAAACGCTGTCGCTCTGTTCATTGTAAAATCCTCTGCTCTGATTGGTCCTCCCTCTCCCTCTCTCTCAGTGTCAGCACTCTGCTCGCCTCGCTGCAGTGCCGTCCATTAATCCCCGTCAGCCTGGCTCGCTCTCACATCATATTTCTGCTGTTCTGATGGAACGTATGGAGTCTGTGTTCAGCAGCACTCACAGAGCTGCATAATTCACCACAAGCAGTCAGCTGAGGTCTGCAGCGGGAGCCACTCTGAGTACTGCCACACTTACTCGCCAATATGTCCTTCTTTTCATTCAACAATAGCTTAATACTGTTTGATATGAATGTACTAAGGAGTCCGTGACGCAGTCGTTTTATGAACGAAAACATGAACCGACATGTAGAGAATAAATAAGCAGGAACAGAATGTGATTGATTGACATAAAGGGAAAAAGGTGTTCCACAGGGTTCAATCTTTGGCCCACAGGTGTTTGTGTTTGGAGTTATTGTTTTGAAATAGTTATTTCTGTGCCTCTGTTGTAGAGACAGGACAGTGGAGTCAGAAATCAGGGATAGAGAGAGGGAGGATGAACATGCGGGAAAGGAGTCACAGGTCGGACCAGAACCCGGGACGCCCGCCTGGATGACTACAGCCTCCAAGCACTAACTGCTAGGCTACCTGTGCCTTGCGTTTGTTTAATGCATGTTCTCTCCATTTGTTTTTAGACATGTTTGTATTTGTATATGTCAGCCCTGTGACTGACTGACAGCCTATCCAGGTGTAACCCCGCCTCTTGTCCAACGAAAGCTGTGATTGGCTCCAACCCCCACGACCCTGAGCAGGTTAAGCAGAATGGATAATGGATGGATATTCTTCGTATTCGTCTTTTTACCTTGAGTTGTTAAATAAGTTTTATAGCTGCTTTTAGAGTTGAACTAAGGGTGAAAAGTATTATTTCCTCAGATAAAGACCTAACACAGAGTTTACAAACTGTTCAGTTATTAAGGTATCCATCCATTATCTATACCGCTTTTCCCGTTCAGGGTCACGGGGGCTGGAGCTTATCCCAGAGACAGACAACCACACTCACATTCACCAGTGAACCTAACCAGCATGTCTTTGGACTGTGGGAGGAAGTCGGAGTACCCGGAGAGAACTCACGCATGCACGGGGAGAACATGCAAACTCCACACAGAGAGGCTCCTGTCAGACGGGGATTCAAACCAGGAACCTCCTCACTGTGAGGCGCTAACCACTGCAGCACACTGCAGCCATTATTACGCTTTAAGGTAACAAAATCAAATATATCCTCTCATTGAAACAACTGGACATTTCCATCAGTTGACCTTCATGTGTGACCTGTAGCTCAAATCCTCCATCATTCTTGTATATTTCTCCTTTTTGAATCTTTTCTTACATTTGGTCTGATTTACGACATTCAGTGTCTTCATGCTAACTCTGTTCCCTTTCTTTCTCCAGTCATTATGCAGCAGCTCAAACTTCTCCTCTGAATATTCTCTCCATAATTTCTTCAAGTCAATACCAACAGAAACGAGCCGTCTCTCGTGCGGACGTCAGCGTTAAATCTTTGTGACATTTATATGAAGCGCAGCCCGCCATCACGAGCGGCCGCCTTCAAATTGAATATTGATTGTAATGATCTGTTCTTCGGGGCTGCAGGAGTTTGAATCTTAATAAAGCTCCGAGAAATGAAGCGCCTTCTCAATTTGCAGAAAACTTTTATACGGAGCCCGGGGGAAATTCGATTGTAATGTGATAGATTTGTGGAGTTGCTCGTTCATGAACTGAACTTGTTTTAAAGGAATCTTTTTGTACATTTGTTCGGGTCTCTGTGGGGCCGTGGATGACTTCACAACGCGGCTGTAATCTCAATTAAAATTGAACTCAGAGAGGAGAGGACGGACTGAAATAAGAATCACCTTCTTCTTCATTAAAGTTGCCCTAATATTTCTCAATTAACATGTTCCCTCTGCAGAGCCGTGGAGTCAGAGCGCACACACATTACACACGACTGAAGGGGAGACGGCTTTCATTAACCAGCTGCTCATAAGAATGTCATTATTAGAGGCTGTGTATGACGGGAAGATCAACCTGTGCTCTCTCTCTCTCTCTAATCCTCTCGCTGTTACCACACAGCTCCTCGTCGCACCATGCTTGTGTTGTAGTTTGACAACATGCTGCACACTCACTGAACACTAAACGATTATTTCTGGTATCTTGTGTCGTTTAGTTAAACCTTCGCACGTTTCCCTTGTTTCTGTCAGGCCTTAAGAGGCGGGTCATGACGACACTTTCATGTTTAGATCCAGGCTTCATTCTGGGTTCATGTTTCTGATGCTGCAGGTTATAAACTGTGCAGAGGTCAGCACAGGACACAGGGCTGGTTATGACGTGGTTTCAGAGGTTATCCCGGGTCACAGGGTGCAGACAGAAAACAAGAAATGCTCCAACTGAAACAGCTTGTTTATGGAGGAAGTAAAAAAAGTTCTAAAAGATGTGATTATAAAAGAGAAAACGTCCCGGAGGCAAAGTGACCAAATAAAACATCTCAAAGTCGGAGCTCCAATCTGAGCGTGTGATCTGTTCGCTTCATTTCCTCATTATCCTGCAGGAAACACTCGTCTGTTTCTTTATGGACAATTAAAAATAAATGAAACAGGCTGGTAGCTGTGTGAGAGGGGATTACAATAAGATGCCGCCGTATGAATAATAACTCGGAGGCTCAGGGTTATTTTTAGACTCTAAATGTTCCCACACTTTAATGAGACTTTTCAGAGGGATCCAACACGGCTGCTGCTGCTGCACTTCTTTCTTTTCAAGGATTACTCTTGGTTATTGGAGCTACATGGAATAAATAACACAGTTTTGCTTAACCCAGCAATAAAATACCCACAATCCCCTGAGAGAGGGGGAAGACAGCAAAGAGGCGAGGTGTGTGACTCATTACGGGAGGATATGAGCGGCTCCTTCTGCAAGATTTATAACGAGGCTCACTCGTTGACTCTGCAGTCTCCTGTCAGTCAGTAATGAGGCCGAAACACGCTCACATGCTCTTAAATCATAAACAATCGTTCATACGTGTCAGAGGCATGCTGGGAAACATCCACACGCACACGCACGCACGCGCACACACACACGCACGCACGCACGCACGCACGCGCACGCACACACACACACACACACACACACACACACACACACACTGATTACAGACGAGGGGGACTGTAACATGAAATATTTCTGTAGATTTCAAACACTTTGCTTCAGTTAAGCTCTTTTTTTATTGCGACTCTTCCTGAGTTAGTGATGCAGTTTTTTCTATCAATCGATTACAGAAGCTACAACAAGGTGGCGCTGTTCGAAGACAAAGACGTTGCATGAAATCACTTCTCCGTTAGTCACAGAATGAAACAGACTTTCTGCACAAAATTCTTTCTGTTTGGTCGAGCGTCTGAAGAAAACTTCGAACAACGTTCAAATTGAGAGATTTTCCTTCATGCTGACGTCTCTTAAGACGGAGAGAGCCTGCGTACCATCTCGCATGGAACAATTCCTGCAGAGCTGCAACGTTCCGTTTACGTACGAATCCTCCTGTGACAGTGACTCTCTGTCCATCAATCTTCAGTCAGAGAAATATAAATGTTGAGTTTGTGTAAATAATATAGAACACGGCCTCCACCTGCTCTCTATGTAAAGTGTCCTCAGATAAATGTTGTTGTTATTTACACAGGTTTGACCCGAGCCATTTACAGGTTTTTACAACGTCCACAATATCAACAGTTCTTTTAAATTCTCTATTTGTGTTTTTTTATTCTTGTGTGAAACCAAACGAATGAACAATAATCGAGGACAGCAGTGTGAAATAAACGAGCAGGTTGTAGCTGCTCCGCTAGCTGCTCCGCTAGCTGCTCAGTTTGCAGGAGAAGCTAAACATCAGGAGTATGATGTTGGTGGATCCATAAATCACTGCCGTCTACATCTGTTAGCTTCTCTCTGTGCTCACATTCTACAAAGCTAATCATTTGTTTGAGTCTCAGAAATGACACGTAAAACATGGTTTGAGAGTGACATGGTGTCTCAGACAGCCACTGATTCTGTTCCTGTGCTGCACGTCTTTATCTCATCTATGTCAAGTCTTCACACGACGACACATGCAGACTAATCTCAGCCAGGCACATGAAGATATCTCTGATTCACTCACGAGAACCTGCACAAGTGTTCATGTGTGCATCGACTACACACGTGTGTTCATGTTCAGGTGTTTGAGACTCACCCTCAGCTGCTCCTGCTCGCTGCTCATGAGTCGCCCTGAAACCTAAAAGAGAGGAAACAGTTAACACAGGTCGGCAGACACGCAGGATAAACAATGACAATGATACAGAGTCCTGAACTAGAGTGTAGATCGACTGATCTGTACTGACTCAAATGAAGACACTTCCTTTCATGGGACTTGAAGCCTGAGAGGAGACCGTCATAATTAAAGCTTGTCTTCACTTTACCTATAAAAGTCTAAATCACGAGGCGTCGGGGGAGAAGTGGTTGGTGCACGCGCCCCGTGTACAGAGGCTGTAGTCCCCCAAGCGGCGAGGGTTCGAAACAGAGTTATTTAAATCCGTCCTCTGCAGAGATCATGCTTCATTCTCTGCTTTTGTATCTTGATGTGGCAGATCTGTCCTTTAGATATCTGAACTAAACAGAGAGCACTTCTATATCTGGACATCAAATCTCTCTGCATCCTGTACTAAAGTTTTTGGTCTGTTTGGAGCCAATCAGAGGCCGCCTCTCTGACATCCTCTCACAGAGTTTGCAGTAACTTTTCCTCTGATGGCCAAAATCAGACTTATCTCTCTGCCCGTCACTCGGGGCTCCAAAAAAACAGAAGTTGCTGAGATCAGCTCTCTTGTTCCCCAATCTCTGCCCTGTGTTCTTCAGCGTGATGCACAAAAATACACAAAAAAAGCATCCGACACAGGCTCCATCCTCACATCCAGACAACATCTCTACTTTCTGTATCACTGCCTGCTCTCCTCTCTGCTGCTTTGACTGGTGTTAAGTGAGTTTCTTCACTTCAGAGGATTGAGAAGAAAAGGAAAACCCTGTGAGGATTACGAGGGGAGAGAAAAATGTTCTGATTGTATGAAGAAATGTTCTTTCTGCTTTACAGTATGAGAGAGATTAACCTGAGGAAACCTGGAGACAGAGAGAGCTCCGGCTGTTTCATAAAGACTCTGACAGCCCATCATGTGGTTAACTTTGTTAAGAGATCTGAATATGTTTGACAAAGGTCAGACAGGCAGAAAGGTAAACATCGGAGTAATTCTCTGTGCAGTGGAAGGAACAGGAACTCAACCCGATTCATTGTGCATCGTGTTTAAGACGACCCAGCAACACAACACTCGGCAGGACGTGAGGCTCCGCCCCCTGGAGAAATATCATATATCATTATGTTCATTTCCATCTTTTTCCTGGAAGTCGGTTCCTTCTGCATGCAGTCATGAGTCAGGGACTGATGTGTCATTGTCGTGTCTCTAACTCAGGACTCTACGGTCGCCTAATCTGACTCAGTCAACAGAATATTTAGTCCATCAGAGAAGAGCTCGTATGTGAACGAGAGACGGATACGAAAAACAAAAAGGAAAAGTAAGAAATAAAGGCGAGAGAGGGCCATAAATCAAAAGATAAAATGCATTAAGAAGAGGAGGAAAGGAGAGAGAGACAGAGAGAGAGAGAGAGAGAGAGACAGAGAGAGAGAGAGAGTGAGAGAGAGAGAGAGACAGACAGACAGAGAGAGAGAGAGAGAGAGAAGAGAGAGAGAGAGAGAGAGAGTGAGAGAGAGAGAGAGTGGTGGTGGAGTAAAGCCCTGTGCAGCTCTGTATACCTGAGACATGCAGAAAATGCTGGAGTAAAGAAAAATTCCAGTAAGTCTGCTGATCACGGCCGAACGAGGCTGACAGGAAAGAGAGAGAGAGAGAGAGAGAGAGAGAGAGAAAGAGAGATTATAAAGAGGACCTCTGAACCAGCTGTTAAAGAAACATCTGTCTCCTGTCATCAGCTCGTCCATCTCTCCTTCAGGTGGAGTCGTGTAGAGGTGAGCGATGACCAATCAGAGCTGCAGAATGTGTCATCGTTAAATGACCAGAACCGGTTTTGGGATGTTCTTAAGGGTAAAGATGAGCTAATGAAATGAAAGTTCACAAACCGGACTGCACGCTGGAAACGGGGCTTCAGTCTTAAGCTTTAAATGAAAAGGAGGACGTAAGAATGCAGCAAATTCAAGACACTTTAAAAGTCATTTCCTTCTTCGTGATTATTATGTTTGTTATACATTCGAAACATCCAATCAAAGAGTCCTCTGATGTTCTTCTTCCTGAAGATCTGAATAATCTGGTGCTGCTGATGCAGATCTTAGTTTCTTTATATAACACAGGAAGGAGCGAGTGTTGTGTAATTAATGAATGTACTGTATTGTTGGACTCTCTGAGAAACCTGCAGGGAACCAACGCTGGGAGGAAGGGATGAAAACAGAGGAAGAGGAGGAGGAGGAGGAGGAGGAGAAGGGGGAGGGGGAGGGTGTGCAAGTGTACGAGTGAGGAGATGCTGAATAAGCAGGAACGCTCGCAGCCCCCAGTGGGAGACGGAGCCTCGACCACTGCAGTCAGCTCATAACAGAGAGAGAGAGAGAGAGATGGGAGAAGGGGGGGAGTTTCTCAGGAGAGATACGGGGACGGGTGACACTCTGCTAGCACCTCCAACAGGCTGCAGGTGTAACTGCATTTCAAAACGGCACTGCTGATTATTCTTTATTATTTGTTCTCTTTGATATTAATAGAAAACAAAACATTTAAAACCCTCAGGTCCCAGTTTGATGACCTGTTAGCTAGGATCACTACCAGGTCCCAGTTTGATGACCTGTTAGCTAGGATCAGTACCAGGTCCCAGTCTGATGACCTGTTAGCTAGGATCAGTACCAGGTCCCAGTCTGATGACCTGTTAGCTAGGATCAGTACCAGGTCCCAGTCTGATGACCTGTTAGCTAGGATCAGTACCAGGTCCCAGTCTGATGACCTGTTAGCTAGGATCAGTACCAGGTCCCAGTCTGATGACCTGTTAGCTAGGATCAGTACCAGGTCCCAGTCTGATGACCTGTTAGCTAGGATCAGTACCAGGTCCCAGTCTGATGACCTGTTAGCTAGGATCAGTACCAGGTCCCAGTCTGATGACCTGTTAGCTAGGATCAGTACCAGGTCCCAGTCTGATGACCTGTTAGCTAGGAATCCCAGTTTGATGACCTGTTAGCTAGGATCAGGACCAGGACCCAGTTTGATGACCTGTTAGCTAGGTTCAGTACCAGGTCCCAGTTTGATGACCTGTTAGCTAGGATCAGTACCAGGACCCAGTCTGATGACCTGTTAGCTAGGATCAGGACCAGGTCCCAGTCTGATGACCTGTTAGCTAGGATCAGTACCAGGTCCCAGTCTGATGACCTGTTAGCTAGGATCAGGACCAGGTCCCAGTCTGATGGACCTGTTAGCTAGGATCAGTACCAGGTCCCAGTCTGATGAGCTGTTAGCTAGCATCAGTACCAGGTCCCAGTCTGATGACCTGTTAGCTAGGATCAGTACCAGGTCCCAGTCTGATGACCTGTTAGCTAGGATCAGGACCAGGTCCCAGTCTGATGACCTGTTAGCTAGGATCAGTACCAGGTCCCAGTCTGATGAGCTGTTAGCTAGCATCAGTACCAGGTCCCAGTCTGATGACCTGTTAGCTAGGATCAGTACCAGGTCCCAGTCTGATGACCTGTTAGCTAGGATCAGTACCAGGTCCCAGTCTGATGACCTGTTAGCTAGGATCAGTACCAGGTCCCAGTCTGATGACCTGTTAGCTAGGATCAGTATCAGGTCCCAGTCTGATGACCTGTTAGCTAGGATCAGTACCAGGTCCCAGTCTGATGACCTGTTAGCTAGGATCAGGACCAGGTCCCAGTCTGATGAGCTGTTAGCTAGGATCAGTACCAGGTCCCAGTCTGATGACCTGTTAGCTAGGATCAGTACCAGGTCCCAGTCTGATGACCTGTTAGCTAGGATCAGTATCAGGTCCCAGTCTGATGACCTGTTAGCTAGGATCAGTACCAGGTCCCAGTCTGATGACCTGTTAGCTAGGATCAGTACCAGGTCCCAGTCTGATGAGCTGTTAGCTAGGATCAGTACCAGGTCCCAGTCTGATGACCTGTTAGCTAGGATCAGTATCAGGTCCCAGTCTGATGACCTGTTAGCTAGGATCAGTACCAGGTCCCAGTCTGATGACCTGTTAGCTAGGATCAGTACCAGGTCCCAGTCTGATGACCTGTTAGCTAGGATCAGTATCAGGTCCCAGTCTGATGACCTGTTAGCTAGGATCAGTACCAGGTCCCAGTCTGATGACCTGTTAGCTAGGATCAGTACCAGGTCCCAGTCTGATGACCTGTTAGCTAGGATCAGTACCAGGTCCCAGTCTGATGACCTGTTAGCTAGGATCAGGACCAGGACCCAGTTTGAAGAACCAAAACAGATCACATAAAGAAAATCAATCAATCTGAAGCTGCACTCTCTCTCCTTCTCTCTCGCTGCCAGAGTTAAAACCGTTTCATTTCCTGGTCAACTGATTCTGACATTCGCGTTCTCGCACACAGCAGAGTGTGCAGGGTCTGTCCCAACAGGTCTTCAGCAGGTTCATCATCCCCGGAAACACAGCATATCAGGTTCAGTATTAAAGCCGTCCTATAAAGTGTGACCCAAAGATAAAAAAGCTGCAAAGTTCAAATGTACAAATGTTGTTCTGAAGTTTGGCTCTGCAGGACGTGGAGAAAGAGAACCATCACGCTGATGTCATGACGACAAACATCTCTAAAGTCAAACAGGTGTAATGAAGCAGCACAGGACCCGCTTGAATGCCGACACATCAGGGACGCATTGGTTGAACATCGTAATGGGTGGATATCGACCCATCAGCAAGGAATGTGTCCCGCACTGATGTCAGTAGCCGATGTGTATCTGTTGTGTTGCATCTCTTTAAAGCAGGTAGGCTAGTTTATCTAACTGCAGTTTGAGAGGTTTTTATTGGGCAGAAGACGTCACCTGTTGGACAGACTGTTGGTATTGGAAACAGCCATGAGTTTAATTGTTATTTTAAATATTGCTATCAGCTCTGATTTCCACAATCAGTGAATCTCTTCAGAAAAAGCAGCACCTTGGAAAACAGCTGATTTATAAAGTCCAACTTTCTCTTCCTGGAAAAGTTCCTGTTCTGAGGTCATTTCTGACCGACATGGCAGCTCACGTTTAAAAGCAGTGAGCAAGGATTCTGTGCATCATTCAGAGATCCTCACAGACCAGCAGCATCCTCCTCTCCTCCTTGTCTCTTTTCTCCTCTCCTACTTGTCTTAACTCCTCCTCTCCTCTTCGTATTTCCTCCTCTCCTCTCCTTTCCTCCTCCTCCTCCTTTCCTCTCTCTCCCCCTCCTTCTCCTCCTCTCCTCTCTGAGCCAGAGGAAAGAAAAGAGGAGCATACTTTATAGTGACAGGCGGAGCGGCCAAACACCAATAGAGAATACATCAGCTCGGCAATTATTGGATTATCTCACGCTGATATCATTACCGCCGAGCATTCACTCCACTCATTGATTGCATTTTTCAATTTACTTCACCATTAATGCGAGTGGCCTGACTGAACAATCTTCTGATGAGTCCACGGCTCAGTCGATAAGCTCCGCCCCCCCAGGTGCTTGTCAAACTGTGCATATATGTGCAACAGAAAGTATTTTATGACTCAACCAGAAAATCCTGAGATTCATTCTGTTTGGGATACTTCAGGAGCTACCAAACATACTCAGAGGCAGCTCCAGCTACTCCCTTTTCTCCAGATATGGTCATCTGTCTGCAGGTCTGTCTGCAAATGAAGAATTAGAAGCTTCATTTCTTTTTCTTTTTTTAGATTTATTTTTGGGCTTTTTGTAGCTTTATTGCAGAGATAGGACAGTGAATAAAGTCGGAAGGGAGAGTGGGAGATGACATGCGGGAAAGGAGCCACAGGTTGGATTCAAACCTGGGACCCCCGCTTGGAGGACAGCCTACGTATATGGGTCGCGCGCACTAACCACTGTCCCACTAGCACCCCAAGGTGCAATAAAGACAGCTGACAAAGAGATGGGTGACGGTAAAGCGACCGTGTCATTTGCAGGCTGTGGTGTTGTTCCACCGTGTGCTTCGAAACGTACATTTCACCTGTCGCTAGGGTTGCAAAATTCCGGGAATTTTCAAAGTTGGAAACTTTCCATGGGAATTTACGGGAAATAACGGGAATTTATGGGAATAAACAGGAATAAACGGGAATAAACTGGGAATTTACAAAATTGAAGGTTGGCCCTTAAATGGTTAACTTAAATATAGTTGGGCTTAAACAACCAGATTCCATGCAAGTACACTTGAATATCTATGCTATTCCTCAATCACATGCACATAGCTGCAGAGCTATTGAGGCCACGCCCCCTACATGCACTGTGCATTCCTCCATCACATGCACAGATGATTTCTAGAACCACACAAGCACAAGACTATTGAAACCACACATTTTAGCTTGTGGAATACATAAAGGGAAGTAAGTCTTGAATATATTATGGGGTAATATATTTTAAAATTGTGATGTAGATCTGTTGAAATGTTTTTTTAATGTATTATTTTGCATGGATGTCTGCTTAGGACAAAACAAAATGTTTATATTTATGCTTGGATATGAAACAGTTCGATTAAATTACCCTCTATTTCCAGTTAATTCCCATAAATTCCCATAATTCCCATAAATTCCCATAATTCCCATGGAAAGTTTCCGATTTGGAATATTTCCAAAATTCCCAAGCTTAACTTCCCATGGAAAGTTTCCGGAAATTTACCGGAAACTTTCAACCCCATTGCAACCCTACCTGTCGCTAACTCCGGAAGAGTAAAGATTTGATGTTCGCTGCAATGTGTTTGGAATAAAACTAGAAATCCTTTATTGTGCAACCCACACATTTTATCAAAAGAACATCAACACTTCTGATGCTGAGTGCACATGCTCAGACCACAGCTGCGTCTGCTGCTGAGTGCACGCTCAGGCCACTGCTGCGTCTGCTGCTGAGTGCACGCTCAGGCCACTGCTGCATGTGCTGCTGAGTGCACGCGCTCAGACCACTGCTGCGTCTGCTGCTGAGTGCACGCTCAGGCCACTGCTGCATGTGCTGCTGAGTGCACGCGCTCAGACCACTGCTGCGTCTGCTGCTGAGTGCACGCGCTCAGACCACTGCTGCATGTGCTGCTGAGTGCATGCGCTCAGACCACTGCTGCATGTGCTGCTGAGTGCACGCGCTCAGACCACTGCTGCATGTGCTGCTGAGTGCATGCGCTCAGACCACTGCTGCGTCTGCTGCTGAGTGCACGCGCTCAGACCACTGCTGCGTCTGCTGCTGAGTGCATGCGCTCAGACCACTGCTGCATGTGCTGCTGAGTGCACGCGCTCAGACCACTGCTGCGTCTGCTGCTGAGTGCATGCGCTCAGACCACTGCTGCATGTGCTGCTGAGTGCACGCGCTCAGACCACTGCTGCGTCTGCTGCTGAGTGCCTGCGCTCAGGCCACTGCTGCATGTGCTGCTGAGTGCACGCGCTCAGACCACTGCTGCGTCTGCTGCTGAGTGCCTGCGCTCAGGCCACTGCTGCATGTGCTGCTGAGTGCACGCGCTCAGACCACTGCTGCATGTGCTGCTGAGTGCATGCGCTCAGACCACTGCTGCATGTGCTGCTGAGTGCATGCGCTCAGGCCACTGCTGCATGTGCTGCTGAGTGCATGCGCTCAGGCCACTGCTGCATGTGCTGCTGAGTGCACGCGCTCAGACCACTGCTGCGTCTGCTGCTGAGTGCATGCGCTCAGACCACTGCTGCATGTGCTGCTGAGTGCATGCGCTCAGGCCACTGCTGCGTCTGCTGCTGAGTGCATGCGCTCAGGCCACTGCTGCGTCTGCTGCTGAGTGCACGCGCTCAGACCACTGCTGCGTCTGCTGCTGAGTGCACGCGCTCAGACCACTGCTGCGTCTGCTGCTGAGTGCATGCGCTCAGACCACTGCTGCATGTGCTGCTGAGTGCATGCGCTCAGGCCACTGCTGCATGTGCTGCTGAGTGCACGCGCTCAGACCACTGCTGCATGTGCTGCTGAGTGCATGCGCTCAGGCCACTGCTGCGTCTGCTGCTGAGTGCACGCGCTCAGACCACTGCTGCATGTGCTGCTGAGTGCATGCGCTCAGACCACTGCTGCGTCTGCTGCTGAGTGCACGCGCTCAGACCACTGCTGCGTCTGCTGCTGAGTGCACACGCTCAGGCCACTGCTGCATGTGCTGCTGAGTGCACGCGCTCAGACCACTGCTGCGTCTGCTGCTGAGTGCACGCGCTCAGGCCACTGCTGCATGTGCTGCTGAGTGCATGCGCTCAGACCACTGCTGCGTCTGCTGCTGAGTGCACACGCTCAGGCCACTGCTGCGTCTGCTGCTGAGTGCACACGCTCAGGCCACTGCTGCATGTGCTGCTGAGTGCATGCGCTCAGACCACTGCTGCGTCTGCTGCTGAGTGCACGCGCTCAGGCCACTGCTGCATGTGCTGCTGAGTGCACGCGCTCAGGCCACTGGTGCATGTGCTGCTGAGTGCACGCGCTCAGACCACTGCTGCGTCTGCTGCTGAGTGCACGCGCTCAGATCCACAGTTTCAGCAGCTCCATCTTCTTGGCTCATCAACACGTCTTGAATT
>CM036553.1:641723-659223 GCA_020745685.1 Tautogolabrus adspersus
TTTGTAAAGATTAGAGAGACGACGTGAAGTTCAACAGAGACCCGGTTAGTCCGACAAGAGAAGAGTCAATCAAAGATCTCTGCTGTAAACAGGCTGTAACGTCTGCAGCAGGTAAACAGGCTGTAACGTCTGCAGCAGGTAAACAGACTGTAACGTCTGCAGCAGGTAAACAGACTGTAACGTCTGCAGCAGGTAAACAGACTGTAACGTCTGCAGCAGGTAAACAGACTGTAACGTCTGCAGCAGGTAAACAGGCTGTAACGTCTGCAGCAGGTAAACAGGCTGTAACGTCTGCAGCAGGTAAACAGGCTGTAACGTCTGCAGCAGGTAAACAGGCTGTAACGTCTGCAGCAGGTAAACAGGCTGTAACGTCTGCAGCAGGTAAACAGACTGTAACGTCTGCAGCAGGTAAACAGGCTGTAACGTCTACAGCAGGTAAACAGGCTGTAACGTCTGCAGCAGGTAAACAGACTGTAACGTCTGCAGCAGGTAAACAGACTGTAACGTCTGCAGCAGGTAAACAGACTGTAACGTCTGCAGCAGGTAAACAGTAACGTCTGCAGCAGGTAAACAGCTGTAACGTCTGCAGCAGGTAAACAGACTGTAACGTCTGCAGCAGGTAAACAGACTGTAACGTCTGCAGCAGGTAAACAGACTGTAACGTCTGCAGCAGGTAAACAGACTGTAACGTCTGCAGCAGGTAAACAGACTGTAACGTCTGCAGCAGGTAAACAGGCTGTAACGTCTGCAGCAGGTAAACAGACTGTAACGTCTGCAGCAGGTAAACAGACTGTAACGTCTGCAGCAGGTAAACAGGCTGTAACGTCTGCAGCAGGTAAACAGGCTGTAACGTCTGCAGCAGGTAAACAGACTGTAACGTCTGCAGCAGGTAAACAGGCTGTGACGTCTGCAGCAGGTAAACAGGCTGTAACGTCTGCAGCAGGTAAACAGGCTGTAACGTCTGCAGCAGGTAAACAGGCTGTAACGTCTGCAGCAGGTAAACAGACTGTAACGTCTGCAGCAGGTAAACAGACTGTAACGTCTGCAGCAGGTAAACAGACTGTAACGTCTGCAGCAGGTAAACAGACTGTAACGTCTGCAGCAGGTAAACAGACTGTAACGTCTGCAGCAGGTAAACAGACTGTAACGTCTGCAGCAGGTAAACAGACTGTAACGTCTGCAGCAGGTAAACAGGCTGTGACGTCTGCAGCGGGTAAACAGACTGTAACATCTGCAGCAGGTAAACAGACTGTAACGACTGCAGCGGGTAAACAGACTGTAACGTCTGCAGCAGGTAAACAGACTGTAACGTCTGCAGCAGGTAAACAGCCTGTAACGTCTGCAGCAGGTAAACAGGCTGTAACGTCTGCAGCAGGTAAACAGGCTGTAACGTCTGCAGCAGGTAAACAGACTGTAACGTAACGTCTGCAGCAGGTAAACAGGCTGTAACGTCTACAGCAGGTAAACAGGCTGTAACGTCTGCAGCAGGTAAACAGACTGTAACGTCTGCAGCAGGTAAACAGACTGTAACGTCTGCAGCAGGTAAACAGACTGTAACGTCTGCAGCAGGTAAACAGACTGTAACGTCTGCAGCAGGTAAACAGGCTGTAACGTCTGCAGCAGGTAAACAGACTGTAACGTCTGCAGCAGGTAAACAGACTGTAACGTCTGCAGCAGGTAAACAGCCTGTAACGTCTGCAGCAGGTAAACAGGCTGTAACGTCTGCAGCAGGTAAACAGGCTGTAAACAGGCTGTAACGTCTGCAGCAGGTAAACAGACTGTAACGTCTGCAGCAGGTAAACAGGCTGTAACGTCTGCAGCAGGTAAACAGACTGTAACGTCTGCAGCAGGTAAACAGGCTGTAATGTCTGCAGCAGGTAAACAGGCTGTAACGTCTGCAGCAGGTAAACAGACTGTAACGTCTGCAGCAGGTAAACAGGCTGTAACGTCTGCAGCAGGTAAACAGACTGTAACGTCTGCAGCAGGTAAACAGGCTGTAACGTCTGCAGCAGGTAAACAGACTGTAACGTCTGCAGCAGGTAAACAGGCTGTAACGTCTGCAGCAGGTAAATAGGCTGTAACGTCTGCAGCAGGTAAACAGACTGTAACGTCTGCAGCAGGTAAACAGGCTGTAACGTCTGCAGCAGGTAAACAGGCTGTAACGTCTGCAGCAGGTAAACAGGCTGTAACGTCTGCAGCAGGTAAACAGGCTGTAACGTCTGCAGCAGGTAAACAGGCTGTAACGTCTGCAGCAGGTAAACAGGCTGTAATGTCTGCAGCAGGTAAACGGGCCGTAACATCTGCAACATAATGGTTGATGGATCAAAGTATGGCGGTTGTTGTGGAAGTGATGATAGATGAGGCGGTGCAGAAGAAGAACATGACTGGTGAAATAAAGCAATTTTCAGAGCTGGTACAGCCACCCAGTCTTCCAGCTGTCCAACAACAACCGTCCCTCCAGCGCAGAGTGTTAAAGCCTCCTCAGCGGGGACAGCTCGGGACGGAGCCAGAGACAGTTATAGGAGAGCCTGAGGCCTCTGAGCAAGATGCCAAATACAGACATAAAATTAAAAGTCATTTATGCCTTAAAGCAGGTTTTATATAAGCGCTTATTTCATAAAACCTGCAGGGAAAATTACTTCACCCCAACAGCACTGCTTCCAACAAGGCAGGGGCTGAGTCTGTAACACCCCCCGACCCAACACATAATAATCGGACCACCTGCTGATTGGCTGGTCTTGGGACTTATCATTCAATGAGAAAGAATGTCCACACTAAACATGGGTAAAGTTTCAGGTCATGAGGTAAATGTACATTGGAGTAATCCCAGGATGAGTCTGCAGAGGGCGCTAAACAGCTCGCTCCACAAATCACGCCATAGTTCCCCGATATGAAACCAAGAATTTCCCCAGACGGCTTCAAGCCGCTACGTAAGCCGCTGAAACCTCTCACATAGACTCTCTTCTCCCAGCACTGGAGAGCAGCCCTGGCAGCCCAGCAGCGTTCTGCCCCCCCAACATCAGGGGAAATGATTTGTATGTGAAGTCAGCAATGAAATCAAAATAAATCTGATTCTGACTCAAACTTTCATCAAAAAGGTCTCTGCTCTGACAGATTTCTGCAGGTTACATAAACATATATCATCAAGTCTGTAGGATGAAGATAAAATCTGATCTGCAAATTAAAGATCTTCAGTCAGACGAGGGTTCAGTCACACATTTTTGGTCTGTTGGTAGTTTTTATTTCTCCCAGAAGTCATCAGGTTCGGAAGAATTCAGTTTGGGAGAAAGGCTGTGTGTGTGTGTGTGTATGTGTGTGTGTGTGTGTGTGTGTGTGTGACAGAGAGAGCGAGTGTGTGTGCTCTCAGTTCATGTCACACTATCCATCACCGGTGTCCCTTCTTGCGGGCGGATCACTGCGGGTTACAGTCGCGCTCCCTAAGCATTGTGGGAGCTTGATGTATGTGCTGTCGAGCAGCAGTTAATGAAACAGCAGCTACAGCAGCCGGCCTCCCCTCTGCTCCTCCTCCTCCTCCTCCTCCTCCTCACCCCCTCCTCCTCCCTCTGCTCCTCCTCCTCCTCCTCCTCCTCCTCCTCACCCCCTCCTCCTCCCTCTGCTCCTCTGTCCTCCTGCTATCTCCTCCTCGGTTTCGTCTCTTCTCTTCCCCGCTCTTTATCTCCCTGAGCTGAAGTCTTAGAAATGTGGAAACACTAAAGAATGTCTGCAGTGATCCGAACCTTCCTGCTGACTTTTTAAAGGAACAAAACAAACAACAGATTGTTCCAAATGTTCCCGTTCAGATTTCCACTATCAGCATCATCGGCCTCCACAGAAGAAAATCCGTATTCGGATACGAAGAGGCGACAAAACGACGAAACGTCATCACCCTGCTACTCGGTAGCAGAATTACTTTTTTGCTTAAACACATTTTTTATATTTTTATCAATTAAGACCCTCAATGCCTGTTAAAAGTTGAGTCCGAGCTTTAACGCAGCCAGCAACCACTAGATGGGGGCCTTGTGTATCTGCTGCAGAGGGCTTCGGACTGACGGAGCCTTGAAGGGGCCGTGACGGAGCCGTGACGGAGCGGAGACGCATCTGATGGACTGACGGCCAACTTCCACCAGATGCGTGTTCTGTCCGTCTCTCCTCTGTTCCGGCAGTGGAGCTGATAGCTTTCACTTTATTCAATGTGTGTGCTTCCACTGGGTCCGCTGCGCTGCGTCTCAGCTCCGGCAGTCGGAGCAGATACGCAAGGCTTCTTTTTTTTGCCGGACCCCGGAGCACGACGCATCAATTTAGCAGAGAAAAGAACAAGCGGGACAGAAAGTCAGACACAGATACAACATTAAAACATCCGGTTTATTTTCAGAATAAAACACTCTGTTTTGACGGTTCAGAAAAACGACTGTATGTGTGTTTGTTTCTGTGTTTATAAGGTTTATATAGAGTTTTATACCACGTACATCATTATCTCACACTGCCGCGATTGAATCTGTAGAATTACCGCGGGAATTCCTTTGTCTCGGCACTCCTGCTGTCTGGCTGTGCTCTCCGTGCTGCGGACTGAGAACGCAGCCGGTGGGTGTTGACGGACAGGAGCGGACACGCAATGCCCACGTATCTGGTGGAAGTTCGGAGTTAGTAGTAAGCGCTTAGGCAGTTGATTAATGGCTCAGTGTTCTTCATTTTTATACCAAAAGACTCAATTTTATTTCACTCTCAGGTCAGAGGTGAAGCTAAGGGGATATCTTTAGAGCTCCCTCTGCTGGACAAAAGACAAACATCTTTAAGTGGTCTGTAGCACTGACTGATTCTTTACTTTCAGACCGAACAACATAGTTTGAAATTTGGACTAAAAGAGGAAGCTTTCATATCGACCCTTCATGGATGAGTTTTTTATTTCAAAGACTTTCCTCCTCGCCCCTCTAATGAACATGAGTCGAAATAAGGCGGGGGGGCTGGAGGAGGGGGCTCCTCAGCTAATGGGCTGCCAGGGGATACGCTGTTTACTCCACCTGTCGTCCACTCCCCCCTCCTCCCCCTGTCCCCCCCCCGAGACCTGCAGATAACCACAGATGCAGACAGAGATGGATGGAGGGTCCCGGTGAAAAAAAAAAAGAACATGAGGGGAAGTTAGTGAGCAACAAATCAAAGTTCAAGAAGGAGAAAAGAGAAGAAGAGTCATCTGAAGAAGTTCTCAAAGAAACATCCAAACGTTGAATTGACCAAAGAAGAAGAACCAATCAGCCGTTAATGAGCCTCGGCGTTAACAATCCCCTGAAATTCAGGGACAAACCTAAAAGAGACAGAACCCCCGCAAAGCGGCTGGACCGGACTCTGTCTCTCCCTCCACCTTGAAGCACTGTGCTGATCAGCTGTCTTTAGTGTAGTGTCAAAATTAGGAGAGACCCGTACTCAGGCCTGGGCCAGAAGTAGCCTAAGCTGGGACTCCAATAAAAACACAACATTTTGTTGCTCTAAGTCTGAGTTGTCATTCAGGTAGAGTCAGAGTCTTTAAAGTTTGCAGAGTGTTCCTCAAAGTCAGGACCAGGAGACAGCAAAGTCTGTGATCATAAAAGCTTTATTCATCTTTACAGAGTCCAAAAGCAGTGAGTCCCTCAGCTGAAGGAACTGACACAATCATCAAAAACATCCCTATTTAAACCCTTTGATTGAGGCGTGGAGAACAAACTTCTCTACGCCTTTTTACCTTATCTCAGTGGTTGGCATGATTTTTATTGGTGGTCAAAGACGTCACTCTATTAGACCCTCCTAGGGGCAGTTGTTTTTCTCATAGTTACTGTTCATGCCCATTTTGAACTCAATCCAGTCCATCATCGGATTCACTTGTTTTTGTTCAACACGGTGTTTTCCCGGTCTCTCTCTTTCTGCCTGCACTGTCCTGCTTGGGGTCTTAGGTACTTTCAGCCTAGCTGTCCTCTGATGCGCTTGCTGCTCATGCTTACAGAGCTGGGACTCTACAGAACTGTTATCTTTGACTGTGACTTGGCAAATCAAGATGTTGTTTTCTTGGCTTGTAAATTATATTCCCAGGGCTCTCAGCTGCTGACATGCACATAGGTGCAGATTACATTTCTTATGTGTTAACTGTTCTGTACACACTGTTTTCACTCTGTACTTTAATGTGAAGTCTTAATAAGACATAGAGTTTACTGAGCAACATATGATATCTTGTGAACACTCAAACACAAGTATTGATTATAATATAGATAAGCACGTCTACAGGGCTCATGTCTACAGAAAAAGACACTACAGTAGTCTTTACAGACAGTTTTAACATCTCATTGGAAGTGTTATGCAGCATTTTATATCTCTACTCTAAAGAATAAATGTGATAACCTCTCTGTGTGTGATTGGCTGATGAAATGATTTAAGGGATCACCCTCACCACTCGTAAACTAAATATTCATATTTTTATTCATTCTGTCTCACAATGATGATGTCACATGTTGTGTGTAAGCTGTAATGCAGCCGCCCGCCACTAGAGTGGGCTGTAGCTCCAGTTAATGACTGTACTGCCGTCATGCACACCTCACAGCAATATACGCAGAATCCAGTAGAAATTCGGCGTCAAAATCTGGTGTGCGACTCAAAGATCGGGTCAGAAAACAGAAATCACACGATGTACGCCGTTTTTTGTTAGAGTTGAAACTTCAGTATGTCTTCAACACCAACATCTTTGTTCTACTTCACACAATACTGTTAGGAGACTGGGAGAGAGGACTGGGAGACAGGGAGAGAGGACTGGGAGACTGGGAGAGAGGACTGGGAGACTGGGAGAGAGGACTGGGAGAATGGGAGAGAGGACTGGGAGACTGGGAGAGAGGACTGGGAGACAGGGGGAGAGGACTGGGAGACTGGGAGAGAGGACTGGGAGAATGGGAGAGAGGACTGGGAGAATGGGAGAGAGGACTGGGAGACTGGGAGAGAGGACTGGGAGACAGGGAGAGAGGACTGGGAGACTGGGAGAGAGGACTGGGAGACTGGGAGAGAGGACTGGGAGAATGGGAGAGAGGACTGGGAGACTGGGAGAGAGGACTGGGAGACAGGGAGAGAGGACTGGGAGACTGGGAGAGAGGACTGGGAGAATGGGAGAGAGGACTGGGAGACTGGGAGAGAGGACTGTTTCAATTCAAATTCAAAGCTTTAATTGTCATTTAGTTTAGTTACATACAACAGGAGAGAGCGTTTCTCACCAGGATCCAATAAAAAAAAATTAAATAAACAAGACACAATTAAAATATACACACAGACACACACAGACACACACACACACACACAGACACACACACACACACACACACAGACACACACAGACACACACACACACACACACACACACAGACACACACACACAGACACACACACACACACACAGACACACACACACACAGACAGACACACACACACACACACACACAGACACACACACACACACACACACACACACACACAGACACACCTACATCCCATGAGTTCTCTGAATGTCTATAACAGCCTGTGAATAGAGAACAAAAGTGATGACGTATTTTTGTAGGCCAACCCGGAAGTAGCATCACCATGTGTTCCTACGAGAATTCGCCTATGGGATTTTTGCATTGTATTTTGGATGATTGCAGAAAATAAGCTCTGTGGCTAACACACGTTTCTGATGCGTAGGCGTTTTGTTCAGCAGGATAATCTTTACAAATGAACACCACTTTTATGAAGTTTGAAGCGTTAATGCAGCCGAGAGAAGTAAAAAGCTAACGTTATGCTACAAGCGAACTACACCACGGTCGGTTGACTATGACGTCACTACCGTTATGCTTCATCGATCTAATCAGCGGTTTTAACGAGCTAGTGAAACCGTATCTTAATAAGTTGTTTATTAATCTAATATTTGCAAGAGCACTGAAAACAAGACTAGAGGCTGTAAGGCGGACTAGTGAGAGAGTTCCCGGCGTGATGACGTTTAATGTCCCCGACAACCACTGTAGTCTCATTTAGCCACTTGTTAGCAACCACCGTTTTTAGTACGCGTAAAAACTTTAAAATTCACAAGTTGGGGTCTTATCTAACGTAGTTTATCTCGTCTAACAAAACGCCAACATCTCTTAAGCTTGTGTTAACCACAGACCTTATTTCAACCCATTCAAAATCCCCATTGACTTTTAGAGTTAGGAACCCATGGCGCTAAAATGCTAACTCACTTCCAGGTTTTAGGACTCATTCCTGCGGCACTCTATTAGGTGCCAGTGAAATAAATGTAAAACTATAACTGAGGCTAAGACTGAAGTCTGAAGATGCAACTGAAGCGAGAGTGAGCAGCGAACGCCTCCTGCAGCAGCAACACGCTCGTCTCTCTCTTCCTCTCCCTCCCTCCATCCCTCTCTTTCATCCTCCTCCTCGAGTTTCTAAGCTCTTAATCAGCCTTTTCTCCTCCTTTGATTCGTCCATGCTCGCTCGGGTTGAGAGTGTGTGAGAGAGAGAGTGTGTGTTTGATTTACATGGCCGTTAAACACAGAAACTCAATTAATTTAAGCCTTTTTAATTAGCCTCAGTCTTGGTTTTACTGCAGTTTCTCTCTCTCTTCTTTTTTCAAACACAGCTCATGTTTGGTTCGTTCTAACGAGTCTCCCTCCCTCTCTCTCTCTGTGGTTTTGTTTCTGCAGCCGTCAGCATCTCAGCAGGACTCCCCTCACCAAACACACACACACGTTTCATTTCACGTGACCTCGTTTTGGAAGCCTTTAAAGGAAAGCAGACGGCGAGGATCCTGATTCATCTTAATGAGGTCGCACATATAACAGTTAATAATATAAATATAAGTATATATAATAATATCCAGATGTTTCTCATAAGCTCCAGATGTGTCTCATCACCTCCAGATGTTTCTCATCAACTCCAGATGTGTCTCATCACCTCCAGATGTGTCTCATCAGCTCCAGATGTGTCTCATCACCTCCAGATGTGTCTCATCAGCTCCAGATGTGTCTCATCAACTCCAGATGTGTCTCATCAACTCCAGATGTGTCTCATCACCTCCAGATGTTTCTCATCAACTCCAGATGTTTCTCATCACCTCCAGATGTGTCTCATCAACTCCAGATGTGTCTCATCACCTCCAGATGTGTCTCATCAACTCCAGATGTGTCTCATCAACTCCAGATGTTTCTCATCAACTCCAGATGTGTCTCATCACCTCCAGATGTGTCTCATCAACTCCAGATGTGTCTCATCACCTCCAGATGTGTCTCATCAACTCCAGATGTGTCTCATCACCTCCAGATGTGTCTCATCAACTCCAGATGTGTCTCATCAACTCCAGATGTCTCATCAGCTCCAGATGTGTCTCATCAACTCCAGATGTGTCTCATCAACTCCAGATGTGTCTCATCAACTCCAGATGTGTCTCATCACCTCCAGATGTGTCTCATACGCTCCAGATGTGTCTCATCAGCTCCAGATGTCTCATAAACTCCAGATGTTTGAAACTTGGAGCAGAAACAAACCAGCAGAGAGAGTGGATAAATAATTGATGAAGTGATGCAGCTTGGATCAGTTTAATCTCTGTGTGCTGGATCAGAGTTTTTCCTGCTGACAGAAGGAGGAAAGTTTGATTTGAAATCCCTGACCTCACATTCAAAGTGTTCACATATACGTCTTGTTTGCTGTCTCATGTGAACAGTCCCCCCCCCCCCCCCCCCCTCTCTAGAGTGGATGCTCACGCAGGTCACCATGTGGTGGACACTGAAGCTTCAGTGTTTATCCAGCTCTGCATCGGTCTGTAAACCTTTCTGCGTTCTAACCTCTCTCCATTTTTCAAAAGCATCTCCAATATTGATCCTAGTTTGAGCACGTTTCTGCTCGTGGAGCTTATTAGAAACATGCAGAGGCTTTTTAGGTCGGGTACAATCACTTCTATCTGAACCAGTTCTCTTGCCCGCTTCCATCGCTGCAACACCTGTTGGTTTGACCTGATAACTGCTCTCATATCTGGCAAACCGAGGGGCGTCCAAAACGGCCGTGTGGGGGTGCCTTAAAACCGCCTACCTTCTCTGGTCCAAACAAATCCAGACCATTCAGGACCAGAATCTAAAGTTAGAAGGAGGACATACTGGCTGCTGCATTGTTGTCAGAGAAGCCAGCACTTCAACATAGCATGTTTCCTTAATGCAAACTTATTTCTTGGATTGTTTTTAAATGCTCTATTCCCCTAAAATATGTTTTACATTGATCTCTGTCTGTATTATTATTTTACTTTAGATCGAATTATGCACAGGAGCAGAAACATGCACATAACAATCTTCCACCTTGTGTCCGTCCTCTCCCGCCTGCTTCATTTTTTGAATCTGTGAGTAGCTTCACTTAACGGCTGAACAACTTGATGACGTGAAAGATGAAAGTATTATTTCAAGATGTTGCTGAATTTACACGAGCATCAAACTAAAACATGCATTAACATGGTACAGAGAAGCAGCAGATCTCCAGCCTGTCAGCCTCAAACCTTCACGTGTGTTTGTGGAGCTCTCTCAGTGGTCCGATTCCAGACGCTGAATTTCACACTTTTTCACTTGACCTTTTAGGATTAGCTCGCGGCTAAATTGGTGATCAGACTCAGCACAGCTACAGAAAGGGGCTAGAAGTCGGAGTTTGTTTCTTATGCAACATTATCCGATGAGTAATCCTCGCAGAGAAGAAGACACTGAGAGCGATGTCCAGGCTGGATGTAAAACAGTGAAACATCTCAGAAATATGAAGTTTCTGTTCAGGGAGAAGGTGCCGGGAGGAGGAAAGACTCTCTAATAGAAGTGGATTCATACAGAGAGAGAGATTACGTGCGACCAAACAACATGTTAGTCTGACCTTTCAGAGCCGTTCGTGGCTGAAGCGCCTCGAGCTGCAGAGCTGAAGTGAGCCGTGGATGGAAAAAATCAGAGAACCTTTTAATATCACAGTGAGAGTGCTCGGGTCCTCCCTCCTCGCGTCTCGGCTTGGCTCCATTTCAACCTGAGCCGGAAAAAACAACAACAATCTGCCCAACCGCTGCAGTGACTCCTCAGAGATTGATGTCGTCTTTTTTAATCTAGTAGCGTTGGTATTTTGAGAATTTAGACGGCAGCAGAAACTGATGCAAAGAACTCTAATCACTTTGTTCTCTGCACGTTCATTTTTCAGCTGCAGCCTGCAGAGGCCGTCACTCACCGGTTTGTTTTAACACTCACATAGAAGCTTCAGAAGAGAAAGCTGAAACTTTAAAGGTGGAGTCAGTAGAAATGTTTGTAAACACAACATTCAAACTGGGCCCCTCCTCCTGGGCTCATCGCCCCCAGAAGCTCTCACTCACTGCTTGTAGCTACACTGCAAGCTAACGCACGCTAGCACAAGCTAACAGCCGGTGTTTGTCACCTGCCTGTCCAACAGGAAGCAGACCAACTCCACGTCCACGGGTAAAAGCCAACACAAGGTTCACCCTCGTTTTAGAACGAGCTTTATCTGCATCACTGTGATTATATTTTCTCTTTTTTGAAGCTACGTCCACGTCCGTCATATTCACAGGTTTGAATGGCGTCCAATCACTGATTGTATCCACTCCTGAACTCACGTGCTGCGCTGTCATTGGCTGGAGGAAACACACCAGCTCCGCCCAGAAACGTCCCGAGTCAACCAAAACAAAGCAGAACAGTAAAATCCAGTCAGAGGACAGGGTCTCTGCAGACACAGTCACCAGCACACATGTACGGAGGCCCAGAAGGGACGATGGAGCAGCTTTACTTTAGGAGATGTCTGTATTTTATTTTGAAGGAGAAAGCAGTTCACTCTAGCTTTAACCTGATACTCAGATCAGCTTGAAATGAGACTTGATCCGAAACATCTCGGCCGAGGGCGGCAGCAGGAAAGAACTTTCCCAGCAGCAGACTTCATCTCTGGATTGCAGAAAAAGCATGTTTGACTTTTCCAGATGATTTTCTCTCTCATAGTTTGTGTTCTGTTTTAGCCCCGATAACTGAGCATGTGATCTAAAGTAGATTTTGCATCCTTAGCAACGAGTGTATTTCAGCGTGCAGCGTCTGCAGGGACTTCACTGCAGTACATACCTGCACTGTCGGTCATTTCCTGCTCTGTGTGACCTTGAATTGCCCCCCCGGGAAAAATAAAGTTTTTTGAATTTGAATTTTAATTTGAATTCAGTCTGTGCACGGGAAACATTGAACACTTTGTCATGTCAGGGTCTGTAAGGTGGAACTGTTGCATGATTTCATATCTAAGCAAACTAATCTAATCACACCTGTAGCTCCAACAGACTCCTGTCTGTGTTCCCGTCTGTATGTTCAGAGATCCTCTCACTTGATATGCGCACGCTGCCTCCGCTACTGAGCTCCTCCACCAACAGATCGATTCATGACTGGGAGCAGAAGCAAACTTTACCCCAGGCAAGTGCATAATCAATAACCATGTGGGCCCTCGCTAATTAAACTGCCACATTAATATATCTGTGAGAGAGGGAGAGAGAGGGAGCTGCGTCTGGAACAGCAGGGCGGAGGAGAGGGTTGAGGAGGAGAAGGATGGAGGGGAAGGATGGAGGAGAAGAAGAGAAGGATGGAGGAGAAGAAGAGAAGGATGGAGGAGAAGAAGAGAAGGATGGAGGAGAAGAAGAGAAGGATGGAGGAGAAGAAGAGAAGGATAGAGGAGAAGAAGAGAAGGATGGAGGAGAAGAAGAGAAGAATGGAGGAGAAGAAGAGAAGGATGGAGGAGAAGAAGAGAAGGATGGAGGAGAAGAAGAGAAGGATGGAGGAGAAGAAGAGAAGGATGGAGGAGAGGGATGGAGGAGAGGGATGGAAGAGAGGGATGGAGGGGAGGGATGGAGGGGAGGGATGGAAGAGAGGGATGGAGGAGAGGGATGGAGAAAGGATGGAGGAAAAAAGAGAGAAGGATGGAGGAAAGTGCGAAAAGTGCAAAAAGAGAGGAGCGTGTATGAATGAGGCAGTGACACAAGCTGCATTATCATGGCCGCCCACACACGCTCCTCACAATAGCAGCGTTAATATTCCCGCCTTATGTAATGTTGGCTCAGAGGAATGAGAGCTGCACGCTGCACCTTTTATTTTTACTCGCTGTGAACGGCGCACTTCAGAGGAGGAAGACGAACACAACGCTGCTGAGCTGAGAGCCCGTCACTGTTTGACCCCAGAGAAGAGGAAAGTGTGTGTGTGTGTGTGTGTGTGTGTGTTAACAGTGTTACGCTGAGAAGTGATCTTATATCACTTGTACGCTCGCTGTGTTTGAGCCGATTACTGAACGCTCTGATAACTAAGAAGTGTCCTTAATTCAGATAAACAAACACGTGAATCACACTCGCGGTCCTCGAGGGAGACGGACGTTTAAAGGGATATTCTGACGGTTTGTTTCCCTATTAAACTTCAGAGTTAGAGATATGGGGAGAAACAGACTCTGCAGTTTTTGGCTGAAGGTAAAGTCACCAGCGGCGTCTTCAGTTTGTAGATTGAGTCAGAATACAATTAAAGAAAAGCAACACAGCGACTGCTTTAAATCAACAATCTGTAACTCCTCCTCCTTCAGTCGTTTCAAAGTCGATCTAATACAACAATAACTTCCAACAGGAATAATGGCGTCTCTCTCATTAGAGCGCCCTGCTCGCCTGTTTTCAGCACGATGTAACTTTGTCAGCGGGCCGAGGTCATCTGGTGAGAAGTGTGTACGTCTTTACGGCGCTAGTTCACACAGCAGCCTTCAGCTACGAAGCAGCCAGTTAGCCCGTCTCTGTACTGTTTGATACAACCGCTGAGGCTAACACGGTGTCCTTCACTCCCTTCTCGTTACTCGTGAGAGGAAAATAGAACAGGGCGTCGGGATTGAAACTCTGTGCCATGTCGCACTGCGTTGCTCACGGGTAGGTAGGAAACATTAGAATCAGGCTGATGTTGTCGCTCGCCCTTGTCGCGTGCTGTTTGAAGAGGACGGCGATTGAAAATGATTTGCTGCAGTCGTTCTTCCTCTTTCAGTCAGCTCGCTTTTTATTGGCTATCGTTTCGGGACAGACCAAACTCATCCTGATTATCTTGTAGTTTGACCCGGGTTAACATTCCTGAAGCACATATCACAAAACCTTTCACTGACAGAGAATCAGAGAGGCCTCCAAACTTTACTCAGTCTGTGTCAAACTTCGGAACGTCTTCTGATCAACAACAGAAACAGACTCATTACTAACTTTCACGTCCACATGAAACCAAACTAAAGGTTCATTGGAGGATAGGACCGGCTGTTTGCAGAAATCAGAAACACAAACTGAGGTCTGAGTGATAACATCGCTCGTCTCTGAAGCTCCATGACGCTCCTGATCAGACGCCTGGCCTCAGATCTGCGTGACATCTCAGTTTAAAACAAAAAAGAACTACCAAACACAGAGATAAGGTTTCAGAAAGTGAACATGCTTTCATCAATTAATGAAATCAATCAAAGACAAACTGTTTCTTTAGCTGCATGTAGCCCTCAGAGCCATGAGCCAATCAGCATCCTGGACTGTGACGTAAAGCAGACTGTCTGCATCGTTCCTGAGAACAGACGGCCTCAGGAGAGATTTAAACAGGCTCGTTTGATTACAACACGCAGGAATCTAAAGTTTCCTTTTCTGTCTTTAGAAAGAAATCATGACGGTTAAAGACGCTCACTCTACAGAGCGATGTCGAGAACAAATGTCCCCCTCTGCTTCAGAGTCTTTGGGTCATCAACACCCTGTCCTCGGAGGAAAAACAACAACATCAGTCGCTTCAGCAAATCTACCACAGTGACAAAAACCCTGCGGCGAGAGCAGAAATCATGGAGGCCAGAGGCTGACGTTGTTAGAGAGCCACCGTCACCGAAGTGAAACAGGACCCGATCAGTCGAATGGGTCGACAAACGTTCAACCTTTAAAGGACCATTCTGCTGTAGAGCTGTCCGAAATGTTATACAAGGGTACAACCGGATCAAAGTGTGTCCACTCAAAGTGGTTGTGTTTGTCCCTGACAGGCTCAGGTTGTGACATCTTCACAGAAAGGATCCCTGCAGAGAGAGACCATTTGAAGCACAGACAGCTGTTACATCCCTCTCTACAAACACACCCGTGACAAAAAGAGAGTCTGTATCTTTTTCCTTCAAAATAAAATACAGACTTAAACTCAATCCTCCCTTCTGGGCCTCCATACAAGTGTGGTGGTGACTGTGTCTGCAGACATGAACTACAGATGCTCACTTGCTGCAGACGTTGAATTCATTGTATGTATCTGTATAAACTTCCACATGCACAGACAGAACCTGACATTAACCAGCTCAGTGAGGTCATCTCAGCTGCTGTTATAAGTTCTCTCTCTGATGACTTCAATTCAACATCACAGACTGCTGAACATGATGAACACGATGCTGCTGCTTATTTTCTCTCTCTGGTAAATGTGAGAAACTCTGCCACAGATCCCCGCTCCTCTTTTTACTCAGCTTGCGTTGTTCCTTCCCTTTTCTTCTGTGCTACAAAAAGAAGTGGTCATTCTGCGCTGGCTCTGCTCCCAGAACACTGATCTGACGGACTGGATTCAAAAATCTAAAGAGGAGCTTTTGATGGTTCTGCTGGCGTGAGAGAGGCTCCGTTTCATCTATTCCTGGTGCTTTAAAGCTGAAGCTGAGGGTGGAAAGTTATGATGATTACAGCAACATGCATCCTGCATTTAAAGCTCCATCTCCTCCTCATGTTCACCGTTCATCTTGTCTGTGTGTGAAACCTACAGAGCAGCTGATCTTATTTATCTGATACTGGCTTCAGAAAAACGCATCATTTCAGACCCTGCATGTTTGATCAGCTGCTTTCTCTTTAAGGCCCCCCTCCCCACCTGCCCACTTTCTTCTGATTGGTCAGCTCTCTGGAAGCCTTCTGTCGGTGTGCAGAACGCTGCAGGGCTGCCAGGGGAGGGCTGTTCTCCAGTGCTGGGAGAAGAGAGCCTTTGTAACTGCCAATTCCCACCTAATCAGTGCGCATCGTGGCTCGTCAGCAGTCTGACACCGTTCGCTGATACTCTAATCGATGATTCTGTTCTTGTAGTTCTCTTGTGATCTTGTAGTTCTCCTGTGATCTTGTAGTTCTCCTGTCATCTTGTAGTTCTCCTGTGATCTTGTAGTTCTCCTGTGATCTTGTAGTTCTCCTGTGATCTTGTAGTTCTTCTGTGATCTTGTAGTTCTCCTGTGATCTTGTAGTTCTCCTGTGATCTTGTAGTTCTCCTGTGATCTTGTAGTTCTCCTGTGATCTTGTAGTTCTCCTGTGATCTTGTAGTTCTCCTGTGATCTTGTAGTTCTCCTGTGATCTTGTAGTCCTCCTGTGATCTTGTAGTTCTCTTGTGATCTTGTAGTTCTCCTGTGATCTTGTAGTTCTCCCATGATGTGTGTACAGTTGCTCATGGCTGCGCTCCGCTGTGTCCAATGAGGACCCAGTTGGGCAGGGTGAACGCCGTTAGACGGAGCACAGCTGTGGCTCTAAAAGAACGCAGTGTGCACAGACTACAGAACAAGCCATTTAGCGCCCTCTGCAGACTCATCCTGGGATCACTCCAACATACGTTTACCTCGTGATCTGAAACTTTGGCCACGTTTAGTTTGGGTGTCAAGCCTTGTAACACTATACAGTGTTTCCCCTAGGTTGGAGTTGTAGCAGCGGTGGTGAAGTGGAACAATGTTTTAGTTGCATGCAATTTTTTTGTCATTAAAAATAATTATTAACATTTATTAGAAAAAATAATCAACCGAAAACCACCCTATTGTCATAACCCGGCTCCCGGGTAAAGACGAGACGAGTCGTAATTTTACCAAAGAAAATTAATAATTTATTTCAAATCAAATTTTTAAAAAAATTCAGCAGCGCTGCTAGATGCATATCTGGGAAACACTGCTATATGTGAGGATTCAAATAGAGATCAGAAGAACCGGGGCCTGAACTATGAAGCGAGTTAAACAGACCCGGGTCTCTTTGGGTGATCTGGCTCCACTAACCCTGACTTAAGAGATCGTGATTAACAGTCACATGAAGCTGGTTATCAACCTGAGAGGTAAACCCAGAGTTTCAGAGAGCGCGATCACATAAAAGGGGCGGAGTTAGCTTCATTTAACCTATCACATCCTCACAGAGTCTGCTGTCAGCAGATCTTCATATCTAACAAACTCTGAACAAACTATCTGAATAATATGAAGAAGTTGAAGACAAACAGGCTCCCAGAGACTAAAGTTACACCGCTGCAGGAACAAATGCAGGAAGGACAACTGGCAGAAACATCAGAGAGTATTAATGTCCAAACTACGGCTTCTTCTATTTGTCCCATCGTTAGTTGACCTTTGAACTGAGCATAATAACTCCTGTTTCTTCTCTGAACTGAATGTGTTGCTCTGACTCTTTCATGTGGAGAGTAGAACAGTTTGAGAAGTTCTATTTCAGCTGCAGCTCTGAGCATCACAAACA
>CM036553.1:664223-699223 GCA_020745685.1 Tautogolabrus adspersus
TCCATCGCTCTGCAGTCCATTTATGAATCAAAGTGTGAACAACCTCACAGGCGAGCTGTTACTACTCTGCTGCACTGTGTGTGTGTGTGTTTATGTGTGTGTGTGTGAAGTGCTGAACTTGTCCCGTGGCTCCCTGCTGAGTCTCTGCTTCTCCTCAGAGAGTTCAGGAGTGTTAAAAACCGTCTCCTCTGCGTTACGAGCCTCTTCACAACAGCTGTTATGGAGGACGCCGCTCTTAGGTGAGTTTGTTTAGACTCTCCGAGCCGACGGCTGCAATTATCTGAAGTTCAGCAACCTCCCCGGGCTGCGTTCATAATCAAACTGCTAAATGAGAGAGACCTTTTCTGCTGCAGCCCCCCCCGAGGCTAGTCTGTAATGTGGATCATTTGAACAAAAGGTTCTACGTTTGAAGTTTCTTACACTCCTCACGCTGAGCCGGATGATCCGTCTGAGAGGCCGCTCTTCTTCTGCACACTCCCCTTGTTTCTATTTACGTCAGCCGGGCAGCAGCTCGCAGCTTTTTCTGCCCACCAGTGAATCTAAAAGTAGCCGTGCACGCTCCTCTCTGCAGGGTAACAGTCATCTCTCAGTCGAGTGCTCCGTTACAGAGGTGTGGAGAAAACAGAAAGCTTTAATCCTCACCCTCCTAAGGCTGCAGTGTTTGTGCAACAGAGCTGGACACGTTGCATTGAGGAGGTTCATAATTATGATTCATGTTCATGTGATGTCTTTTTGTCATGCTCTCCAGGCATCGGTCCTTTAAAGTTTTTTCTTTACAGGACAGCTGAAGAGAGACAGGAAATGTTGGACGGAGAGAGCGTACACAGCGTTCTTATTTACGTTGATACTCTGCGCTTTAGTTCTTATTTCTGCTCATTCTATTAGACTCTATATTCTGTAGATATTTCTACATGTCCTGCTTCTATATTGTGTTTGACAGCGACTGTAACGACCACGTTCCCTCCGGGTATAAAGTAGTTCTGGTTCTGATTCTGAGTCTTTGAAGTCTTTGGGTTGTTTAGTCGTCATTGTAAAGATTTCAGCTCGGTGACGGTGACCAGACAAACTTTAGGCTCTAACAGCCGCTCACATCCAATCAGAGTCGGGTTTTGTGGTGCACTACCGAAGTGCATGAAGAGAGAAAGACTTGAAGAGGTGAAGAAGCTGCAGCAGCACTTTGAAATACGAAGATCAACTTTATTCACTTTATCAGACCGACGTGTTTCAGCTCTTCAGGGTCACGTTACATCCCCCCATAAATGAAGCCATTTAAAAAAAAGTTTCTACGTCAAACCACCAACAACTTTTGATCAAGGTGAGCCAAGCTGCGTTTGTCAGAAACCAGTTCACACACAGCGAAGGCTCCAACGCTTTACTCGAGAGCGCCTCGGTGTTCATAATAAAGTTATTACTTTACCTTCCTCAAACCTGCTACACTAAAGAGAGTCAATGTTTGAGAGAGTACACCTGGTTTAACTGAGACCAGGACATACCCAAGACCAGAGAGCTCCGAGACCAGGACAAGACCAAGACATTTAGGGGTCGCGACCGAGTCAAGACCAGGACCAAGGCAGGGCGAGACCGAGTCAAGACCAAGACCAAGACAGGGCCAGACCGAGTCAAGACCAAGACCAAGGCAGGGCCAGACCGAGTCAAGACCAAGACCAAGGAAGGGCCAGACCCAGTCAAGACCCAGACCAAGGCAGGGCCAGACCGAGTCAAGACCAAGACCAAGGCAGGGCCAGACCGAGTCAAGACCAAGACCAAGGCAGGGCCAGACCGAGTCAAGACCCAGACCAAGGCAGGGCCAGACCGAGTCAAGACCAAGACCAAGGCAGGGCCAGACCGAGTCAAGACCCAGACCAAGGCAGGGCAAGACTGAGTCAAAACCATGACATTTAGGGGTCGCGACCGAGTCAAGACCAGGACCAAGGCAGGGCGAGACCGAGTCAAGACCAAGACCAAGGCAGGGCCAGACCGCATCAAGACAAAGACCAAGGCAGGGCCAGACCGAGTCAAGACCAAGACCAAGGAAGGGCCAGACCCAGTCAAGACCAAGACCAAGGCAGGGCCAGACCGAGTCAAGACTCAGACCAAGGCAGGGCCAGACCGAGTCAAGACCAAGACATTTAGGGATCGCGACCGAGTCAAGACCAGGACCAAGGCAGGGCCAGACCGAGTCAAGACCAAGACCAAGGCAGGGCATGACCGAGTCAAGACCAGGACCAAGGCAGGGCGAGACCGAGTCAAGACCAAGACCAAGGCAGGGCCAGACCGAGTCAAGACCAAGATCAAGGCAGGGCCAGACCGAGTCAAGACCAAGACCAAGGCAGGGCTAGACCGAGTCAAGACCAAAACCAAGGCAGGGCCAGACCGAGTCAAGACCAGGATCAAGGCAGGGCCAGACCGAGTCAAGACCAAGACCAAGGCAGGGCCAGACGGAGTCAAGACCAAGACCAAGGCAGGGCCAGACCGAGTCAAGACCAGGACCAAGGCAGGGCCAGACCCAGTCAAGACCAAGACCAAGGCAGGACGAGACTGAGTCAAGACCAAGATCAAGGCAGGGCCAGACGGAGTCAAGACCAAGACCAAGGCAGGGCCAGACCGAGTCAAGACCAGGACCAAGGCAGGGCCAGACCCAGTCAAGACCAAGACCAAGGCAGGGCCAGACCGAGTCAAGACCAGGACCAAGGCAGGGCCAGACCCAGTCAAGACCAAGACCAAGGCAGGACGAGACTGAGTCAAGACCAAGACCAAGGCAGGGCCAGACGGAGTCAAGACCAAGACCAAGGCAGGGCCAGACCGAGTCAAGACCAGGATCAAGGCAGGGCCAGACCGAGTCAAGACCAAGACCAAGGCAGGGCCAGACGGAGTCAAGACCAAGACCAAGGCAGGGCCAGACCGAGTCAAGACCAGGACCAAGGCAGGGCCAGACCCAGTCAAGACCAAGACCAAGGCAGGACGAGACTGAGTCAAGACCAAGATCAAGGCAGGGCCAGACGGAGTCAAGACCAAGACCAAGGCAGGGCCAGACCGAGTCAAGACCAGGACCAAGGCAGGGCCAGACCCAGTCAAGACCAAGACCAAGGCAGGGCCAGACCGAGTCAAGACCAGGACCAAGGCAGGGCCAGACCCAGTCAAGACCAAGACCAAGGCAGGACGAGACTGAGTCAAGACCAAGACCAAGGCAGGGCCAGACGGAGTCAAGACCAAGACCAAGGCAGGGCCAGACGGAGTCAAGACCAAGACCAAGGCAGGACGAGACTGAGTCAAGACCAGGACCAAGGCAGGGCCAGACCCAGTCAAGACCAAGACCAAGGCAGGGCCAGACCGAGTCAAGACCAGGACCATAAATATCACTGATAAATGATCATCTTGTGAATAAAATGTTTTAAATATGAAAAGAAGATCAAATTAAATCTTAAAGACATGGACTCAAACAATGATCACAGTATGTTGAGATCAAATCTTATTCTTGAACATTCTCTTGATGTTTAAACATTTATTCAGGCTCTTTTGAGATGTTTACAGAGTTCTCTTCATACGTGTGTGCAGCCTGCAGAATGAATCCTTCTCATGGTGGTGAGGTGCAGATAAACGCAGGTCAACTTATTGTTCAGTCTGCAGAGGGTACACTCACTCCTAAAAACCGTTATCACAAGATTCAGTAGTTTGCTGCAATTTCTTTTTCCTCCGATGGTGAAGGGATGCCCCCCTCTACTCTGTCTCTGATTGGCCAGTACCTACTGACTAAATATGCAAGAGGAGTCTGAGTACACCCACTTCTTCAGACATCACAACACCACTGTCCACACTGTCGCTGAGTTAACACAGGCGGTGTTCTGGCTCCATCTAGTGTTCATCATCTGTCAGTACATCAGTGTTCAGCACCATGGAGAGCGCCATCAAAAGAACAAACAGCTCGCACACGGAACAGTTTGTCGTGTTTATTACAGGATGAGATTTGATCCTGTTTCTCCTCTCAGAGTTTATACGCTGTCCTCTCACCTTTAAACACTCTCTGCTTTTATTTACTGTTGAAGCCGTCTCCTTCATTTGATGAATATTCATTCATACAAAAAACAACCACGCAGCTCTCCTGATCACTTTATGGTAGCATTATTAAAACTTCATCATCTCCTACCAGCAAAAACACACACACACACACGCACGCATGCACTCATACACACACACACACACGCACGCACGCACTCATACACACACACACACGCACGCACGCACGCACTCATACACACACACACACGCACGCACGCACTCATACACACACACACACGCACGCACGCACTCATACACACACACACACGCACGCACGCACTCACACACACACACACGCACGCACTCATACACACACACACACACACGCACGCACGCACTCATACACACACACACGCACGCACTCATACACACACACACACACGCACGCACGCACTCATACACACACACACGCACGCATGCACTCATACACACACACACACGCACGCACGCACTCATACACACACACACACGCACGCACGCACTCATACACACACACACACGCACGCACGCACTCACACACACACACACGCACGCACTCATACACACACACACACACACGCACGCACGCACTCATACACACACACACGCACGCACGCACTCATACACACACACACACGCACGCACTCATACACACACACACACACACGCACGCACGCACTCATACACACACACACACACACACACACACACACACACACACACACACACACACACACACACACACACACACACACACACACACACACACACACACACACACACACACACACACACACACACACACACACACACACACACACACACACACACACACACACACACACAACACACCACACACACACACACACACACGCACACGCACACGCAGACACACACACACACACACAAGCTAACACAGCAGCTAGCTGCTAAACTCCACGCTGACTCAAACTGAAGCTTCACCTGGTGGGACAAACATCACTCATCGCTGACTGATGAGATAAACATAAAAAGCTCCTCTGTGACGTGAACACGATGTCAGGCTGAAGGATGACGGGCAGAGCAAAGACAGCTCCTCAGTCTGATTCTCAGGGGAGCACATGGACTGAACTTGTAAGATAAAACAGAACAACGAGACAGCTTTAAGATAGAAGGTGATATTTCTGTACTCACTGAGTTGTCGTCTTGATTTCTGCAGCTGCTGCTCTCTGCACAGACCTGCTGTGAAACAGACACACAAAGATGACATCATTAGCATACTCAGGTTCAAATCTCTGAATGAGACCAACAATGTCCAGAAACAAAAACCTATCAGGTCCAATCATACACATCTGGGGCTCCACACTCAGAGTCTGAAACTTTATAAAAACCTCTGGGGGAACACGACGACAGCTTAAAGAAGGACAACGTCTTTGATAGAAATACTTCAACGAGACGGCAACATTTCACTTCACATCATTTCATTGGTCCACACTAGTGTTGTAGTCAAGACCACACTAACCGAGACAAGGACATAATCAAGACCAGAGAGCTCCGAGACCAGGACAAGACCAAGACATTTAGGGATCGAGACCGAGTCAAGACCAAGACCGTAAATATGACTGAAAAATCATCATCTTGAGTGCAGGGGGCGTGTCTCACTTAGACTGTAACACGTTTGATACCACGGAAACAAAAAGGAGAGTCCTAGAAACCTGATGTTGAGGAACTTGTATGACTCCGACGGCGTCACCTCCTCTGCTCTCTGTCTTGACGAGACATCAACGTAACTTTTTCATCTTAAACACGATGCCAATATGGGAAGACTTACTGCACCTGCTGCCACCGCGACCTGACCTCGGATAAGTGGAAGAAAACGGATGATGGATGGAAGACGCCAATATTACCTGGGAACGTCAGGATGTGCCGACCTGTGAATTTGAATCAACTCTCTCACTCTCAAGATTTGACTGAAGATCTGAAGTTTTATTCTAAAGCTTTGATACCAACAATCATTCAAATAATGCCGTTTGTATTTAGTTTGGCAACACGTGGTCACAACATTTAAATGACCATAAACGGTACACTTTCAGAGAGTCTCCCCTGTTCTCCGTGTTCCTCTCAGTCTGCACCTCACACACATCACCAGCTGATTAAACGACATGTACTGAATGTTCTGGAGATAAAGATGTAATGTCTGATCAGATCTCTCGATGGGTTCTCTTTGTTCCCAGCAGAGGGCGCTCTTAACTAACAAACAGTGTGCATCTGTGTGCAGATTTAGGACGAGCTTTGGGAATGACACACATGCTTCCTAAAGACGCACAAAGAGAGGATGACAGGGAGGTGGACACACACATGCACGCACACCTCCACACACATACACACACACAGACCTCTACACACATACATACACACACACACACACACACAAACCTCTACACACACAGACCTCTACACACATACATACACACACACACACACACAGACCTCTACACACAAACACACACACACACACACACACACAAAGACCTCCACACGCACGCACGCACACACACACACACACGGTATCTTAATTTGAATTATCTGTTCATGTTTGCAGATTTCATATTTCATCGTTCACTCTCTGACTCCTCTCACTCATCAGCTCTGTTTCCTGTGCACACAGAGGTACACACACAGGTACACACACAGGTACACACACAGGTACACACAGGTACTCAGATCGTCACCATCTGCCACCACACTCACGACCTGCACAGCCAACTCACACGCACACACACTCCAACTTGGCAAGAACAGCATGTTTGCACCATGTTTGATTAGGTCTGTGTTTCTGGTTTGTGTGTGTGTTTGAATGAGTGTATTGATGTGTGTGTGTGTGTGTGTGTGTGTGTGTGTGTGTGTGTGTGTGTGTGTGTGTGTGTGAGAGGTCTTGCCCATCTGCCTGCAGACCCTCCCTGAAATCTGCTGTCCCTGAAACACACGTGTACACACACTTGGAGGAGGTCCAGAGACTGCAGCAATTTGATTTATGTTGATCAGCAACACTTTGACGACGGGGACATCGTGCACCAGCGGAGGAGAAGGTTTCAGTTCTTCACTCGGCGGAGATCTTTGTGGGGTTTGTGTTGCCTTGCTGTGACTGAGTGGATTTATTTCTATGGTTCAAAGACAGATGAACCACAAACTCAAGTTTCAGGTTACAATCTGTTTCCAGGCTTGCAGTGCAAACACCAACACACATGCTCGGAGCCTCTGTTGATGCTAACTAATGCTAATTAGTGCTGCCCAATATAAATCTAATGACCCCTAATGGGGCGTTGGCAGAATCAGAATCAGAATCAGCTTTATTGGCCAGGTCTGCTTAACACACGAGGAATTTAACTTGGGTAGACTGTGCTCTCTCTGTACAAAGGTCAAACATTAAATATCAACAATAAACTCAAAAATAAACAGAATGAAAGACTATATGTACAAGACTAAATAAGATAATAGTGCAGAGGTGAGTAGTGCAAAAGATGCTGAAGTGAACATGAGGTAGTTTTTACAGTATTTACATTAAAGAGTGAGTAGATGGTAATTTAAATAAAATAAAATAATATATATTTACGTATATGTACATTCACAGTGACAGTTTTGTTCCAGGGTTATACAGCGACAGGTCTGACACTCTGTGACTGCTTAGCGTTCATCAGAGTGACAGCCTGGGGGAAGAAACTGAGGTTACCGGTACTTCACAGCAGCAGGTCTGACACTCTGTGACAGTCTGCAGTGATGTTACCTGCCCGTTTCCTGGCCCCTGGACCGGTATAAGTCCTGGATGGGGGGAAGGTCGACACCGATGATCTTTTCTGCAGTCCTGATTGTCCGTTGCAGTCTGTGTCTGTCCAACTTCAGGAGTTTCACAGAAGGGTCCCCTGAGGCGCAGTCATTGGTGTAGAGGGAGAAGAGCAGTGGGGAGAGAACACACCCCTGGGGGGGCGCCAGTGCTGATTGTCCGGGTGCTGGATGTGATGCTCCCCAGCCTCACCTGCTGCCTCCTGTCAGTCAGGAAGTTGGTGATCCACTGACAGGTGGAGGCAGGCAGTGTGAGCTGGGTGAGTTTACGGTGCAGGATGTCGGTATGTGGCGGGATTTTTAAAGCAAATGGAATAGCTAAAACTGACCATGGACATCCAGACAAAGATTGCACATCATTGTGTACAGATCAACTGAAACTTGAGATGTGAGACTGTTCCGTGCCTACATGTAAATGGTGGAAATGATAACTGATGGGTTCTGTGAGATTGTCAGCCTTTGAGCTGAGCCTATTTGCTCTCCACATGATTTGATTTTTCCTGAATTCATCCCAATTCAGCTCAACAGTGATTGGTCAAAACGGCACAGACTATGAACCAGAACAGTTTCTGACACCAACTATCTTGAGCCAAAGCTCCAGATTCTACATTCAAATACAAACACCTCTTTATAAAGATGACCTGAAGCCTTTTGAATCGTCTTGTTAAAATGTGCTACAGAAATATATTTCCCTCGTCTCTTTTTGTAAACTGATAATAAAAAGTGTTGATTAGATGAAGATTTGTTCCCTGGACTGAAAACATTCACAGATCATGAATCAGAAGGAAAGTCTCGTTCCTAAAGAAAGTAAATGGAATAGAAATTGACCCCGAACCTTCTGTTGAATGAGTCCATTTGCAGACATGGAGCATCGCCAGCATCCCCTCTCTCTCTCGCTCTGTTTCTCTCCATCTCTCTCTCTCTCTCTAGCTCTCTAAGGTATGAAATGAATCTCATCTGTCTCTCACCGACCTCACTCTCTCCTCGTTATCTCTGTCTCTCCCATTCAATTTCAGTCTAATTCATATCTGCTGAATTTGTCTGACAAGAAATAAACTCGCCATGGAGCTCATGCAGTCTGCAGCCAATCAGGTACAAGCTTTTTTATCAGCAGTATATGGCCTGCATGTTTTTTTAAGACCTCATTATGACTTAAAGTTTAGCGAAGCTCAATTTAAAATGCAATGAAACATCTTCACTGCTGTGGAGCTGAACTTTTCCTGCAGCCAAATGGAAAACATGTGCAAGGACTTTCTCACAGCAGTGGTTTGAAGCAGCAACATGCAAACTCAAATGCTAATTCAAGTCACCTGAATGCTTTGGGACTTTGGGAGGACGCTGAATCAGAAACCAATCGTGGCAAAAAACATGCAAAGCAAACAGCTGGATTGGATCCTTAGCAGAAGAGAAAAGTTGCTCCTCATACAGGAGGGGTTGCAGCAAAGACTGTGGTATCACGTCAACAACAGCACAAGTGATGCCGTAGACACACGGAGCCTTCTGTCCGTACTCTGTGTTCATTTCGTCTGTATTTAAGCATGTTTTCTGGAAGCTTACCGATCAAACCAAACATTGCAGAACCAGCAGAAATGGTGGGGGCAGTGTGGAGCAGTGGAGCTAACAGATCAAGCCAGACCTCCAAAACAAAACACAATGAAGAAGAGAAGTTGATAGAAAATGTCAGATCCTTTTGAGAAAGATTGAGTGAGTTGGTTATGAACTTTAAACATATATGATAATAGCTCGCCGGGTGCAGGGACAGACGACCACAACAGAACAGCTGGGCGGAGATCGGACGGGAACTGAAGAAGTGGAGGTCTGTGCAAACAAGCATTTAAGCCAATCAGAGTCACAGAAAGGCTTAGAGAGCGGGAAGGTTTGCGTCCTGAGTGCGAGGGCATGGATGCATAAAAAAAAGGACACCAGGATGTGAGTCACACTAGAAACCAGAAAAACTTTCATTCTTCAAACCAACAATGTATTCCAAATTCACCTCTCGATAGTTTTTCAATTTCAGACCTTTTTTTTCTGCCGATGTTTTATCTTCTCAGGGGCGACTGCTGAGATTTCAAGACTTCCTGTTTCACCAGATAAGCCACAAGAGATGTCAGCTGTTGGATAAACAATCAGAGTCACAGAAATATCAGGCTTAAAGAGCGAGGAGGTTTGCGATCTGGGTGGTGGGACTTTGATCTTAAGGACACTGAAATGCATGAAAAAAAGTCTGTCTTCAGTCTGGTCTTAAAAAGGCCTAAAGAAGGGGAACACTTCATACTAAGAGGTAGACTATTCCAAAACTTAGGGGCAGCTACAGAAAATGAAACGGAGGAACAGCCAGGAGCAGCTGGTCTGAGGGCCTGAGAGGTCTGGGTAGGGAGAGGGGTGATGACCTGTTAGCTAGGATCAGTACCAGGTCCCAGTCTGATGACCTGTTAGCTAGGATCAGTACCAGGTCCCAGTCTGATGACCTGTTAGCTAGGATCAGTACCAGGTCCCAGTCTGATGACCTGTTAGCTAGGATCAGTACCAGGTCCCAGTCTGATGACCTGTTAGCTAGGATCAGTACCTGGTCCCAGTCTGATGACCTGTTAGCTAGGATCAGAACAGCCAGGAGCAGCTGGTCTGAGGGCCTGAGAGGTCTGGGTAGGGAGGGGTTGGAGGAGTTTGGGAGACTGTGCAAAAATGCAAGTATACAGGAGAGACGCTTTCTCTCTTTCTGGTTCCAACCAGGAGAAAAAAAAGTGAACGTTTATTCTTTAAACAAAAATTGTATTCAAACTTCACCTCTCTTTAGTTTTTCTCTCTTTCCTGTTTCACCAGATAAGTCAGGAAAACAGAGGACATCCATGCCGAGACTTCTTCTCAGTGCACTCCTGAATGTTTACAGTGCAACAAGCAACTTGAGACGTTAATTTAAACTTCTGCAAAAGGATTGTTATGTTCCTTAATGTGCAGATATCTTTTTATAGAGGTTGAAAGGAAGCTTCTTTGTAGACAGACGATAGCCAATGGTTTCCTGTCGAGCATTTCTTCCATTGCATTCTGATGTTTTAATTCTCCTCATAGAAAGTTTTCCTGCTCTCAGCCAAACAAGATCGGTCAACATTTCTCAAAATACAAATGACGAACATGCTACCAAAAACACCTTTCTCCTTGCCTTCAACAAACTTCAAGACACTGAGCGGTCTGTTCGGTGTAAGTCGTTTTTTTTGGTTTAAACGATTCAGCTACTGTTCAAGTTGCAGCTACATTAACAACAGATTGTCGTAAAGAAGTTGTCTCTCTGCAGCAGCTTTAGCAAAAGACAACAATGACCATGTCGACCTCAGAAGAGGAGTCCGTAAACAACGTTTAATACGAGGATATCTCTATGATGTTTCCAGTTAATGCGTCTCTACCTTCGCTCACTCTCTCGCTCTTTATCTCCGTCTCTCACACACTGTAGCTCTGTGACTGATGCGCTGTCGGTCTTGATTGGACCGATCTGTGCTATCAACAACATTTATCAAACTTTGAGCTCCTTAATTCACTCATTTATTATACTGGTGGTGTGGCATGATTATAATTAAAACCTCTCAGCTGTCAGCCTGCCTCTGAATTAGTTCTCTAATTGAACAAGCAGGAGCACAACACAGACAGATGACTGCTCCTTTTCTCTCGACGTACTCACGCACTTTCCCTCATAAATTATTCTCTCAGATGGCCGAGCGCTGAAGTTAAACAAAGAGCAACAACGCTGAGAAGATGGATTTAGGCATTTGCATTCTTGGTGGAAACGTGAGGCAGAATCGTGAGTTAATTGGAGTCAGGATGTGCAAAGTTGAGTTCAGACCAAAAGTTATGTAAACTTGTGCATTGCAAGTTTCAGAACGAGATCTTTTGAATTTACTTGATGGTTAAACTCAACGAGTGAATATTTATCCTTCGAGGTACGTTAAACCATCCAGTCTGAGTTCATATCGTCCCTCGTTCTCTCTCTCAGCTCTTCCTCCATGAACTGTGTCTGGGGGGACTTTCCTGCTGCTTCCACCTCATCAAGAATGACCAGGACCCAGTTTGATGACCTGTTAGCTAGGATCAGTACCAGGTCCCAGTCTGATGACCTGTTAGCTAGGATCAGTACCAGGTCCCAGGCTGATGACCTGTTAGCTAGGATCAGTACCAGGTCCCAGGCTGATGACCTGTTAGCTAGGATCAGTACCAGGTCCCAGTCTGATGACCTGTTAGCTAGGATCAGTACCAGGTCCCAGTCTGATGACCTGTTAGCTAGGATCAGTACCAGGTCCCAGTCGGATGACCTGTTAGCTAGGATCAGTACCAGGTCCCAGTATGATGACCTGTTAGCTAGGATCAGTACCAGGTCCCAGTTTGATGACCTGTTAGCTAGGATCAGTACCAGGTCCCAGTTTGATGACCTGTTAGCTAGGATCAGTACCAGGTCCCAGTCTGATGACCTGTTAGCTAGGATCAGTACCAGGTCCCAGTATGATGACCTGTTAGCTAGGATCAGTACCAGGTCCCAGTTTGATGACCTGTTAGCTAGGATCAGTACCAGGTCCCAGTCTGATGACCTGTTAGCTAGGATCAGTACCAGGTCCCAGTATGATGACCTGTTAGCTAGGATCAGTACCAGGTCCCAGTCTGATGACCTGTTAGCTAGGATCAGTACCAGGTCCCAGTCTGATGACCTGTTAGCTAGGATCAGTACCAGGTCACAGTTTGATGACCTGTTAGCTAGGATCAGTACCAGGTCCCAGTTTGATGACCTGTTAGATAGGATCAGTACCAGGTCCCAGTTTGATGACCTGTTAGCTAGGATCAGTACCAGGTCCCAGTCTGATGACCTGTTAGCTAGGATCAGTACCAGGTCCCAGTCTGATGACCTGTTAGTTAGGATCATTACCAGGTCCCAGTCTGATGACCTGTTAGTTAGGATCAGTACCAGGTCCCAGTCTGATGACCTGTTAGCTAGGATCAGTACCAGGTCCCAGTCTGATGACCTGTTAGCTAGGATCAGTACCAGGTCCCAGTCTGATGACCTGTTAGCTAGGATCAGTTACAGGTCCCAGTCTGATGACCTGTTAGCTAGGATCAGTACCAGGTCCCAGTCTGATGACCTGTTAGCTAGGATCAGTAACAGGTCCCAGTCTGATGACCTGTTAGCTAGGATCAGTACCAGGTCCCAGTCTGATGACCTGTTAGCTCAGATAAATGCAGAGGAACATTTCCTGCAGTCAGCCAAACCTCCATCTTCCTCCCCTCCTCTTCTGCCTCCACCTCCCCCTCCGTGTGTGTGTGTGTGTGTGTGTGTGTGTGTGTGTGTGTGTGTGTGTGTGTGTGTGTGTGTGTGTGTGTGTGTGTGTGTGTGTGTGTGTGTGTGTGTGTGTGTGTGTGTGTGTTTCATGTCGCCGTTTTTTTTCATTTTTTGTCATAACGCAGAATCTATTTCCGGCTCTTTAAAGACTAAAATGAGTCAGTCTGTTTTATATTTGACTAAATACAACTCCCTCTCTCTCTTTGTACTCTGTGTGGACTCACCGGAGAGACGTGCGTGTCTTTTTTCTAGTTTTGGTTTTCAGATCTTGTACTTCAAGTCACAAAATCCAGATCCAAAAATAACACAAATACATCAAACGTCTACGTCTAGAAGAGAATAGTGTTTGTTTTGTCTCACTGACTCTTGGCTTTGATAGTTTCCACCCTCATCCATCTTTAAATTCATACGTCCTGCATTATATCTGTATATAATCAAGCACTGGAGCACCTTATGTATTCATAGAGAGGGTTTACTTTGACTTTATGTAATCGATATGCAGATGACACTTTGTTCTACAGCTGAAAAGTGACCGACTGTCCGAATGTGCAGAGAAATCAACAATAATCTTTCAGCGTGTTTGAGCAGAGATGGTTTAACAATCAAGCTTCATGCAGGTTTGATGCTCCTCTCTCCCTCTCTCTGTCTGCAGTGTGTGTGTGTGCAGAGAGTGTTTATGTACGAGCGAGTACACACAGCCTATGATTGCAGCCCACAGCTATTTTGTGAAACACAATGGAGCAGAAGCAGTAATTATTTTTGGTCTTGAATGGCTAATAAACTTTTAATTGCTCGCTGTTTCCCAGGGAAGGTTTTTTTTTTTTTTTAAATCTCCCTCGCCAAAAAGCCAGAGAAACGTTCATTCGTCCGAGGTGAAAAGCTGAGGGGATTTAACAGTGAAGTCTTTGCACTGAGAAACTACAAAAAACCTTGTTGAGGTCGTCTTTAATGTAAATCCTTCATCATCTGAATCATCTAGTGAGTGAGATGATAAAGTGAGCTTACTCTATGATCAGACATTAAGGAAACAAGCTATGTTGAAGTGCTGGCTTCTCTGACAACAATGCAGCAGCCTGTATGTCCTCCTTCTAACTTTACCACATGGTGACCTGCGTGAGCATCCACTCTAGAGAGGAGGGGGGGGGGGAGACAGCTCTCTGTAATGTTTAGAATTTGGACTGCAGTACCCATTTTAAACACTAGTGTCAGAGTTACATATTGCTCCTTTAACATAGATGGCTTCTTTAACACCCCTTTCTAAACCAACGGTTTTCCCAGGGCCAGGATGTGCACCTTGCCATCTTTAAGGAGTCTCTTGTTTAAATCCCTGCATTCCTCTTCGCACTGGATAGCATCAACATCGCTTTGCTTATGTCTGGGAGATTTGTCCTTGGGGTGGACCAAGTTCTGCCTCAAGGTGTTGACTGTGAATGTTTCCAGACACAATTAACAAATCTGCTTCTTTCTTTATGTTGATGAATGAGTTATCTGTCGGCATTGTTTAAACTGATACATGTGAGTCTGTATGAGCTGAATGCACATCTCATTGATGGACTGCATAGGAGACACAGCTGGTTAAAGATTCAAACTCTTTCAGGGTATTCTTGGTGATTCCAGGCAGTTTGAAAGCTGATAAATCACTGATGAGCATCATTAGATTTGGTTTAAAGTTTTTGGGAACATCTCAGACGTCTGTTTGCACAGAAACATAAAACATGTATTTTAGTGTGGCACGTATCCATCCTCCTCCGCCTCCATCTCTCTGTGACACTAAATGTGCGTTTGATTAGGTCAGGATTAGAGAGGGCAGAGAATAACCGGCTTAGATTTGAAGTGTGAGGGAGGGGTGGAGGGAGAATAATGATGAGATGGAGCGAAGGGGGGGGGGGGCTATGGTGGGAGGAAAAGAGGATAAAGAACAGAAAAGGGGGATTTTTTTTTAATAGAGTGAACTGGTTTGAACCCCTAGCGGGAAGATTTCTGTGAAATGAATGTGGAGGAATGCAGCTAAAGTGTGCAGGAAAGAATCAAGGTGAGCTCGCTCTGCCACACATGAAGAAGTTCAGGAATATTTTTAGGTCCTTTTTACAATTTTCCAAAACTTCATCTACCTTCTTCAACTCCTTGTTCCTGGTTTGGGATCAGAAACAGAGCAACAAAGTCTTTCAGGAGGAGTTCTGTTTGTGACCTCACATAATTAGGAGTCCAATATTCACTCTCTGTAAGACACGTGGTCACCACGAGTCGTCAGGGAGAGAGACTCTTTATCGAGTCTCTGAGTTTGTCCAATGGGATCAGATGATGCTGAGAGAAGCCAAGTTATTGATCATCACTGATGAACCTGGAACACAAATCTTTGTGAAGCCAAGACAATCTGCAGATACAGCTTTGAATCCTCGGTGGGGAGAGAGGAGAGAGGAGAGAGGGGAGAGAGGAGAGAGAGGAGAGAGGAGAGAGGGGAGAGAGGAGAGAGGAGAGAGGGGAGAGAGGAGAGAGGAGAGAGGGGAGAGAGGAGAGAGAGGAGAGAGGAGAGAGGGGAGAGAGGAGAGAGGGGAGAGAGGAGAGAGGAGAGAGGGGAGAGAGGAGAGAGAGGAGAGAGGAGAGAGGAGAGAGGAGAGAGAGGAGAGAGAGGAGAGAGGGGAGAGAGGAGAGAGGAGAGAGGGGAGAGGGGAGAGGGGAGAGGGGAGAGGGGAGAGAGAGGAGAGAGGGGAGAGGGGAGAGAGGAGAGAGAGGAGAGAGGAGAGAGAGGAGAGAGGAGAGAGGGGAGAGAGGAGAGAGGAGAGAGGAGAGGGGAGAGAGGAGAGAGGAGAGAGGAGAGGGGAGAGGAGAGAGAGGAGAGAGGAGAGAGGGGAGAGGAGAGAGGGGAGAGAGAGGAGAGAGGGGAGAGAGGAGAGAGGAGAGAGGGGAGAGAGGAGAGAGGAGAGAGGAGAGGGGAGAGGAGAGAGAGGAGAGAGGAGAGAGGGGAGAGGAGAGAGGGGAGAGAGAGGAGAGAGGGGAGAGGGGAGAGAGGAGAGAGAGGAGAGAGGAGAGAGAGGAGAGAGGGGAGAGAGGAGAGAGGAGGAGGAGGAGAGGGGAGAGGAGAGAGAGGAGAGAGGGGAGAGGAGAGAGGGGAGAGAGGAGAGAGGAGAGAGGAGAGAGGGGAGAGGAGAGAGGAGAGAGAGAGGAGAGAGGGGAGAGAGGAGAGAGGAGAGAGAGAGGAGAGAGGGGAGAGAGGAGAGAGGAGAGAGAGGAGAGAGGAGAGGGGAGAGAGGGGAGAGGAGAGAGAGGAGAGAGGAGAGAGGGGAGAGGAGAGAGAGGAGAGAGGAGAGAGGGGAGAGGAGAGAGAGGAGAGAGGAGAGAGGGGAGAGGAGAGAGAGGAGAGAGAGGAGAGAGGGGAGAGGGGAGAGAGAGGAGAGAGGGGAGAGAGGAGAGAGGAGAGAGAGGAGAGAGGAGAGGGGAGAGAGGGGAGAGGAGAGAGAGGAAGGAGAGGAGAGAGGTTTTGGTTTTCAAAATCCTTTTATTTACCACTACGAAGAAAAAATGATAACACTGTCACATCACCACTTCAGATCAAGAGAAGAAATAATAAAAAATAAAACATTTCCAAAAGTGCAACAAAACTCCCAATATCAACATTTACCTAAATCAAAAAATTAAAAATCAGCTCTCCATCCCCACCCACAGAGCACAAAGCTTCCTTCACCGCCCATACACGATTAAAATCGTGCACATTGTCCATCATATGATAAAATGCAAATTCCACCTTCAATCTGGCCTTTAAAAGTCCCTCCAGAACCAGCACCGGTTCCACACAGCCAGTACCCAGAGCACAGTTCTTCCGTGTCAGCCAAATGGCCAACTTGGCCGAGCCGGACAAAAAGTTTAACAATGTGTGTACATTCTTTTTCTTTGCAGAATACTTTGGCCCAAAGACAAACAAAACAAAAGAGAAATCCTCCCCGAGAGCCTGAAACAACCTTTTTAAAAGGACAAACAGGCGTGACAGCCTCGGACACTCAACAAACAAATGGGACAAGGTTTCAGTTTGTGAACAGAACAGACACTCCTCTCCCACCCCTGGATCAATGTGCGCTCTGTATCTGTTCGTGGCTATAACCCCATGCACAACTCTCCACTGGAGATCTGCTGTTCGCTTCTCAACAGGTAGTTTGTACAGGGACCGCCAGCTGCCTTTCGGGGAAACATCTGGGCCAAAGAGCTCAATCCACCTCGACTCTTTCACTCCCGACAGAGATCGGAGATGTATGACCTTGACACAGGACTGATATAGCGCCTTTTTCCCTGCATCCTGGAACTTTTCCAGCAGAGGAGTTTTAAAAGTCAGCAGCCCACCTCCTCCTTCCTGCCACTCCCCCACATCTGGGGTCACAGACAAGGAGGGGAAACGGTACTCACCATCTTCACTCCACTGCTCACACAGATTCTCGATTCTCATAAATGTTTGAAAATGTTGTGGAAGCGCAGCACAGACTTCATCCACCACTCTTTTTACCAGCCTTCTGGAGGTGATATTAGTCCTCTCCTGTAGGTCGTCCACAGACGTAGAGGTCTGTCTTACCAGGTGTCCAAGCTTAGTGCAGCCTGCCTCCCTAAAGCTGGCCCGGAGACTGGCTGACTGCAAAGTTTGAGTCCTGATGAATGTGTTAAAAAATAACGGTTCCTCAAAAACCCACATTCCGGGACTCTCAGTGGTTCTTTTGAATGTGTATATTTTCCATGCCTGCAGTACAGACATGTAAAAAGATGTTAATCCAGTGAGATCCACATCCTCAAGTTTTAAAAGAAAGAGCTGCTTACTGTACCCCCAGCCGTCCAGCTCTCCTCAGCAGCAGTCGAGCGATGTCCATCCAGCTGGGACCACAGCTGTACAGAAACCTCTGAGCAGTCTGGAGTCGGAACGAAGCAATTTTTGACTGGATGTCAATCAGTCCATGTCCCCCTTCAGCCACCGGCAGATAGAGGACTGCTGCCTGGACCCAGTGCTTACCTGACCAGAAGAAATCCAGGATGGCCCTTTGGATATCCTCCATCAGCCCTTTTGGTGGTGTTAGTGCCACAAGCCTGTGCCAGAGAGTCGAGGCAACCAAGTTATTGGCCACCAGAACTCTTCCCCTATACGACAACTGGGGTAGCAACCATTTCCATTTAGACAACCGAGCGCACACTTTCTCCTTAACTCCCTCCCAGTTTTTCCTTTTAAAGCCCTCGGTGCCCAAAAAAACCCCCCCAACACTTTCAACCCCTCCCTCCCCCACTCAAGTCCACCTGGCAGACTGGGCACTGCCTGATCCCTCCACTCTCCCAACATCAAGGCACTGCTTTTTTCCCCAGTTAACCCGTGCAGATGTTGCCCTTTCATACAGGGACAGGGTGTCCCGCAGACACCGAACATCCCCCTGACTGGAGATGAAGATGTTGACATCATCTGCATACGCAGAAACTGTAGGGGGACATTCGATGCTGCAGGACACGGGCAAGGAAAGCCCGCTGAGCCGGCCCCTCAACCTGTGCAGCAAGGGCTCAATAGCCAGGCTATACAGCTGGCCGGAGATGGGACAACCCTGTCTGATCCCTCGCCGCACAGGGATTGGCCGACTCAACCCCGCCCCCATCTTCACCAAACACTGTGCACCCTGATACAATAAAACAACCAATGACACAAAACCATCACCAAATCCAAACGACCTAAGTGCAGAAAACAAATACGAGTGATCAACCCTATCAAAAGCCTTCTCTTGATCCAGTGACACAATACCAACATTTATATTATATATTTTACACAACTCAGTGACATCTCGCACAAGAAAAACATTATCCATGATTGTCCGGTCTGGAACACAATAAGTCTGGTCCTTGTGCACCACACTTCCCAGAACGTCCTTGAGTCTATTGGACAGGGCTCGAGAGAGTATTTTTATAATCCGCACAGAGCAAAGCCACCGGCCTCCAGTTTTTTAAAAGTGCCAAGTCACCTTTTTTGGGGAGCAGGGAAAGAACCGCTCTCTTACAAGATCCAGGAAGAGACCCGGTCCTGCAACAATCCAATAGAACGCAATGCAGGTCAGAACCCAGAATATTCCAGAATCTCTTAAAAAAGTCTGTGGATAATCCATCGATTCCAGGTGCTCTTCCTGATGCCATTTGAGTGACAGCAGCAGTGAGCTCTTCTAGAGTCAGCTCCCCCTCTAGAAGAGACTTCTCCTCTATAGTGAGCTGAGGAAGATCCTCCAGGAGCTCCCTGCGACACTCCTGGCTACAATTTTCTGCCCCAAACAGATCGGAATAAAAGGTCATGGCATGGCTGCTCATCTCCTTGGGATCGGTTGTAATCTGACCTCCTGGTAGTTTTAGACATGTCAGCAGCTTCTTCTGTGCCACCGATCTCTCAAGATTAAAAAAGAAAGACGTTGGGGCGTCCATGTCTTTTAGTTGCAGAAAACGACACCGGACAAGAGCTCCCCTTCACCCTCTCCTGCAGGAAAGAGCTCAACTCCATGCGCTTCTCCTTCAGCAGGGTACCAGTGGTGGGATCTACACCCCCATTTAACCCCTCCTCAATGTTTTTAATATTGTCCTCAAGGTTTTTAACAGCTGTTTTTAATCTAGCAGAAGAGTGGGACGTATATTGCTGACAAAAAACACGAATTTGAGCCTTGCCAACCTCCCACCACAGCTTCAAAGAACCAAAATCTACTTTTTTAAGTTGCCACTGACGCCAAAAACACTCAAAGTTTTTACAGAACACATTGTCCTGTAGCAGTTGGTTATTAAAATGCCAGAAAGACTTGGCCCTTTCACCTGGTGAAATAATCAGTTCAACACTGACAAAATGGTGGTCGGTAAAGCCAACAGGCAGAATATCACACTTCACTAGTCTGGGGCTGAGAGTTTTTGAGATGTAAATCCTGTCCAGTCTAGCTGCACACACCCTGTTGCTGTTAACCCTGACCCATGTGTACTGTCTTGATTGTGAATGTTTTACTCTAAAAGTGTCCAATAGATCCAGCTGTGAGATGGAAGTGCTTAGAGTGTGGGATGATTGTGGATGTGGCTCTTCTCCTATTCTATCAACAGTGAAATCAAGTGTACAGTTAAAATCACCCCCAATGATGATCTGATCCTGATTATAGATCATTACCTCCTTTTGGAGGCGGGTATAAAAAGCAACCCTTTCAGCTCCGTTATTCGGAGCATAAATATTAGTGAAACAGAAAACAGAGCCTTCTATTTCTGCTCTAACAATTAAAAACCTACCCTTCACAACCTCAGTACATGATAATATTTTTGCGTTTGCAGATGTTCTGAACAAAACTGCAACTCCTGCACTAAAGTTGGTGCCATGGCTAAGATAGTAAGAGCCCTCCCACCATAAACCCCAATCTGTCTCATCTGATGGAGTGGTATGAGTCTCCTGCAAAAACAAGACATCAATGTTTTTCTGATTGGAGTAATCAGAGATAAGGCCCCTTTTCTGTCTGTCTCTCCCACCATTAATGTTAAGAGTTCCTATCTTAAGACTCCTCATAGAAAAGATAAAGAGAAAAAACACAAACAGGGAACAGTAGACAAAGAAACACACCTTGTGATGCATGATCATTTCTTAGTCTTTTTTGCGGTTTTACCGCCAGCTTTCCTCAGTGTGGTGACGTGCTTTTTAAGACGGAAACGTTTTTTCTCATCCAGGAGGTCAAAACCAACCTGTCTCTTCAGTATGCTGACAGACCTTATGAACTTATCAGTATCACAAAAGTAGTCGCTTATTTTCACTGATTTTTTTGTAAGTTTCATCCATGAATTGATTTATTGACTCTAAGGAGTAAAGATCAGAGCCACTATTGGGCAGTTCAGCAATGGATGCATTGTCTGACTCATAACCTTCATCCATTTCCTCTCCTTCACATGATGTCTGACTACAACACACTGTCTTACCTTCTTTCAATGAAACACCTTTATCTACAGAACTTGTGGAAGCTTCAGTTTTACCATTATCTACAGACTGTGATCTTTCTTTAGCCTGTGTATCCTGAGAGCTGGTTGAAGCCACTTCTACCTCAGCCACGGTCTCAGCACCAGCCACCGACGCTGACGCAACAGCATCAGCGGGCGCGGCCTCTGCACTAGCCACCGACTCAGTACTAGCCGCAGGCACAGACACAGGCGCAGAAACAGCACCAGACACGGGCACAGGCGCAGAAACAGCACCAGACACGGGCACAGGCGCAGAAACAGCACCGGACACGGGCAAAGGCGCAGAAACAGCACCGGCCGTAGGCGCGGACGCAGCCTCAGCCGCGAGCGCCGCACGCGCAGAGCTGCCCGCGTCAGCGGCACCCGCCGCCTCCTGCTGTCTGTGCGGACATGAAAAACGTTTGTGTCCCACATCTCCACACTCAAAACACTTCAGTTGTCCCGAGCTTGCGTACACCATGTATGAAGCGTCACCATGTTTGACACGGAAAGACACCTCCAGAGTGTGTGTGGGCGACTCCAAAAACATGAACACCTGACGCCGCAAAGACTGAACATGTTTCAGTTTAGGATCTTTACACCCCAGACTCACAATTTTAAAAGCACTCGCAAACTTCCCAAATCTGCGGAGCTCGTTCTCAAGCAGCTCATTTGAGATAAACGGCGGAACACCTGATATGGTAATCCGCGTAGAGGGAACTGACAACGGGGAAACCTGTACAAACAAATCCCTAATGAACACGCTACTCTCAATCAGCTGATGCACAAGAGTCTGATTCTTGAGAAAAACAACCACAGCCTTGTTCATTCGGGATGCATACACAATTTTATCATGACCTACCTGTTCACCTACAGCTAACAAAACCTCCTCCACGGTAACAGTACCGTTCGGAGGGACTATCCGAACTCCCTGTCGGAGAGTCGGAGTTGGCGTCTCGGCGGACGCCATACCTCCCGACAACACCTCCAGTAATCTGACTTACACAGATAACAACACTCAATACTAATATGAAACAATCTTACCTGATCATGCACTTTGAAAACAGTAGAAAAGATAGCAAACAATTCAATCTCCGCGCCACTCGTACAACCACCACCGTCACTCACGCTCACATTCACCGGAAACGGAAATGGAGGGGAGAGAGGAGAGAGGGGAGAGAGGAGAGAGGGGAGAGAGGAGGAGAGGGGAGAGAGGAGAGAGGAGAGAGGGGAGAGAGGAGAGAGGGGAGAGAGGAGAGAGAGGAGAGAGGAGAGAGAGGAGAGAGGAGAGAGGGGAGAGAGGAGAGAGAGGAGAGAGGAGAGAGAGGAGAGAGGTTTTTGGTTTTCAAAATCCTTTTATTTAACACTACGAAGAAAAATTATAACAGTCCCATCACCACTTCAGATCAAGAGAAGAAATTATAAAAATAAAACATTTCCAAAAGTGCAACAAAACTCCCAATATCAACATTTAACCAAATCAAAAATTAAAAATCAGCTCTCCATCCCCACCCACAGAGCACAAAGCTTCCTTCACCGCCCATACACGATTAAAATCGTGCACATTGTCCATCATATGATAAAATGCAAATTCCACCTTCAATCTGGCCTTTAAAAGTCCCTCCAGAACCAGCACCGGTTCCACACAGCCAGTACCCAGAGCACAGTTCTTCCGTGTCAGCCAAATGGCCAACTTGGCCGAGCCGGACAAAAAATTTAACAATGTGTGTACATTCTTTTTCTTTGCAGAATACTTTGGCCCAAAGACAAACAAAACAAAAGAGAAATCCTCCCCGAGAGCCTGAAACAACCTTTTTAAAAGGACAAACAAGTGTGACAGCCTCAAACACTCAACAAACAAATGGGACAAGGTTTCAGTTTGTGAACAGAACAGACACTCCTCTCCCACCCCTGGATCAATGTGCGCTCTGTATCTGTTCGTGGCTATAATCCCATGCACAACTCTCCACTGGAGATCTGCTGTTCGCTTCTCAACAGGTAGTTTGTACAGGGACCGCCAGCTGCCTTTCGGGGAAACATCTGGGCCAAAGAGCTCAATCCACCTCGACTCTTTCACTCCCGACAGAGATCGGAGATGTATGACCTTGACACAGGACTGATATAACGCCTTTTTCCCTGCATCCTGGAACTTTTCCAGAAGAGGAGTTTTAAAAGTCAGCAGCCCACCTCCTCCTTCCTGCCACTCCCCCACATCTGGGGTCACAGACAAGGAGGGGAAACGGTACTCACCATCTTCACTCCACTGCTCACACAGATTCTCGATTCTCATAAATGTTTGAAAATGTTGTGGAAGCGCAGCACAGACTTCATCCACCACTCTTTTTACCAGCCTTCTGGAGGTGATATTAGTCCTCTCCTGTAGGTCGTCCACAGACGTAGAGGTCTGTCTTACCAGGTGTCCAAGCTTAGTGCAGCCTGCCTCCCTAAAGCTGGCCCGGAGACTGGCTGACTGCAAAGTTTGAGTCCTGATGAATGTGTTAAAAAATAACGGTTCCTCAAAAACCCACATTCCGGGACTCTCAGTGGTTCTTTTGAATGTGTATATTTTCCATGCCTGCAGTACAGACATGTAAAAAGATGTTAATCCAGTGAGATCCACATCCTCAAGTTTTAAAAGAAGAGCTGCTTACTGTACCCCAGCCGTCCAGCTCTCCTCAGCAGCAGTCGAGCGATGTCCATCCAGCTGGGACCACAGCTGTACAGAAACCTCTGAGCAGTCTGGAGTCGGAACGAGGCAATTTTTGACTGGATGTCAATCAGTCCATGTCCCCCTTCAGCCACCGGCAGATAGAGGACTGCTGCCTGGACCCAGTGCTTACCTGACCAGAAGAAATCCAGGATGGCCCTTTGGATATCCTCCATCAGCCCTTTCGGTGGTGTTAGTGCCACAAGCCTGTGCCAGAGAGTCGAGGCAACCAAGTTATTGGCCACCAGAACTCTTCCCCTATACGACAACTGGGGTAGCAACCATTTCCATTTAGACAACCGAGCGCACACTTTTTCCTTAACTCCCTCCCAGTTTTTCCTTTTAAAACCCTCGGTGCCCAAAAAAAACCCCCAACACTTTCAACCCCTCCCTCCCCCACTCAAGTCCACCAGGCAGACTGGGCACTGCCTGATCCCTCCACTCTCCCAACAACAAGGCACTGCTTTTTTCCCAGTTAACCCGTGCAGATGTTGCCCTTTCATACAGGGACAGGGTGTCCCGCAGACACCGAACATCCCCCCTGACTGGAGATGAAGATGTTGACATCATCTGCATACGCAGAAACTGTAGGGGGACATTCGATGCTGCAGGACACGGGCAAGGAAAGCCCGCTGAGCCGGCCCCTCAACCTGTGCAGCAAGGGCTCAATAGCCAAGCTATACAGCTGGCCGGAGATGGGACAACCCTGTCTGATCCCTCGCCGCACAGGGATTGGCCGACTCAACCCCGCCCCCATCTTCACCAAACACTGTGCACCCTGATACAATAAACCAACCAATGACACAAAACCATCACCAAATCCAAACGACCTAAGTGCAGAAAACAAATACGAGTGATCAACCCTATCAAAAGCCTTCTCTTGATCCAGTGACACAATACCAACATTTATATTATATATTTTACACAACTCAGTGACATCTCGCACAAGAAAAACATTATCCATGATTGTCCGGTCTGGAACACAATAAGTCTGGTCCTTGTGCACCACACTTCCCAGAACGTCCTTGAGTCTATTGGACAGGGCTCGAGAGAGTATTTTATAATCCGCACAGAGCAAAGCCACCGGCCTCCAGTTTTTTAAAAGCGCCAAGTCACCTTTTTTGGGGAGCAGGGAAAGAACCGCTCTTTTACAAGATCCAGGAAGAGACCCGGTCCTGCAACAATCCAATAAAACGCAATGCAGGTCAGAACCCAGAAGATTCCAGAATCTCTTAAAAAAGTCTGTGGATAATCCATCGATTCCAGGTGCTCTTCCTGATGCCATTTGAGTGACAGCAGCAGTGAGCTCTTCTAGAGTCAGCTCCCCCTCTAGAAGAGACTTCTCCTCTATAGTGAGCTGAGGAAGATCCTCCAGGAGCTCCCTGCGACACTCCTGGCTACAATCTTCTGCCCCAAACAGATCAGAATAAAAGGTCATGGCATGGCTGCTCATCTCCTTGGGATCGGTTGTAATCTGACCTCCTGGTAGTTTTAGACATGTCAGCAGCTTCTTCTGTGCCACCGATCTCTCAAGATTAAAAAAGAAAGACGTTGGGGCGTCCATGTCTTTAAGTTGTAGAAAACGACACCGGACAAGAGCTCCCTTCACCCTCTCCTGCAGGAAAGAGCTCAACTCCATGCGTTTCTCCTTCAGCAGGGTACCAGTGGTGGGATCTACACCCCCATTTAACCCCTCCTCAATGTTCTTAATATTGTCCTCAAGGTTTTTAACAGCTGTTTTTAATCTAGCAGAAGAGTGGGACGTATATTGCTGACAAAAAACACGAATTTGAGCCTTGCCAACCTCCCACCACAGCTTCAAAGACTCAAAATCAACTTTTTTAAGTTGCCACTGACGCCAAAAACACTCAAAGTTTTTACAGAACACATTGTCCTGTAGCAGTTGGTTATTAAAATGCCAGAAAGACTTGGCCCTTTCACCTGGTGAAATAATCAGTTCAACACTGACAAAATGGTGGTCGGTAAAGCCAACAGGCAGAATATCACACTTCACTAGTCTGGGGCTGAGAGTTTTTGAGATGTAAATCCTGTCCAGTCTAGCTGCACACACCCTGTTGCTGTTAACCCTGACCCATGTGTACTGTCTTGATTGTGAATGTTTTACTCTAAAAGTGTCCAATAGATCCAGCTGTGAGATGGCAGTGCTTAGAGTGTGGGATGATTGTGGATGTGGCTCTTCTCCTATTCTATCAACAGTGAAATCAAGTGTACAGTTAAAATCACCCCCAATGATGATCTGATCCTGATTATAGATCATTACCTCCTTTTGGAGGCGGGTATAAAAAGCAACCCTTTCAGCTCCGTTATTCGGAGCATAAATATTAGTGAAACAGAAAACAGAGCCTTCTATTTCTGCTCTAACAATTAAAAACCTACCCTTCACAACCTCAGTACATGATAATATTTTTGCGTTTGCAGATGTTCTGAACAAAACTGCAACTCCTGCACTAAAGTTGGTGCCATGGCTAAGATAGTAAGAGCCCTCCCACCATAAACCCCAATCTGTCTCATCTGATGGAGTGGTGTGAGTCTCCTGCAAAAACAAGACATCAATGTTTTTCTGATTGGAGTAATCAGAGATAAGGCCCCTTTTCTGTCTGTCTCTCCCACCATTAATGTTAAGAGTTCCTATCTTAAGACTCCTCATAGAAAAGATAAAGAGAAAAAACACAAACAGGGAACAGTAGAAAAAGAAACACACCTTGTGATGCATGATCATTTCTTAGACTTTTTTGCGGTTTTACCGCCAGCTTTCCTCAGTGTGGTGACGTGCTTCTTAAGACGGAAACGTTTTTTCTCATCCAGGAGGTCAAAACCAACCTGTCTCTTCAGTATGCTGACAGACCTTATGAACTTATCAGTATCACAAAAGTAGTCGCTTATTTTCACTGATTTTTTGTAAGTTTCATCCATGAATTGGTTTATTGACTCTAAGGAGTAAAGATCAGAACCACTATTGGGCAGTTCAGCAATGGATGCATTGTCTGACTCATAATCTTCATCCATTTCCTCTCCTTCACATGATGTCTGACTACAACACACTGTCTTACCTTCTTTCAATGAAACATCTTTATCTACAGAACTTGTGGAAGCTTCAGTTTTACCATTATCTACAGACTGTGATCTTTCTTTAGCCTGTGTATCCTGAGAGCTGATCGAAGCCACTTCTACCTCAGCCACGGTCTCAGCACCAGCCACCGACGCTGACGCAACAGCATCAGCGGGCGCGGCCTCTGCAATAGCCACCGACTCAGTACTAGCCGCAGGCACAGACACAGACACAGACACAGCACCAGACACGGGCACAGGCGCAGAAACAGCACCAGACACGGGCACAGGCGCAGAAACAGCACCAGACACGGGCAAAGGCGCAGAAACAGCACCGGCCGTAGGCGCGGACGCAGCCTCAGCCGCGAGCGCCGCACGCGCAGAGCTGCCCGCGTCAGCGGCACCCGCCGCCTCCTGCTGTCTGTGCGGACATGAAAAACGTTTGTGTCCCACATCTCCACACTCAAAACACTTCAGTTGTCCCGAGCTTGCGTACACCATGTATGAAGCGTCACCATGTTTGACACGGAAAGACACCTCCAGAGTGTGTGTGGGCGACTCCAAAAACATGAACACCTGACGCCGCAAAGACTGAACATGTTTCAGTTTGGGATCTTTACACCCCAGACTCACAATTTTAAAAGCACTCGCAAACTTCCCAAATCTGCGGAGCTCGTTCTCAAGCAGCTCATTTGAGATAAACGGCGGAACACCTGATATGGTAATCCGCGTAGAGGGAACTGACAACGGGGAAACCTGTACAAACAAATCCCTAATGAACACGCTACTCTCAATCAGCTGATGCACAAGAGTCTGATTCTTGAGAAAAACAACCACAGCCTTGTTCATTCGGGATGCATACACAATTTTATCATGACCTACCTGTTCACCTACAGCTAACAAAACCTCCTCCACGCTAACAGTACCGTTCGGAGGGACTATCCGAACTCCCTGTCGGAGAGTCGGAGTTGGCGTCTCGGCGGACGCCATACCTCCCGACAACACCTCCAGTAATCTGACTTACACAGATAACAACACTCAATACTAATATGAAACAATCTTACCTGATCATGCACTTTGAAAACAGTAGAAAAGATAGCAAACAATTCAATCTCCGCGCCACTCGTACAACCACCACCGTCACTCACGCTCACATTCACCGGAAACGGAAATGGAGGGGAGAGAGGAGAGAGGGGAGAGAGGAGAGAGGAGAGAGGGGAGAGAGGAGAGAGAGGAGAGAGGAGAGAGGGGAGAGAGAGGAGAGAGGAGAGAGGGGAGAGGAGAGAGAGGAGAGAGGGGAGAGAGGAGAGAGGAGAGAGAGGAGAGAGGAGAGAGGGGAGAGAGGAGAGAGGAGAGAGGAGAGAGGAGAGAGGGGAGAGGAGAGAGAGGAGAGAGGGGAGAGAGGAGAGAGGAGAGAGGGGAGAGAGAGGAGAGAGGGGAGAGAGGAGAGAGAGGAGAGAGGAGAGAGAGGAGAGAGGAGAGAGGAGAGAGAGGAGATAGGGGAGAGAGGGGAGAGAGGGGAGAGAGGAGAGAGGAGAGAGAGGAGAGAGGGGAGAGAGGGGAGAGAGGAGAGAGGAGAGAGAGAGAGGAGAGAGGGGAGAGAGGAGAGAGGGGAGAGGGGAGAGAGGAGAGAGAGGAGAGAGGGGAGAGAGGAGAGAGGGGAGAGAGGAGAGAGGAGAGAGAGAGAGGAGAGAGGGGAGAGAGGAGAGAGGAGAGAGGGGAGAGAGGAGAGAGAGGAGAGAGGGGAGAGAGGGGAGAGAGGAGAGAGGAGAGATAGGAGAGAGCGGAGAGAGGAGAGAGGAGAGAGGGGAGAGAGGAGAGAGGAGAGAGAGGAGAGAGGAGAGAGAGGAGAGGAGAGAGAGGAGAGAGGAGAGAGGAGAGAGAGGAGAGAGGAGAGAGGAGAGAGAGGAGAGAGGAGAGAGAGGAGAGAGAGAGAGAGAGAGCTGAAAGAGAGAGAGAGATCCTGCTGCTGTGGAGAAAATGTGACTCTGTTCAGTCAGATTTTTTAGAAAGAAGCTGGCGTGCGAGAAAGAGAGAGAGCGATGTCTTAAGTATGTGGGAACGTGGCCAACATATTTGTGCAGTTTAGACAGTGTGCTGGACTTTCCTGCAATTCTTGAGAACTAAAAATCGACACTACCCAACATCGGGCGCCCTGGACTTCTGTTTGTGTTGCCGTGGTGTCAAACAGGTATCGATAACGTAACGTTGGACTTTCACCAGAATCATATCAAAGTTTAACATTCTGGTGTCGTGGCGACCCCACCTCGACTCTTTGCTCGATGGATGTACGAAGCTTCATGTACGTTAGACAGTACGTTCCTCCCTTGCATAAGGTTCTGCAGACATTTGCATATCTGCAGAAATAATAACCAGAAAGCTTCAAACATCCATCGAGCTAAGAGTCCAAATGCAAAGAAAGAACAATTATTTCTATACAGCACTTTGGATTTCCTGCACACACGACCTCAGATCTCATTAGTTTGTACATCAATAGATAATCGATGGATTTAATTGTTTGTATATGACGCCTCCCTGCTGGCCTCTCTCTCTCTGTTCTGTCTCTCTCTCTGTTCTGTCTCTCTCTCTGTTCTGTCTCTCTCTCTGTTCTGTCTCTCTCTCTGTTCTGTCTCTCTCTCTGTTCTGTCTCTCTCTCTGTTCTGTCTCTCTCTCTGTTCTGTCTCTCTCTCTGTTCTCTCTCTCTCCGTCAGTCTGCCGCTCCCTCTCCTTCCAGTGAGATTTGAATATCAAACACTTTGTCTTATCTCTGGGCTCTATTATTGTCTCAGGAAGGCAGCGAGTGACTCTTGATGTCGCCAACAAACAGCTCGTAGCTTTGTAGTATAAATACCAGCGTGGCAGCGGTACAGTCGCAGCGGAGCCGCCTGTAATTAGCTGGCCTCCGGGGACCGAGGGAAAAACGGACCACAGTGATGAAAAATGTGGAGGAGGAGAATTTAAAGGGGAGAAACATTAGTGATCATTAGTGTGCACCATTATTCACAAATGAGATCCTTTCTATGAAAATCATTATCTTGTTTTTACGACTCTGACAGCGTTCATAGCGGCTCCCCTCGTGCATTCATTCTCTAATTTGAATCTCTCCTCTCTCTCCTGCTGAGAGGGGAAGGCAACAGTGATGAACGAACTCAACTTATTAAAGCACCTGCAGATCTGCTCCAGATACTCACCGTGTCCTCGCAGACAGAAATCAGGTTTCAAACCTCCAGAATCTGAAAATGAAATATCTGTATCTGGTCTAAAAGCTGCAGCGAAGCCTGAGGAGATAACGTCAACATCTGCAACGCTTCGTGCTCAATCAGATGGTGGAGGACTGCATGTGTTGAACCAGTATTCTAAGGCGTATACTTCAGTGATGCAAAGCTGGGACTTGTGTTGATCAGTAGTCCACGCTGTTGGACCTGAAGGAATCATGTGGAGCCGCTATCTCTCTTTAAGTGTTTCAAGCTTCAGGCAGACCAATATTTGAAGCTTCAGCATGGAGAGGGGACAACTCCTAACTCTTCAATATTTCATGGTTTCCTCTGACCCACACTCACACTCAGATCTGCAAGTACACCGGCCAATGCACAAATACCATCATTTATTAGTTCTGGATGAAATGAACTAAAAGAACGTTCCTTCTCTGCTGCTCTACACAAAAAGCTGGTAATATGGCTGCCACCCACATCATCAGATTCTCTGAGGACACTTTTACTTTATCATTGCTTTAAAGAGCTGACTGTCTGTCTGTGTAACACAAGGAGACAACATCTCCTCCTCCTCCTGCTCCTCCTCCTGCTCCTGCTCCTCCTCCTCCTCCTCCTCCTCCTGCTTTGTTGTTGTGTGCACACAAGGCAACACTGATTGCTCAACCTACCAGGCACAGCTGCGGGTAAATAAAAGTAGCGTTATAAAGTGATTTAAGACCGACAGCAGCTCAGGTTGAGCCCCCCGCTCTTCTGTAATGTTTCGCTCCGACACTCAGAGCAGAGTCAGCGGTGTCACACGCCCACTGATCACAGGGCTCCGCCTCCTTCTCGTGTCAGAGCGGGTGTCCGTGTTGATCGTTAAGTGAACAGGTAAACTTGTATTCTCCCCTCTTTAAGTTTCACCAAATAACAGCAACATTTGGTTTCTCCATTACAGCGGGCCTCCCTGATGAACGTGTGTTTAAAGTGATGACTCGCTCGTCTTAAGTCCACGATAGGGTTAAATACTAAAACTCCCCACAATACAAATCTCTGCTAATCGAAGCTCAGTTCATTCAATGATGAATACTTTTTATTTCTGAAGATCCTTCATAATAAAAGACCCTACTTATTATGTTGTTGAAGTGTGGTGTTTTCAGCAGCAGCTTAATGAAACTCTGCAGGAGAGAAACGAAGGAGCAGCCGGGTTAGAAAGGATGGACGGTCAGACAGACACAGAGAAACATCAGTGACCCCTCAACATGTTCAATATGAAACAGTCCCTTTTTAATTGTACATTAGAGAATCTATAGTATACAAAGAATACTTTATGTTTCTACTCGGCTGAGAGAGAGAACAATAAAGTGGAACTTCTGTCCGACAACATTTCACCACCAACACAAAAATCCAGACAAACAACGAGTGCAGCAGACTGTTCCTCCACCAACAACCTGCCCGCTGCTACCTGACACACCGACAGCCGCTCTGTGGACCGGTGTGTGTGTGTGAGGCTGGGTCATTTCTTCAGAGCAGGACCAGCTCTCATCTATCAGGCCCAAATGAGATGTCAGGGGTCAACTGCAGCGCCGCGCATCGCAGCGCCCTCTCTCCACAGGCTGCCTATTTGTCACCGCAAATGAGGAAAACAGCGTTCTACAGGGGTCCTGACACACACAAACACACACACACTCTGACACACACACTCTGACACACACACTCTGACACACAGGCAAACACACGGACAAACAAAGACAGAAACAGTCACAAACACACGTTAATTAGGCAGCACACACACGGCCAAGCGTCTACACACAAACATACACATTTTGTTTTATTTCTACCTCCCAGCTCTGTGTGTGTGTGTGTGTGTGTGTGTGTGTGTGTGTGTGTGTGTGTGTGTGTGTGTGTGTGTGTGTGTGTGTGTCCTGCTGTCATTAGAGTGGTCTGCTGTTAGCTTGTTGTTTGGTTCATGAACACGCTCTTCGTAATGTGCACACATTCATTAACAAACATCGCACACTGAGTTGCTTCCTAACGAGGCTCCTCTGACCACCACGGCGTCCATCATTCATTTATCATTGAACACTTTCTCCGTCATCACGTTACTTTATGTGAACTATGGTCATGAGTCTCCATCACTGCTTTAAGAGGACAGATGTGTGTGCCACAGGCGTCTCTTTTCTCTTCATTTGATGATAACTGTTTTCAAAGGGCAACATGTGGGGGGGGGGGCGACCTGAAGAAGAACGGGGGACATATCACCACAAACACTTTTTGGTCCACCCCCCAGGAAATCGCAATGTCGCGATCGCAACCTATCCTCCCAAATTCAGTTTTCAGAATCAGAAATGATTTTGTAATCCTCAGGTGGAGAGTCACTCTTACACGCAATCTAGCAGAAATATAAGAATAGAAATAAGACTGAGCTGCTCCACCTCATAGAATCATGACTGTGTGTGAAGCTCCAGAGATAAACAGAGTCAGCCCAGGACACACACACACACAGACAAACACACACACACACACACGCACAGTCACCCTGTACGAGTGCTGCAGTCCAACATGACTCACAGTTTAGCACCAACGGCTAATTAGCTGCTACAACAGAGATTACATCAGCGAGGCTCATGTTTGGCCTTTATCACACACACACACACACACACACACACACACACACACACACACACACACACACACACACACACACACACACACACACACACACACACACACACACACACACACACACACACACACACACACACACACACACACACACACACACACACGCGCACACACACACACACACACACACACACACACACACACACACACACACACACACACTAAAATCGCGGCTGGTTCATAAAGAATCAGTGAAGGATTCATAGGATCGTTCAGGACTTGTAAACTTGAAGTCTATAGAAATGCATTAAAAACAAACTCAGAGCTTCCTGCACGGAGCGTCAAACACACCACAAAGTAAGTCTCCCATTTTAGCATACTTGTACAGTTTTTCCAGCTCGTTTGCAGAAATGACCCTGACCTCCGCGTTTGGACCGGGCTCGGCTGAAGATTGCTGCTCGAAATTATTTGGCACGCTCTCGAAATGTGAAGAGCTCCAAATCTGCCAAAACAGCTGGAGAGAGCAGAAAGAGAGAGAGAGAGAGAGAGAGAGAGAGAGAGAGAGAGAGAGAGAGAGAGAGAGAGAGAGAGAGAGAGAGAGAGAGAGAGAGAGAGAGAGAGAGAGCTGAGAGAAAGAGAGAGAGAGAGAGAGAGAGAGAGCTGAGAGAAAGAGAGAGAGAGAGAGAGAGAGAGAGAGAGAGAGAGAGGACAGAAAGAGAGAGAGAGAGAGAGAGAGAGAGAGAGAGAGCTGAGAGAAAGAGAGAGAGAGAGAGAGAGAGAGAGAGCTGAGAGAAAGAGAGAGAGAGAGAGAGAGAGAGAGAGAGCTGAGAGAAAGAGAGCTGAGAGAGAGAGAGAGAGAGAGAGAGAGAGAGAGAGAGAGAGAGAGGACAGAAAGAGAGAGAGAGAGAGAGAGAGAGAGAGAGAGCTGAGAGAAAGAGAGAGAGAGAGAGAGAGAGCTGAGAGAAAGAGAGAGAGAGAGAGAGAGAGAGAGAGAGAGAGCTGAGAGAAAGAGAGAGAGAGAGAGAGAGAGAGAGAGAGCTGAGAGAAAGAGAGCTGAGAGAGAGAGAGAGAGAGAGAGAGAGAGAGAGCTGAGAGAAAGAGAGCTGAGAGAGAGAGAGAGAGAGAGAGAGAGAGAGGAGAGAAAGAGAGAGAGAGAGAGAGAGAGAGAGAGAGAGAGAGAGAGAGAGAGAGAGCTGAGAGAAAGAGAGAGAGAGAGAGATCCTGCTGCTGTGGAGGCATGCCTCGAGCTCGGCTTCATTCTGACTCAGGTAGTTTTTATACAACATGCAGAGAAGACATTCCATCAAGGTGTGATGATCTGATCCTGACAGAGGTGGACAAAGAACAAAACTTCATGACTTGATTCGAAGTACAGATCCTGCAAATATGACTCCAACACAAGTGACAGTCACTCAGTGGAATCCTTACGTGAGTTAAAGTTCTGGAGGATCTGCTTATTAATACTTCAGTTTTCAAAGCACAACGTTTTGTTCAGTCAGGAACACGTGAACTTTCTGCTACGTCACGTTGATTTAGAAAACATTTACATTTTATAGAAAGCTCAAGTAAATTCACTTTGTTACTGTGCAGCACTGAAGTCTACAGGATATCAGTCTGACAGTAGAGCGAGGAGAGACGGCCCGTTAACCGGAGCTACAGCCCCAGCTAGTGGTGGGCGGCTGCGTTACAGCTTCGACACAACATTTGACCGGCACTGAGGGCCAACATAAACATTTATAATTTATTACACCAATAAGTCGTTCAGTCGGCTAGTCGTGCACATCACTGTTTTACATCCCGTCTAACAGACCATACAGACGTCTCATATGAACGCGATGATTGGAGGGAGGATGTGAGGTCACAGGATGAGAATGAAACTGCAGTTTTTAAGCATCCGCCCAGAGAGGATTCTAAAAACATCTCTCAGACTGCCGCCTGTCAGAGTCACGATTCAAAGGTTTGAAAAGGTTTGAGTTCTGCTGAGTCCTCACACACACGACAAGAAACCAAAGTTCTGAAACGATGCCGAGTTTAGATTTTTCTTTTCCTCTTTAAGACCTCAAAGAAACAAAACAGTTTGACATGATGATGCTCAGAGGATCCTGCATGGTTTCTCTTCTACGGAGACGCACCTGTCGGCCGACAGGTCTCACATCCTCCAGATCGAGAAGAAGCTGCACGTCATGTTTAAAACTCTCTGCTTCATACCGCTCTGACTTCCCCATGTAATGATGGCTGAAAATAAATCTGTCCTCACACTGATTCAAGACTGAGTTTGAGTGTGTGTGTGTGT
>CM036553.1:704223-711723 GCA_020745685.1 Tautogolabrus adspersus
GAGAGGAGGAGGAGGGACGAGGAAAAGGTCTTTCAGGTGGATAAAGTTTGCTGATTCAGAGAGTGAGGAAATTAGAGAGAATGACTGACTCTCAGTGTGACACTGGAGGTGAAAGAGCTGCAGACGGAGAGAGATGCATGAAATAGAGGAGGTGATTTAGTCTCATGCTGATGGAGGTTTAGGTTGGAGGTGGCGTTAAAGCCCTCAGGCTGAGCTCTCCTCTCAGCTCATTGAAGGAGGATCGGAGCTCATTATGGAAAGACAGAGAGTGTCAGCACAAGCAGAGGTTCTTTCTCGGCTGTTTACGGGTTTAATCCTCGCAATAAAAAACCTTTTATTTCCCTCTGCTGAGCTTTTCATGCAGACTCGTGTCTGACATCACACACCACCTCACTGCACAGCAAGTGCAGTTCTCATTCTGACCAGCAGGGCTGTTTATCGGCAAGAATCTGTGGATGTGACGCACGGGTTTGATTCAACTTATTATGATATTGTGACACCTTACACAAGGTTATAAGTCGTCTATTGAAAATATGTCAAGGAATACACAAAGACTTTATAGTGCTTAATTCTCCGTCTCCCACCCGGCTCTCTCTCCTGTCCGCTCCTCTGACAATCTTCATCAGCAGAACAGCACCCTTATGGTGTCTCCCCCTGGTGTCCCCTCATGGTGTCTCCCCCTGGTGTCCCCTCATGGTGTCTCCCCCTGGTGTCCCCTCATGATGTCTCCCCCTGGTGTCCCCTCATGGTGTCTCCCCCTGGTGTCCCCCTCATGGTGTCTCCCCCTGGTGTCCCCTCATGGTGTCTCCCCCTGGTTTCCCCTCATGGTGTCCCCTCATGGTGTCTCCCCCTGGTGTCTCCCCCTGGTTTCCCCTCATGGTGTCCCCTCATGGTGTCTCCCCCTGGCGTCCCCTCATGGTGTCCCCTCATGATGTCCCCTCATGTTGTCTCCCCCTGGTGTCCCCTCATGGTGTCTCCCCCTGGTGTCCCCTCATGGTGTCTCCCCCTGGCGTCCCCTCATGTTGTCTCCCCCTGGTGTCCCCTCATGATGTCCCCTCATGGTGTCTCCCCCTGGCGTCCCCTCATGTTGTCTCCCCCTGGTTTCCCCTCATGGTGTCCCCTCATGGTGTCTCCCCCTGGCGTCCCCTCATGTTGTCTCCCCCTGGTGTCCCCTCATGGTGTCTCCCCCTGGTGTCCCCTCATGGTGTCTCCCCCTGGTGTCCCCTCATGATGTCCCCTCATGTTGTCTCCCCCTGGTGTCCCCTCATGGTGTCTCCCCCTGGTGTCCCCTCATGGTGTCTCCCCCTGGTGTCCCCTCATGGTGTCTCCCCCTGGCGTCCCCTCATGTTGTCTCCCCCTGGTGTCCCCTCATGATGTCCCCTCATGGTGTCTCCCCCTGGTGTCCCCTCATGGTGTCCCCTCATGGTGTCTCCCCCTGGTGTCCCCTCATGGTGTCCCCTCATGTTGTCTCCCCCCTGGTGTCCCCTCATGTTGTCTCCCCCTGGTGTCCCCTCATGGTGTCCCCTCATGGTGTCTCCCCCTGGTGTCCCCTCATGGTGTCCCCTCATGTTGTCTCCCCCTGGTGTCCCCTCCTGGTGTCCCCTCATGGTGTCTCCCCCCTGGTGTCCCCTCCTGGTGTCTCCCCCTGGCGTCCCCTCATGATGTCCCCTCATGTTGTCTCCCCCTGGTGTCCCCTCATGGTGTCTCCCCCTGGTGTCCCCTCATGGTGTCCCCTCATGGTGTCTCCCCCTGGTGTCCCCTCATGGTGTCTCCCCCTGGCGTCCCCTCATGATGTCCCCTCATGTTGTCTCCCCCTGGTGTCCCCTCATGGTGTCCCCTCATGGTGTCTCCCCCTGGTGTCCCCTCATGGTGTCTCCCCCTGGTGTCCCCTCATGGTGTCTCCCCCTGGCGTCCCCTCATGATGTCCCCTCATGTTGTCTCCCCCTGGCGTCCCCTCATGATGTCCCCTCATGTTGTCTCCCCCTGGTGTCCCCTCATGGTGTCCCCTCATGGTGTCTCCCCCTGGTGTCCCCTCATGGTGTCCCCTCATGTTGTCTCCCCCTGGTGTCCCCTCATGGTGTCCCCTCATGTTGTCTCCCCCTGGTGTCCCCTCCTGGTGTCTCCCCCTGGTACTGCAGCTGTGAGTGACAGCTGGCCTCAGTCATGAGCTCTTAATACAGATGAGCGGCTCTGTCTGTTGTTGTGAACGTTTATCTGCATTTTAAAGTCAAGACCCCAAATGTAAGACCTCCCCCCTTTTTCAGGCGTGTGTCCAGAGAAAGAAAAGCGTCTATCATTCAGACCAATACGGTTTTAGTGCCACAGAATATATTATTTCACTAAAGGTTCCTGAAACCTTCCTGATCAGCAGTTGTCTCTTTTGACTTCGTCTCTGATCCACGTTTGGAATGATTTCTTTTTAAAAGCACGAGCAGCCGTAAAACTCCTGACTTCATTAACCTGCATGTGCTAAATGTGTAAGCCATCCAGCACAGCTCACGTTGTCGTTGTTGGCCTCTGCTACACTTCGAGTTAGCGCTGATTAGCATGTTAGCGTGCTGAATAAGATGGTGAATACGGTAAAGCATGTCACACGTTGGCATCCTCATAAGTCTAGCTGCACAGGTCGTCTTTTTTCTAATACTTACTTAGCCTTAGTTTGTTGGTGTATTTATGTGCAATAATTCAGCGCACATCACCTCATTCTGAGCCGTGATGCAGCTTCCTAATGTCAGCTGACACTGATGAATGAACCGTGCACACTTTCAAACCCTCCTCTGCAGACTTAATGACCTCACCGATGCTCTCCTGCATTCAAAGGCTCCAAACAATCGTTCCAATCCCCCGGCTCAACCTGAAGAAAACTAAGAAAACAACCGTCTCATTTACATGCAACGAGAAAATGACCCCAAAGTGACAAAAATCACTGTCAGCCGTGCAGATAGACTTTGATGATGGCGGCACACTCCATTCATCACGGTGTGACGGGAGCGTTGGATGCTGCCTCATGGCACCGTGAAGCCCATGAAGATTAGTCTAATGCCTGTTTATCACTGCAAACCGTGTCTGGATTCAAAAGCCCACATCTGAGAGCAAATCCATCATCGCATGAAAGGCTGCTCCACCTCTGCTGGAGGCACACACTCTCTCTCTCTCTCTCTGGTTAGCATTCTCGATTGTATCCCACCTACTGACACGTCTATTGATTACAGTCAGGGACCTTAATGACCCTGCTCAATGAGCAACCTCCAGAAATGCTCAATTTCTTCTTCCCAAACCGCAGGGAGGAGCGTCAGGCTGATCAGGATGGAGACGCCTTCATTCAGGGTTTGACATCTTACATAAACAGATATGTTGCATCTCTGTGTCTGTACATTCAAACCCACAAATCAGACAATCAGGTGTGTGCACAGAGTTAGCTGCAAACACATCCACCCTGCAGGTATGCAGCTCTTAAGTCACAAACTCCAGTCTCAAATTCTCTCGAATTAAAACGTTAAAGAGTTTCATGTCGTGTCTGTAGCTGAGTATAAAAAATCAAGTGTTTCACTTATTGATATTTTCTAAGACTACAAGGGTTTAAAAAGATTTACTCAATAGACATCCAGCTAAAAGTCAAAACACAGACGAGTCTTTTTGTTGCCATGGTATCAGAATAGATATCATTATTAGCAGTTTCTTTAAGCTCTACCTCCTGATTCTCATTTTTCTTCTGTGCAGCATTCTTTACACAAACCTGTGTCTGCAGCATTTCCCTCCTGAACTTTTTAACCAATCAAATCTGAGTGTCGCTGACGTGAGGAGGGGCTTCATCCAATCAGAAAGAGGTATGAATTATGGCAAAAAAACTAAATATCTGCTGTGTTCCCGCTGTCTCCTGTGGTATTATGCATCGTTGCATGTAATTATTGGGCAGCCCTACTTTTCTTTATTTTTAGAATATGGATCTTTCCCCCCAAAGTTTTCTTGCAGCCTTCACAGCCTGTTTCAGTGCTGGGGGGCTGAAAACAAAACAACTGGAGCATCTGTAAAAACCTACACAGGGCTTCAGCTTACAAACTCTCGAGACCCTGCAGGTCGACATTTATCGATTAAAGTCCCGTTTAATTTGAAGGGACAGTCTGTAGCAGGGTTCAATGTTCAGCATGTCCAACACTCTGCGTGTCTGCAGGTAGTCGTCAGTTAAAGGTGCTGGGACATGCAGCTCCTTTTAGTGGCCGTGGTCTCTGCTCTGCGTGGTTTCCCAGAGTTCTCTGTCTTTTCGTGTCCGTGTGGAGCTCATCGGCATGTAACAAAGGGCTTCATGAAGTGGGCTCAGCTGCTGATGTTTCTGCCCGTGCTCCCTCTGAGCCACAGCAGGCTCATTTTAATCACTCGCTGGCAGACAAATAAAGGGGATGAGAAATATCTGCTGCTGCCTGAGACACCGAGGAGGAGGGGGAGGAGCAGTGTGTGCATGTTGACTCTGACGCACAAATATTCATAATAAGAGATGAAAGATATCTTTCACCCTGTAGTGGGGGGAGTGTCGGACATTTATTTCCTCTCCCAAACATAATGGCATGTGTGAACGTTTTCGTGACGAGGAGGAAACCCCTCCGACTGAACGCTGAGAGGGCCTCCACAGATCAGAGAGCAAACAACAGAATAAAGTTCCCACATCACAGTTTATCAGCACACACGCTGCACACGCGAAAACTACCGACGTGAATATTTCAATAACTACGGAGATTTCAAATGTGATGTTTACAGCTCGACGGACGTGAAGGAAGGTTTGAAAAATGGCCGATATATCGGTATTGGATTTTTTCTCTCCCTATAATATCGGTATCAGCCCCAAAAATCACTTTTGATTCTTTTGAGTGGATGATTTACAGCAAAGACTTCGTTAACAGGAAGTGGTACAACAAATACTGAATACAGAATAAAAGAAAACACTGAGGAGCGGCCGGTTTCACCTGATGATGTTAAAGCGAAAGAATGTGACACACGCTCGTATATTTTCAGGTAATGATGGAGAGAAACACAAAGAAGACATCATTTCAAAGACAAATAAAGAGGTATGACAGTGCACACACACACACACACACACACACACACACACACACACACACACACACACACACACACACACACACACACACACACACACACACACAGTCTTTGTCACAGTGTCAGCAGGTGGGCATGTTTTGCCTCAGCTCTTCCAATATTAACTCAAACCTTGTAAACAGTTTCAGGAGCTTGTAAATCCTCTCTGCAGGACTCTGTGCGAGCTGCTCGTTACAGCCGCACAGTCTGTCAGCGTGTGATAGTTCTTTCCACAGAAACACAGCTTCATGAGGCGATCAATGCACGGTCCCTGCCTGCACCGCAGCCAGCTTGTTGAGAGGCAAACAGCAGCTGTTTCTCTGCCTCGCTTTGCATATTCAACACATGAGAGATCTCTCTCTGCACACTTCACACAGGACCATCCATCTGAGAGGGATACAGCTCACACTTTCTAACACATCTCACTTAATCCTAAATAAACTGCATAGATTCCCCGTACAGTTGCATACATCAATTGCAGTAATTAATGCTTTAGAAACATCTGCAGAACAGCACACCTCACTGACGGGGCATTTGGTTCACTTTAGATTCATTCAGCAGACGCTTTTGTCCAAGAAACATTTTCTTTGTTTGATACTTCATGTAGCAGTGCTCGGCTCAAAGTACAACATCTATTTGCAAAAGAATTCTTAGTCCTTCATCAGATTACGCATTTCTGCTTTATTGTCGGTAACATGCAGGAAGCTTCGATCTTTTACCTCGCTTCTTTATGTCTACTCTGACATCGATGGCGGTCTCCATGCTGGAAATGCTGTCTCAGCCTAACTTTCAGTCAACCTAACGACAGGCTGAGAGCTGGAGCTGAGGCGGGTTTTAAGCCTCCTGACAAACCGTTACACCGCGCCCACCTGTCAATCAGGTCAGCTACACGCCTTATTGTGAATAACTCTTATCCTTCATCAAATCAAAACTGATGAGTCATCAAAACATTCACCCCCCGTACAGTGTGTGCTGATCGAGACATGAGCTAATCAGACCTATTTGGTTTTTTGAACCAGGCTGTAAACATGTTAATGTCTGCTGTAAAAACAGGCTTTTTAGAATGGGTGTGTATGTGACTTCCTGTGCTTCTGCAGCCAGCCTCTAGTGGACACTCGAGGAACTGCAGGATTTTACACTTCAGCATCAGCTTCATTTTTCAACACAGGAGGTTGCTGCTTGGTTTAGACTGAATCTAACAAACAAGATCATAGCAGACCCACTGCACCGTCTTTGGTCTGAGTATGAACTCTTGACTTCAGGGTGCAGAGAGACCAGGATGAGGACTAAAAGAGGCGTCACCTCTTTAGTACCATGTAGCATTCAGCTCCTTAATAAGTTCTGCACTCTGCACTTTACTGAACCTGCTACTTGACGCCCTTTACAATCATGCTCTGTCTTTTGTCTCTTTTATGTTATCTTGTTATCCCCTTTAGGGCAATAAAGTTTTCATTCATTAATCCAAAAGTGTAATTATTTAATTAGAGACCCGGAGAAGAGACGGAGAGAGAGAGAGAGAGAGAGAGAGAGAGAGAGAGAGAGAGAGAGAGGGAGAGAGAGAGAGAGAGAGAGAGAGAGAGAGAGAGAGGGAGAGAGAGAGAGAGAGAGAGAGAGAGAGAGAGAGAGAAAGAGAGAGAGAGAGAGAGAGAGAGAGAGAGAGGCTTTTTTAAACGTGTTAGATACATCCCTACTTCAGGAGAGAGATATCGATAACCGTTTCAATATCACTGCAACCTAAATAGAAGGCTGCATGTTGTTCTCTTCTCCCCTTCTGTTGTCTGCAGCTCTGCCCAGGTGAAGCTCCTGATCACCTGTCCTCCGTGCACCTGGCCTCAGAGCAGTAAAGACCCAGTGCTGAGCTCAGGAGGAGGGAGGCTCTTATAGTTGGGACTGCTGCGTGGTGCCTCTCAGTCAGGGATTGGGTCTTGATTTAGTCCTTTGTTAACTATTTTGTTATTTGTGTGTCTTATTAAAATCCCTTCGTTTTGACATTGAGGTGCTTAATGTGTTTTATTGGGTCAAATTGTGGGTTGTTGTGAGCCCCATAGGGTGGGGTTATGGGGAGGCGTAATAACCTGGTAATGGGTTAATCTGACTCTCTCTGTGTTTGGCTCGCAGCAGCTTTCAGTTCAGAACACGACTGAAGATCTGAAGTTTTTGTTAAAGCTTTGTGTTTTTCCAACACCATCGATCATTAAATAACAGATTACAATGATTGAAAACGTGTTATCAAAAAGAATCAAAGTATTGCAGATTTTGACATCCGTAATCCCCACACAACAGCTCAATATGTGGCACATCAGAGGTGCAAGAGAGCCTCACATTACTGATTAAAGCTGTTTGGAAAGAGATAAGACATCACTGAGCGTGCTCACATCCTCTCAAAGCCTCAGCAGTTGTGCAAAAAAT
>CM036553.1:721723-756723 GCA_020745685.1 Tautogolabrus adspersus
TTAATACTGATGGACTCTTTACTCAGCAGCCTCTACCATCAGTGAGTGAATGTGTATGAATGGATGAGTTAATACTGATGGTCTCTTTACTCAGCAGCCTCTACCATCAGTGAGTGAATGTGTATGAATGGATGAGTTAATACTGATGGTCTCTTTACTCAGCAGCCTCTACCATCAGTGAGTGAATGTGTATGAATGGATGAGTTAATACTGATGGACTCTTTACTCAGCATCCTCTACCATCAGTGAGTGAATGTGTATGAATGGATGAGTTAATACTGATGGTCTCTTTACTCAGCAGCCTCTACCATCAGTGAGTGAATGTGTATGAATGGATGAGTTAATACTGATGGACTCTTTACTCAGCAGCCTCTACCATCAGTGAGTGAATGTGTATGAATGGATGAGTTAATACTGATGGTCTCTTTACTCAGCATCCTCTACCATCAGTGTGTGAATGTGTATGAATGGATGAGTTAATACTGATGGTCTCTTTACTCAGCAGCCTCTACCATCAGTGTGTGAATGTGTATGAATGGATGAGTTAATACTGATGGTCTCTTTACTCAGCAGCCTCTACCATCAGTGAGTGAATGTGTATGAATGGATGAGTTAATACTGATGGACTCTTTACTCAGCAGCCTCTACCATCAGTGTGTGAATGTGTATGAATGGATGAGTTAATACTGATGGACTCTTTACTCAGCAGCCTCTACCATCAGTGAGTGAATGTGTATGAATGGATGAGTTAATACTGATGGACTCTTTACTCAGCAGCCTCTACCATCAGTGTGTGAATGTGTATGAATGGATGAGTTAATACTGATGGACTCTTTACTCAGCAGCCTCTACCATCAGTGAGTGAATGTGTATGAATGGATGAGTTAATACTGATGGACTCTTTACTCAGCAGCCTCTACCATCAGTGAGTGAATGTGTATGAATGGATGAGTTAATACTGATGGTCTCTTTACTCAGCAGCCTCTACCATCAGTGAGTGAATGTGTATGAATGGATGAGTTAATACTGATGGTCTCTTTACTCAGCAGCCTCTACCATCAGTGTGTGAATGTGTATGAATGGATGAGTTAATACTGATGGTCTCTTTACTCAGCAGCTTCTACCATCAGTGTGTGAATGTGTATGAATGGATGAGTTAATACTGATGGACTCTTTACTCAGCAGCCTCTACCATCAGTGTGTGAATGTGTATGAATGGATGAGTTAATACTGATGGACTCTTTACTCAGCAGCCGCTACCATCAGTGTGTGTATGTGTATGAATGGATGAGTTAATACTGATGGTCTCTTTACTCAGCAGCCTCTACCATCAGTGAGTGAATGTGTATGAATGGATGAGTTAATACTGATGGACTCTTTACTCAGCAGCCTCTACCATCAGTGTGTGAATGTGTATGAATGGATGAGTTAATACTGATGGACTCTTTACTCAGCAGCCTCTACCATCAGTGAGTGAATGTGTATGAATGGATGAGTTAATACTGATGGTCTCTTTACTCAGCAGCCTCTACCATCAGTGAGTGAATGTGTATGAATGGATGAGTTAATACTGATGGTCTCTTTACTCAGCAGCCTCTACCATCAGTGAGTGAATGTGTATGAATGGATGAGTTAATACTGATGGACTCTTTACTCAGCATCCTCTACCATCAGTGAGTGAATGTGTATGAATGGATGAGTTAATACTGATGGTCTCTTTACTCAGCATCCTCTACCATCAGTGTGTGAATGTGTATGAATGGATGAGTTAATACTGATGGTCTCTTTACTCAGCAGCCTCTACCATCAGTGAGTGAATGTGTATGAATGGATGAGTTAATACTGATGGACTCTTTACTCAGCAGCCTCTACCATCAGTGAGTGAATGTGTATGAATGGATGAGTTAATACTGATGGTCTCTTTACTCAGCATCCTCTACCATCAGTGTGTGAATGTGTATGAATGGATGAGTTAATACTGATGGTCTCTTTACTCAGCAGCCTCTACCATCAGTGTGTGAATGTGTATGAATGGATGAGTTAATACTGATGGTCTCTTTACTCAGCAGTCTCTACCATCAGTGAGTGAATGTGTATGAATGGATGAGTTAATACTGATGGACTCTTTACTCAGCAGCCTCTACCATCAGTGTGTGAATGTGTATGAATGGATGAGTTAATACTGATGGACTCTTTACTCAGCAGCCTCTACCATCAGTGAGTGAATGTGTATGAATGGATGAGTTAATACTGATGGTCTCTTTACTCAGCATCCTCTACCATCAGTGTGTGAATGTGTATGAATGGATGAGTTAATACTGATGGTCTCTTTACTCAGCATCCTCTACCATCAGTGAGTGAATGTGTATGAATGGATGAGTTAATACTGATGGTCTCTTTACTCAGCAGCCTCTACCATCAGTGAGTGAATGTGTATGAATGGATGAGTTAATACTGATGGTCTCTTTACTCAGCAGCCTCTACCATCAGTGTGTGAATGTGTATGAATGGATGAGTTAATACTGATGGTCTCTTTACTCAGCAGCCTCTACCATCAGTGTGTGAATGTGTATGAATGGATGAGTTAATACTGATGAACTCTTTACTCAGCAGCCTCTACCATCAGTGAGTGAATGTGTATGAATGGATGAGTTAATACTGATGGACTCTTTACTCAGCAGCCTCTACCATCAGTGTGTGAATGTGTATGAATGGATGAGTTAATACTGATGGACTCTTTACTCAGCAGCCTCTACCATCAGTGAGTGAATGTGTATGAATGGATGAGTTAATACTGATGGACTCTTTACTCAGCAGCCTCTACCATCAGTGAGTGAATGTGTATGAATGGATGAGTTAATACTGATGGTCTCTTTACTCAGCAGCCTCTACCATCAGTGAGTGAATGTGTATGAATGGATGAGTTAATACTGATGGTCTCTTTACTCAGCAGTCTCTACCATCAGTGAGTGAATGTGTATGAATGGATGAGTTAATACTGATGGACTCTTTACTCAGCAGCCTCTACCATCAGTGAGTGAATGTGTATGAATGGATGAGTTAATACTGATGGACTCTTTACTCAGCAGCCTCTACCATCAGTGTGTGAATGTGTATGAATGGATGAGTTAATACTGATGGACTCTTTACTCAGCAGCCTCTACCATCAGTGAGTGAATGTGTATGAATGGATGAGTTAATACTGATGGTCTCTTTACTCAGCAGCCTCTACCATCAGTGTGTGAATGTGTATGAATGGATGAGTTAATACTGATGGTCTCTTTACTCAGCAGCCTCTACCATCAGGGTGTGAATGTGTATGAATGGATGAGTTAATACTGATGGACTCTTTACTCAGCAGCCTCTACCATCAGTGAGTGAATGTGTATGAATGGATGAGTTAATACTGATGGACTCTTTACTCAGCAGCCTCTACCATCAGTGTGTGAATGTGTATGAATGGATGAGTTAATACTGATGGTCTCTTTACTCAGCAGCCTCTACCATCAGTGAGTGAATGTGTATGAATGGATGAGTTAATACTGATGGTCTCTTTACTCAGCAGCCTCTACCATCAGTGAGTTAAAGAATCTTGAGTTTATGTTGAATGTTAAGTTATAAATACTCTTACAGGCAGAGACTTCCTGTCTGCAAGTCTTACACAGAGTTATTGTTTCACGGGATCCTACTCGGGATTGGGTTGGCGGCCTACATCCAGCACGTAAATTTGCCTTGAGCCCACCCCTTGGCCCTGGGATCAGGCCACCCCCCCTAACAGATAAACCTCCAGGGGAGACACTGATGTTCTGATTGGATCTCTGTGAGGACACAGAGATTAAACCAAAGATGCTTTGGTTTCCTTGCCTTCTGCGTTTTAAAACAATGTGTGTATGTAAAGATCTGAATTTGCAAACAGCCCTCTCCCCGTCAAAAGAAGGAAATAGCGGTGTGTATATTCTTCTAAAGTTGGTCATGTTTGTTTCCTAACACCGAAGTATCCAGCGTTCCCCTGGCTTTATTTTATTTCATGAGTAAATATTGAGTCAATACGATCAAGAAGTAAATGTTGTTCGTCCTCACCCAGAAGTGATGCAAATAAAACTTTTGTTTGCGTCTTTGCATAGATGGCAAAGTGGGGATTAAATCAGAGGAGCATGAAAGCAAACCGCTCCGAGGGTTTGTGGTTCATTTAAAGCTGCAGTGAACCTAACAGCGATTATTTCACAGCGTAGCTTCATCGTCGTCGTCTCGGTCTGCGGTCACTCTCACATCACAGGTAAGACATCACTCCTCTCAAACAGCTTTTATTTCAACAAGCAGCATCAGGCGAGTAAAAGGGGCCGGGCCTTACACTGGGATGAGCTGTTATTTCAAGTTTGACAGTATTTTAGGGTTTTTCTGTGTTATGTTCTCCACTGATTTAACAAACCCAGGTCACCTTCACGCTCGTGTTTGACTGAAGAGAACACCTGGAGTTTCTACAGGAGGAGGGACATTTATTATTATCTTTATTTAAAATGTATTTAACCAGGAGAAACCTCATTGAGATTAAGAATCTCATTTAGAAGAGTGTCCTGGGGGGCAGCAGCACAACAAACAGTTACAGACATTAAACACAGATCAACATGTCACAGAGCAGAAAGTCATCAGTCAAAGCATCCTGAAGCATCTTCCTCCAACACCGTCACTCTTCTGATGAAAAGATTTAAAGAGACCAGCTCCCCCAGACACAGATCCTCCTGCAGGAGAGTCCAGAAACTCCTTTTCCCCGTTTCATGACGCACTTGGGGAACAGATAACAGAAATACATTTTGTTTCTGGGTTGTAAAGCGAAGACTGCGGCTTCCACGCTTTTTACATGACTACAATTACACAAGTATGATGGAAGCAGGTTTAGTAAAGCCTTATAAATAAGGACATGCCGATGAGTTTGTCTACGCTTCGATAATGCAGGCCAGCCGACTCGATCACACATTGTACAATGATGAGTCATTGTACACGAGCTCCTTGATTTATAATATGAAGAGGAAATGGAGAAAAGAGTATTTGTGTGTGTTTTCAGCAAAGTTCTCTTTCTTCACTTCATTTCAAAGTTGTGTTCCGTCCATACTAACGTACTTCTCTATATATCTTCTCTACGAGATGTTCATGGATTCTAACACACCAGGTCTTGAAAGAAGTATTCAGAGTTTTGCCGACCAAACAGTTGTGGGGACTTTTTGAAGAGGAGCGATCCACCTCTGAGAACGACTCACCATGGGGACTTTTTCTGTCTGCATTCGCACCGCCATGGTTCCTCCTCTGAAGCACAGAGACGCTGCTTGGGGCCCCCTGACCAGTGTGGGTCAGGGGGCTTACAAACTTAAACCAAAGCAGTGGCCCAAAATCACAAGTTTTTAATGACAGTAGGGAGCCTCGCTAAGGGAGCCCCATCTGACAGCACTCACTCGCTGCTTTGCACACAACGTGCATTATTGCTGTGAAAACTAAAGTTTGTCAAAGAAAGTCAACAAAGAAAAATGAAGTGGAATTATCCGTCTTTACCGTCTTTAGGAGAGAGGGCCCCCCAACTGATTTCTGCCCAGGGCCCCACCATACTGTAGAATGGCCACTGTTGAAGCAGGAGCTCAAAGGTTCCTCTTGACGGAGTTCTAGGAACTAAAGTAGTTCATAGTTCCTGCGGTGCAGAATCAGTAAAGACGCCTAATGATACCACTTGGATCCTTGATTTTCAAACCACCCGGAGCGACTCGTTTCTACATCTGTCCATCGATCATGATATTTTATTTCTCCCACAGCTGGATGATCCAACATTAAAGGAAGAAGCAGAATCATCTCCATGGAGGGGAAGACTTTCCTTGTTCTTCTCCTATCAGGTTAGTGACACTCCATCTAAGTTCTTCTTTAAAATAAGTGTTTTTATGAAGTGGACTGTCGAGGAGTGAACTGTTCGTTAGCTCTGGTTATAAGTAGTAAACTGTCGCCACTTTCAGAGCAACGTTTCAAGCTGCGATATTTACGCCCCTGTGGTGTTTCTCCTTCAGTCTGAGTGTCGTGGAGGCGTAATGGAGGGCAAAGTGATCCCCCCTCTGTACCTTCTTCAGAGGTAGTAACAGAGGAGAGACGGGATCAGCTGAGCCAGCGGGGGAGAACCGCGCTGTGTGTGTGTTTGAGTGTGTGTGTATGTGACTCTCTCGCTGTGCTGTGCTCTCTCTGACTTCTGCAGCGCTGTAATGCGACTTCACAGACTAGGACACCAAGCATTATGTCTGTCTTAAGGCGTGATGGAGGCGGAGCTTCGTCACAGCTCTGCTGCAGACTTGCACTCTGAAAAGAATCTGTGTTTATTCATTTTTGTACCTTAAATCTTGTTTAAAGGGCGACTAAATAGAATCTCTTTATTGTCCCAGGTCTGTGTTTCCTTCCTGTTTGTTTTCCCCGTCGCTACATCCTCGTTGAAGAGGCAAAGACGTGGACTGAAGCTCAGAGATACTGCAGAGAGAAGTACACAGACCTGGCCTCTGTCAGCAACCAGCAGGAGTCAGATCAGCTGCTGGCTGCTGCACAGAAACGTGATGTGGGTGACGCGTGGATCGGACTGTACGATGACATCAAAAGCTGGAGGTGGTCCCTGGAGGAGGAGGGATATTATGGAGAAGGAGAGGCCGAGTTCAGGAATTGGAATGTCAAGATCTTCAATAACCACGCAGGTATCCAGTCCTGTGTAGAGATGAATGCAGATGGGAGATGGAATGATATGACGTGCATCAAAAGTTACCAGTTTGTCTGCTACGATGGTAAGAAGAACTCGTGAATAACTTACTGATGACTTTATGAAACTGTGGGAGTGTCTTTGTTTGCAGAGAACGTGTCTTATTCTAAAGCTGGCTACACACTAGACGATTTTGCGCACGTTTGCCCCCTTTAACAATCAGGGGCGTGGCCAGATTCAAGGCCTGTCATATCTGAAAGAATTCTCATGTTTGTGGTGTCAATATGATTATTTCACTGCTCCTGATCGAGTCGGAGCCGGACTGCCTCTGACTGAATACCTGAACAGCCAATGAGAGCAAGCAGCCTGAGAAGCGTCACCAACCGGATGTTGCGTACACTGACAACTCACCCTCAGGTCACGCTGCACATTAAAATAGTAGCTGTCACGACCCGGCTCTTAAGGCCAGATCTCGTACGTATTGTTTTTCTCATTTTCTGTTTTTAAATGTAAGACTGAACAAGCAGCCAGCTGACGGCGCCCATCGTCCTCCATGTTTGTTTCTCTTCTGAAGTCACGTTTGACTATGCGAGTTTCAGTGAGTTCTCAAATCATGACTACAAACAGCAGGTGTGTGGTCTGGCTGAATCGTCTAGAGTGTGCGTTCAGAGGATTTTAAAGTTAAAGGTTGAAACTGTCCTCATGTCTTTGGTCTCCATGATTTTAAATCATTTAAGATTGATTATTGTCTGGAGTGTGGCCAGCTCTAGCTGATTCCAAGAGAATCGGCTTTAAGGACATTTTGGGGAGTTTTCCTAAGGAGTAGCGTCGGTGTCAGACTTCAGGTGACACCCTCGTTTTCAGGTGAAAGTCTGGATCCTTCTAGGAAAAACAGAGTTGGATCCTCCAGCATGCAGAATTGGATTCCTTTAGTACGTAAGAAGGGCTGAAATCAAGAGTGTTCCAGGATCTAACCGGGGTTTGTTGCTGAGCGGTCTATTATAAAACTATCACTTCAATGTTTGTTTGCTGATGACGGAGGTTACTGTTACTGGAACGCATTCAAAGCAAATTCTTTCACATGTATAATAGTTCCGATATGTCATGTTCCCGGCTAACACTGTGCTGAAACTTCTTTTCATGAAAAGGAGGAACAGACTCGTCCTCCAGCTTCATCTTAGTGACCGAGACAAAGACGTGGGAGGAGGCTCAGAGCTACTGCAGAGAGCACTACACTGACCTGGCCAGTGTGAGGAACCAAGCAGAGAACGACCACATCAAGGGGATTATGAAGAACGAGAACATCTGGATCGGCCTCCACAGAGAATCGTGGGGGTGGTCTGATGGGAGCCCCTATTCCCTCAGGAAATGGGACACTCGGAGACCAGGAGGTGGCTTCAACACTCCCTGTGTGCTTTTACATGGAGGACTATGGCAAGACAGCAACTGTGAAAATAAACTTTACTTTGTGTGCCAAGGTGGTGAGTTTAAACAACAAATCTACAACTCAAACTTTGAAGCTATTTGATGCCTTTCCCTGAGTAGTACACTCCCACATTTGGTCCAGGTTGAAATGCATGTTTCCTTCTCTCACAGACCCAGTGAAGAAACACGTGCTGAGGGTGCAAGTGACTCGCAAAGACTCGACTGTGAACCTGGAGGAAGCAGCTGAAGCCATGTTGTGGCAGGTAATAGAAAGTTCTATCCATTCATCCATTATTTAAAAAGCTTTTTCCCATTGTGGGTCACACGGGGCTGGAGCCAATCCCAGCTGTCATTGGGCGAGAGGCGGGGTTACACCCTTGACTGGTCGCCTGTCAATCACAGGGCTGACATGTCTTTGGACTGTGGGAGGAAGCATCAACACGTCAGCATCTTGAGCTGGAGCTCACTGTCCGGCCTTCCCGAGGTGTTGTGGGTATAATCGGATAAAACACGGTGAAGGGAGGTTCCCCCTTTTCAACCCGGGGATGTCCCGCCTCTCGCTGTCCATCGGTCTACACGGTTGAGCTGTGGGGGCCAAGAGGGGCCGTGTGGTAGGGTAGGTAACTGCGTTGTCACTAACTGGAGCTCACACTAGCCTGGGTCTGTTGAAGGTGGCGATGCTGTTTTGGTTGCCGTGGTAACTAAGGGCCATCGGGTAACTTATCATAAGGTCATAGGGGCATGATCAGGACGAGGGGTGGCTTCACTGAGCGCTTATCCTTTCAGTAGGGCACCAGTAGCTCGTGTTTATTTCACATTCAGAGGGGCAAACTTAAATGTACATTTCATCATCTCACCCAGCCGTCACTGAAACACTGCAGGCGTCCTGTGTAAGGATGCTGATTGGATGAAGGTGATGTTTTAACCCCAGCAGAGCAGGTACATTTCTCAGGATAGGATAAAGAGCTGCTGAGTGATTGGATGTCTAAGCTTTCCGTCAGCAGGTGGCACTGTAGCACACAAAATGAAATCTAGCCTTTGTACACTGTTGTTGCATCTGAATGTCAAAGTACCTCCACAATCTGTCAGTAGACGGTCCCTTCTCTCCGTGCTGTATCCTGTTAGTATCTACTGCTCAGTAGGCAGATATGTGTTCCTACTTGGTCTGATTCATTCAGTGTGGAAGTGACGCCATCAGCCCGCCTCTGCACGATGGCTCAGAAAATAATACTAAACTTCACATTGCGTGTAAAAAAATTAATAACTTAACATTTGAGAGGCGAGTTACCCGAACCGGCCGCATCCATCCTCGTTTGTTTTGATTTGGAGGCGCACGTGAAGTGACATTTTACGTTTAATTTCGCTGAATTTCCCTGCAGGACTAACCCATCGGTCCTGGGGGGACAGGAACTTCTCCATTTCCGTTCCCACCATCTGGAACTCAGAGACCCCCCCTCACTCTCCAGCTTCAAGAAGACCGTAAAACCTCCCCTCTTCTACATCGCCTAACGCTAACAGACTCTGTTCTCATCCTCCTTCTCTGACATGATTTCTTCATTGTTTGGTTTGTTGTTGTTCTCTTTTAAGCGTCTTTGAGGATTCAGAAAAGCGCTACATGAATCCAATGTGTTATAATTAAGATAACCTGAAGAGAAGAAGAAGAAGCCTCCCATCATTTACAGACATCTGTCCGATTCTGTCTCTTATCTGTCACTTGTTGTGATTTCTGTCTGTTTTTGTTTCTCAGTTCAGAGAGACGCTGAAGGAGCACGGCCTGAGAGAGGACGTGAAGCTGACATGGAGGAAGCAGCCGGATGGAAAGATCTTCAACCTGGAAAAAAGAGAGAAGAAGAAAGTGGAGGAGACGGAGAACATCTACTGAAAAAACATTCTCCTTAACATTTGAGACCTTTTGTCATTTCCTGCTTTGAGAAGAAACTTTAGACACATTGAATATTCATCACATTCAGCTTGAATCATTTACATCTCATTTGTACTTTAGACGGTTTTTCTTTTCTCTCTGAGTTTTTATCTTATTGTCTGAACATTAGTAAATATATTTCTGACATGAAGCTTGAGTCACTGCTCTAGTGATCTGGTATCAGAGGTGAAGTGTAGGACCTGAATACACTTAACTCATTTTAAAGGCAGGGTTGGTCATTTCCTCCAGATCCACTTTTTAAGACGTTGGTTGAAATTGTCTTTAGGTCCTGACAGAAATGAATAACTCATGTTCTCTGAGAAAAGGAACAAAGAAAATCCGTCATCTGTAGCAGTTGTAAGCCTGTAAAAACTTCAACCAATGTCTGCCACGAGGTACCAATCTGATGAACCAATCACACGCCTCCCTGTCTCCCTGCTCGTTCTCTACCTCTTGCGTGCTCTAGCCAAGTAAAAGTATGTAAAATCTATTCATCTGAATATCCTATGGAAGTAAATTTGTAATTTTGGTGAAATGTGTTTCTTTGTGATCATAAATATATGTAACACAAGATGAATGATTCACAATCAGGAGACCTTAACCCTCAGGTGTTCTGTGGTGTCTTTTTCCTCTAGACAGATATATATATATCTCTATAATCAATACTTGTATTTGAGTGTTCACAAGAAATGATATGTTGCTCAGTAAACTCTATGTCTTAATAAAACTTCACATCTAAAGTACAGAGTGAAAACAGTGTGTACAGCACATCATAGACAGTTAATAATAATAATATCTTAAATTTATCTAGCGCCTTTCAAGGAACCCAAGGCCGCTTAACAAGAAAGGATGGACACATGAATACACGTAGACACACGCCCACACACACACACACACACACACACACACACACACACACACACACACACACACACACACACACACACACACACACAAGGAAAACAGACACACTTAGTTAACATGATCCACTGAGGCTAAGAAATGTAGTCTGCACCTATGTGCATGTCAAAGCTGAGGGCCCTGAGAGCAGACTCACAGGCCGAGGTAACAACAGGTCAGCCTGAAGAGTCGTAGCTCTTTAAGCCGGAGCACGGACGACAGACCAACTTGAAAGTGCCTAGGACCCATTTAGGGCCATGCAGCTGGCCAAAAAGACTGATAAGGATCCGACGACGGACTAGGTAGGATGAGAAGGGAAAATAAGGAAGGCCATAAATCATGAACAGTAACTATGAGAAAAACAACTGCCCCTAGGAGGGTCTAATAGAGGGACGTCTTTGACCACCAATAAAAATCATGCCAACCACTGAGATAAGGTGAAAAGGCGTAGAGAAGTTTGTTCTCCACGCCTCTATCAAAGGGTTTAAATATCAATGTTTTTGATGATTGTGTCAGTTCTCCAGCTGAGGGACTCACTGCTTTTGGATTCTGTAAAGATGAATAAAGCTTTTATGATCACAGACTTTGCTGTCTCCTGGTCCTGACTTTGAGGAACACTCTGCAAACTTTAAAGACTCTGACTCTACCTAAATGACAACTCAGACTTAGAGCAACAAAATGTTGTGTTTTTATTGGAGTCCCAGCTTAGGCTACTTCTGGCCCAGGCCTGAGTACGGGACTCTCCTAAATTTGACACTACAGTTCCTTAAAAAAACTCACCCATCTGTTCCTCAAGGCTGAAAAACTACCACCTTCCTAAAACTGCTGTAAAAACCTCATATATTAATATTTTTTTCTACTTTAAAAAACTCAATCTTTTAAAACTTCTCGTCCCAGATGTATACATATAACATTTTTACTTTGATGTGGCCTACACACACACACACACACACACACACACACACACACACAAACACACACACACACACACACACATACACACACACAAACACACACACACACACACACACACACACAAACACACACACACACACACACACACACACACACACACACACACAAAACACACACACACACACACACACACACACACACACACACACACACACACACACACACACACCATTATCCAACATCAATAGTAACACACAAATGTATTGTGAGTAAAAGCAGGTCCCCTACTCCAAAATGCAATCTCACCATAAAGGAATGCATGACTTTATGTTAGGATAAATGTGGGATCAAAAATAGAGTTTTGAATGGTTGTCAATGGGGCAGAAAACGGCCCGAGGAACACATGTGTGATTATTTGCATAGCATAACTATTTTTGGCTCATTAAATTTTTTTTATGAAAATTCTACAATGTTTTAGAAATTAATATACTATGGAAAATGTGAGCTATATTGAATTAACACTGCCAAAATGGCTTGCAATTTAAAAAACAAAATGGCAGAAAAAGTCCCCAGGAACACCTGAGGGTTAACAAAAGGAACAAGGGAGAGAAAACGCTCCAAACTGAAATAAACACACGTCAAAGGAAATGAGGATCCCTTCTATCGACACATGCATCTGCTCCAGAATCCCTCACTGAATAAATCCTGTCACAGAAACCTTGATGCCTTCCTCAAATTCCTGTCTCCTACTGAATACTAACCAAACTGTGCATGATGTTCTCAAAGCGTCCAGAAAAGATCTCATGCTCACATGTGTTCTTAGGAGGGGAAGAACTGCAGCTTGTTAATGAGTTTAAGTACCTGGGGGTCGTCCTGGACTCTTCACTCTCTTTCAAGAGCCGTCAAAAAATGTCAAATTTAACCTGCACAATTTTAAACAAATCAGGACGTCCCTGACTGATTGTGCTGCCTTGATGTACCTTCACTCTTTTCTCTCATATGGACTTCTGTATAACCAGTTGGTCTCTTACTGGAGCAGCAACCCTGAATCCTGCTGAATCTCTGAAATATTAGATCAGAAACCCCTCTCGTATCACCTTTGTAACATCCTTCTAAATTACAAGATATTAAGCTTTGACAACTTCCAAAAACTCAAAACTGCATGTATGATGTAAAGTGATAAACGGTCAGGCTCCACCCCCTCTAAATGACCACGTCAAACAGAAAACTCTCTCTTCATCTAGAACCACCAGAGCAGCTGTTAGAGGGGACTGCGAGGTTCCCCTCAGACGTTCGGCGTTTGGTCAAAATGTTCTGTCGCTCAAAGGAAGCACATCATGGAAACGCCTCCCACTCAGTCAGAGGATGTCCAAGCTTTGCCTCTTTGAAGGCTCATCTGGAGTTGTGGCTCAGAACAAACCAGTTATGTGATCATGTTTAACCATCCTCTGTTACAGTATATGTAATTTACCCCAGTGCAATACTGCGTACGTAAACACGTCTATGCTAACCCTGTGCAATAGAGCCATGTGCAATCACAGCAGCACTTTCAAGTTACAGGCTCGAGGGCAAATGTGCAACAGGACCTCTTAACGATGTGCAATACTCCATCACTGTGACACTTTAATACTCCGACACTTGACCTCCCTGAGCAGCACCTTGAACTCTGATGGTCACTTTATACTGGTTTGTTCTGAACAACATCAAACAGCCACTCTTTATACTGGTATGTGTCTCTGTGAACTCATGTACAGTATGTTGTTGTTTTGTCATTACTTGTTGTATTGGGTTAACCCTTTACGTGTGTACCAGCAACCTGCCGAGGGACTACAGGTGGAAATCAGCCTCAGGCTATAATCTGACATGTTGACATGTTGATGTTCACCGTCCCTATTTCAATAAATAAATACATCACAGTTTCTCAAGTGGCCACTTGATGCTGGCCTTAAAAGTGATGCTCAATGCCCATCATAGTTAAAAAAGAATCAGTTTTGGTGTGTGTGTGTGCATGTCTGACTGTGTGTGTATGTGGAGCTCCCACTGTGCCGTGCTCCCACAACGCCAAAATAGAAGCCCGCTTCACGCTGCCTGACGCCAACATGTTCCGTTTAAAGAGTTTATTTTACAGAAAGTTAAAATACTTAACTGAAGACACAACAGTTTTTAAATGTTGCTCTGTTAAAGTAAGTTTCTCTGCTGCTGCAGTCTGCATCACTGCATCACTCACCAAACACACGTGTTGTTACGACCGAAAACATATAAGGACGCCACACAAGCTTAAGGTATCACTGCAAGCTTTATTCAATTTAAATATGCCCCCCCCCCCCCAAAGTAATCAAAGAATATCAAGAAACAAAAAGGGACTGGAGACCCCGTCCAAAAAGAACAAAAGATAGGAAGGTGCAGAGAGATCCTCGCAGCGGGCCATCGCTCCCGTCACCGCCCCCTAAAGTACCGAAGAAAAACTAACCGACCTAAGAAAACCGAAAATAGGATTACCTACCAGGTATCTCCAGCCCGAACTAAAACAACAAAACACAGCAGTCTAAACATGCCCGAGTATAAACAAAAGCTCAGATTGCACTCAGGTGTGCAGCAGGTGGAGGACGAAGAATCAGGGAGAGAGAGAGAGAGAGAGAGAGAGAGAGAGAGAGAGAGAGAGAGAGAGAGAGAGAGAGAGAGAGAGAGAGAGAGCGAGAGCAGCGCAGCTTGTAACAAAAGTAAAGAGAATAAAGAGCTTGTGAAATGACCAGAAACAGTCATTTCATGCACAGATGAACTGCTCGTCCTCCTCCTTCTTCTTCTTCTCTGTTTTTTCCAGGTGGAAGATCTTTCCATCCGGCTGCTTCCTCCATGTCAGCTTCAGGTCTTCTCTCAGGCCGTGCTCCTTCAGCGTCTCTCTGAACTGAGAGAGAAACAACAAGTCTTTATTTAGTCTTAAGTACAGAATTGAGAGACGGGAAAGCTCCGTATTTCTTTTCTGAAAAGGCTGTTTTGGTTAGAGGGGGTGAAACTACATCGCTAGTTCCTCGCGTTTTCAACCACTGAAGCTACAGACCTATCACAGATCAGTGGGCGGGACCTCACTGCCAGAATCAAAAAGGAACGTCTTGCTAGGAAGCTATGCTAACAGGCTCTGTGGAGAAAGCTGTAAAAACAGGCTTTTTAGAATGGGTGTGTATGTGACTTCCTGTGCTTCTGCAATCAGCCTCTAGTGGACACTCGAGGAACTGCAAGATTTTACACTTTGTCAATTCTTCAACACCGGAGGTTGCTCCTTGGTTGGTTTGCACATAAAAACGACTTCATGACTCTTTAGTATTCTCTTCGATGGGCTTACATTTCTAACCTGAATATATGTTTAAATAATCTTAATGTACAAACAGACTTCTATTACCTGCAGCAAGATGGCGTCTGCGGCCTCCTCCGGGTTCACAGGCGAGTCTTTCAGGGTCACTTTCACCCTCAGCACGTGTTTCTCCACTGGGTCTGTGAGAGGAGGAAACCTGCATTTTAAACTGGATCACATGTGGAGCGTTACTGTGCAGGGAGGTACTGAATTAAAAACATGTTGAATTGTTCATTTGTGGTTGAATCTCACCAAAATGACACACAAAGAAGAGTTTCGTGTCACAGCTATCGATATGCCAAAGCCCTCTATGTAGAAGCACACAGGAAGAACACACACTGCCACTCAGTTTGCTAGGGTTCCAACTTGTAAAGGAATAGGGGCTCCCATCAGACCACTTCCACGAGTCTCTGTGGAGGCCGATCCAGGTGTAATTGTTCTTCATAATCCCCTTGATGTGGTCGTTCTCTGATTGGTTCCTCACACTGGCCAGGTCAGTGTAGTGCTTTCTGCAGTAGCTCTGAGCCTCCTCCCACGTCTTTCTCTCGGTCACGTAGTGGAAGCTGGAGGACGAGTCTGTTCCTCCTTTTCATGAGAAAAAAACGTGTTAGCCGAGAACATGAAAAAATATGAACAATACTGGAAACATCAGATTTTCTGCTTTACAAGCAAACTATCATCCATCGTCATAAATGACCTCTGGCACACCACGAGGTCCTGTACTCTCCCTTCACACACGACTGTGTCCCTGCATTATCATCTCTGGTAATGATTAGACGACCTACGAGGAGGAGGTGAGAAACCTGGTCAGCTGTTGCTCGGGTGATAACCTACACCTCAAAACCATAAAAAAACAAGATGCTAATCATTGATTTCAGGACGACATCTCAAAATCAGGGTCATGCTCTTATGGGTCAGGGTGGAAAAGACACTGAGAAAGGCTGGCTTGGCTGTTCCCCCGAAAACTGCAGGTGACCTTCTACTGATGCACCATGGAGAACATCTTGACAAATGCATCTCAGGAAGGTTCTCCAGCAGGTCTCATCGAGCGTACAGAAGATCACTGGGAAACAGCTCCCAGCGACATCACAGCTCAACGCGTCTTTAAGGGCGCACTCACACTACTCTTGCTCTGTACTGTGCTGAAACATGCTACCTGTCTGAACTAAACTACCCATTACTGCACACTTGGGCTGTAGTTATTTGAACATATATACTGTAAAAAAAGGCCCCTGTCCCTTTAAGACTAACAACTCTAGACTGAGGATAAATCAGAGGAGCCTGTGTGGAGAAGCTGCAGGGAGAGAAAAAGTCAGCAATGGGAGTTCACGTATTTCCAGTCAATAAGTAATATTGATCAGTTTGGTAGACTTGTGCGTCAATGCTAAAGTAAGTTCTTTGTGTTTTTATTTCATATAGTTCTTAAAGTTAGCTTGACTGGAAAGACTGTTCATTAAGTATTGTTAGAGATATTTAAAAGCTAAATGCATTTCGTTTATGTTCATTCAGACAACATGGTGTAAGACAGCTGATGTGTGCATTTAACATTGCTAATGTTTAAATGTGTAGCTAAGCAACAGCATGCCTCTCCCACACATAGGGTTAGGGTAAGGGTTAGCACACCTTTAACCAGCAATGAAGCCATGTGGCTACATCGCTTGTTTAAGCGTCCTTGGGTTTCTTGAAAGGCGCTATATAAATCCAAGTTATTATTATTATTATTATTATCGCGCTGCTAATTGAAGTCTTTGATGTGTGTAGAGAAGCAATTTGTGTTCCTGTGGATTTATTCACCGTTTCAATACAGATTGTGTCTAATTTGTATATTTTCGTTTTATTTGTTTCTTCTGTTTTAGAAACAACAATTCGACCATTCCATAAATCCACGACTTATAGACATTTAAGGAACCAACCCCGCTGATTTACCCTTTCTTAGACCACCACACCAGAGTTCTAACCCACTCTCCACAGTGATTTGCACAAACCTATCAGCATCAGTATTCACTCGTTTTCATATAAACGCCGACCTTATTGAAGTCTTGTTGCTGCGAGTTGCATGAAAAATGTCGTTGCATCTGGCAAAATGATGATAAAGATATTCTAAGATACATATTTACCTTTAAAGCAGGTAAAAGGTCGTCGTGTCTGGCAAGATGCATCATTCCATAAGCCATGAATATGCATCACTGCACAGTGTTCGATTCCCCCGTAGTTATTGGGTTCCGTGTGACCCCACATTTTAAACTCGGCCTCTCCTTCTCCATAATATCCCTCCTCCTCCAGGGACCACCTCCAGCTTTTGATGTCATCGTACAGTCCGATCCACACGTTTCCCACATCATATTTCTGTGCAGCAGCCAGCAGCTGATCTGACTCCTGCTGGTTGCTGACAGAGGCCAGGTCTGTGTACTTCTCTCTGCAGTATCTCTGAGCTTCAGTCCACGTCTTTGCCTCTTCAACGAGGATGTAGCGACGAGGAAAACAAACAGGAAGGAAACACAGACCTGGGGAGACCAAAAGGAGATCTCTCTCTGATTGAAGGACCGTACATGACTTTAAAACTCGTTATTATAAAGAAGAACTAAAGAGTAAATGGCACTGACCTGATAAGAACAGAAAAGTTCTCCCCTCCATGTGCTGCTTCCTTTTTCTATCTTCCAGCTGTGAGAGAAATTAAAAAGTTGACTGACTTTTCTTTGTGTCCACATTCACCCAACAGTGACTCTAGGTGGCGCTGTTTCTGATGTGACGTACAGGACTCCCGTTGATATTTGTTAAGACTAAACTTTACCAACTGTCTCCACTGTGAGTTTGATCGAATGTCCTCACGGTAACTATCACTCAGAGAAGATATAAGAACAGTAGAGTTATGATTTATAGAGACGTAAGAGGTGATAAAAAATAAAGCACTAAACCTTCTTCCTTTTCTTCAGTTTGTGCACCTACAGTTGGAACAAACTGAAGACGAGGTGACCAGTGTACGTGCTAACGCGTAACAAAGTCATCTGTTAGAGTACTCAGATTTTGTTTTTTTAGTGACGAGTGACATAACACTTTCGTTCTGCATCTACCTCAAACTTGTGTCACCTTCAAAGAGAAATGACGACGTCGGAGACACCAGAGAGCCGCTACAACAAAGACGGAAAGTTTAGAAGAAAAGTTAACAGATCGAGTCAATAACTACCCGCACTATGATGTACTGCCGTTGCATAGCAACAAACATGCGTGCCAAAATAGCTGGCGAAAGATCGTCTCTACTTTGGTGTATTACGCCCTCGGATTTATGTGGTGCTCCCTCTAGAGGAATCCTCCGGTAACACACGTTGTACAAAGGCAAGTAGTGTATGTGAACATTTACGTTAACGATGCAGCCGGTTGTCTACGCATCTGCGTGTTTCAAAATCGAGTTTATTTGGGCCCTAAGAGAGGCCGTGCAATGACGGTAGAATTGATTCGTTCAAAGACAGAGGTTCAGTCGGCTACGTGCCGTCTGGACCATTTAACCGCCGCGGGTTTAGAGCCGCAAAGAGGCTTTACTGTTTGTTAACGCGAGAGGTCTCTAACGAGTTACAGTTCTCAGTGGGTAACGCAGTAAAGTAACAAGTTACTTTTTAAAGTAATATAACCCAACACTGGAGATGACAAACACAGAGACTCAACCATCCCATACCAATATTGATTGGATCTTCATGAGGAACTTCTTAGAACAAACACCCAGCAGCTTTCTCTGTTGATTGTCTTGACATTTGTACGTAACACCTCAGTCGTGGTCGTTTCATTAATGCATCAACAGTCTTAATGTGTTTCCAGAGGTTGAACTTCATTTATAGCGCAATATCATAAGCTCAGTCAAATAAAATCCATGTTTATTATCTTGTTTCAGAGAAGTGATGTCTTACCTGTGATGTGAGAGTGACCGCAGGCAAAGATGACGATGAAGTTACGCTGTGAAATAATCGCTGTTAGGTTCACTGCAGCTTTTAATGAACCACAAACCCTCGGAGCGGTTTGTTTTCATGCTCCTCTGATTTAATCCCCACTTTGCAATCTATGCAAAGACACAAACAAAAGTTTTATTTGCGTCACTTCTGGGTGAGGCTGACTACTCAGGGCAAAGGCTGACTACTCAGGGCAAAGTTTAAGTGAGCAAATGTATATTTTTGATTGCACTGATTGTCAATAAATAATTTCTAACTAGAGGACCCCTGATGGTTAAATGGTCAGGGACCAAGCATGAAACATCAATTTTCACCCTGGCATGTCTTTACAGAGTTTCTGACAAAGTTTTATTCTTAACACTCATCTGGTTAGAAACAATCTCTGGAAGTTTCAGTCAGGCCTCACTGACACAGCCCACCTGAGGGGGACCAACCAACCTCCTGATGGCCTAATCCCCCTGGATGTGAGGTCTGCCTGAAGTTATCTCCTGTGTCTCCCTGAAGTGATTGAACACCTATTTGACTGTCACATGTGTCAGTGGTCTTCTGTGATTATTTGTTATCCCCTAACCCTCGTTTTTAGGCATCCCCCAGGGCTCAATATTGGGTTTCCTCTTATTCGCCTTAAACATTCTCCCTCTATATGAAATCAAATGAAACTCAAAACATTCTGTTACGACTGGGTGTCGTAATTTGTGTGTTGTGGTGTTGTGTGTGTGTGTGTGTGTTGTTTTTGCTCCTGTATAGGTTGCGGGAGCCGATTAGCTGGACCGGCAACTGATCAACCTATCGCAGTGAGGACTTCATTATATAAACGGGAGGATGACGTCGCTGCGGTGCAGGGGGAACCCCATCTCACATTTCCCAACTGGTCCGCCACGTTTCCGTGTTCCTTTGTTAGGTTAATTTGTGTTAGAAAGAGTGTCAATTTCACAACTCATTTTTGCCTGACAGGACAGGAAATGTTTGGAGGAGAGATTCAAACCCACAGCCGTTGTGACGCGGACTAAAGCCTCTGTACACTGAGCTAAATCTTCGCCCCGATTAAATTTGATTTTATTACTATGCAGATGACACGCAACTTTACCTTCTGATCAAATCTGATAATAAGACAAGCCAACAAACACGACATTAAATGGGTTAACTTCTAAGACATTATTCCTCGGACGTCTGTCAGCTTTCTCCGGCTGTATGACTCTTTGGTCAGCAGGGTACAAATTTAAAACCCACTGACAGAAACCTGTGTGTAATATTTCACCGGGACCTTAAATGACTTAAAACAACCGTATAGTTTCATTCAATTTGTTTGAAGAACAAAACGTCTTCCCCGGATATTTTGCGTCATTTAGAAAAGGTTGTTTCTCTGTGAATCATGTCTTGTCTTTTGTTACTCCTGTTAAAAGAAAATAATGTTAATAACTTTAAGTTCCTGTCTGGCCCTTTATGTCCAAACCTGCTGCCAGAGACCGTCAGGCAACACTGAGTCATATGTTTTAAAGTCACAGGTAAGAGTGCTCCAGCTGAGGAGATCAACAGTTCAGTCAGTCGCTGCTTGAATAACAATCATGTTTTCTGCTGCTTCCTTTTACAAATATCACGTCAACATTTACATGCTAAGAATCTGGTTTGCATGAAAGCACGGAGCTGAACTGAGGATTTATAGTTAGTCTCTGTGCTAAACTCTGATGTGTGTTTGATTTATTTGTATGTGACAGCAACACACAGTAACCCACACTGATATTACAGACATCAGAGTCCATGTGACGAGGTTTCCAGCACGGAGACCGCCATCGATGGGACTCAAAAAGCCCCCTGCAGGAACAGACGGGTGACGTCACTCAGGTTTCCTTCATTAATATTCACAGTCTGTGGTCCAAACACAACTTAAAATGACAAATGATGAAAAGCATTTCCTGTAACACTACAAGTCATGACTAGTTCAAAAGTGTTCTGCAGAAGTTAACACTAAATTTGCTGCAATGATCTGAAAAGTAGAAGCTTCAGCGTGTCGCTCTTGTTCATCCAGTATTTAAATCAGGCTGTTTGCAAATTAAGGTTTTGCAAATCATCCAAATTAGAAGAAATCTTTACATATACAAATGAGCTGAAGAAGCCGAAGGCAAGGAAACATAGTAATACTCCAACATGTAATCTCTACAGGTACAAGCATGATGTTTGGTAGAGGGCAGAGCGAAGAGGAGAGAACAGGAAGGTGAAATCCAGAATCCAGGACGGGTTTATAGGATGAGAATTATAATGAATGTAATGTAATATGTAATATTTGTATGTATTTTTACTTGATCACGTGAAAGTATAGTTCCTGATTTTTGTATTTGTATTTATTTAACCTTTGTTTATCCAGGAGAAGTCCCATTGAGGTTAAAAACCTCTTTTTCAAGGGAGTCCTGCAAAAGTTACACTCTCAACATACAGACAACAATTCAAATGATAAAAACCAGTTACAAGTCGAGGAGGTCGTCTCATGTGCTCTCAGCCTGGATTTAAAGGCATTTAAAGAAAGCAGTTCAGTTATCTTCCAGTCTTTTTGCAGCATGTTCCATGTAGAAGGAGCAGAGTAGACGAAAGCCCTTTTTCCCAGTTCTGTGCGGGCAAATGGAACAGACAGCAACAACTGATCATTTGAACACAAACTGTAAGAATCAACACTTCTTAGTGTGATTAGGTTGCAGATGTAGGAGGGCAGTAGCTTAAGCATGGCCTTGTAAATAAAAGTGCACCAGTGTCCCAGCCTCCTGGTGGACAAAGAAGGCCATCCCACTCGAGAATGGGCACAACTACACATTAAAAAAGCTCTTTGCATGGATTCCGCTTCAGCTAGAATGTCACTGGTCATTTTCCTCACGAAGTAGACAGGAGGAAATTTGATACAGATTTAGGAAAAGTTGTTCTGTTTATGTGGGTACCAGCGCACAGAGGGATACAAGTCAATGAAATGGTAGATTTGTTAGTAAAACAGGAGGATGTAATGGACATCTCGTTCAGTAAAAGTTAAGATAAAGGGTTAATTAGAACAGTAGTGTCATGGCCAGCTCAAAACTCACGACAAATAAATGGAGGTGATCAGGAGTTACTCTCAACAATACATGCAAGTTTATTTACAAGTCAGCAATTGCAATCAAATAAAAAAGAGCATTGGGGAACAGCCTTTCTCCCCAATCTCTTTCTCCAAGTCTCCCCCAACGAGGAAGTGGGGCCAGCTCTTATGGAGGGAGAACACCGGGCCCCAGGTGTTCTCAAACCAAGATCACCAGCCACACCCACTGACACCTGAAACAGAAGACAGCCGAGACAGCACAACAAGGAACCAGCAGTGTCGTCACAGTGGTCCCCCCCCCTAACCCCCCCCACACACACACACACTTGTATCTTAGAAAAGCTGGGACCTCCAAGGACCCAATCAGGGAAAACATATACATGGCTGACAACAAATATCATCAACTTGAATAGTTTTCATTAATAAGTCTCAACCTAATAGATCTACACACACTTGTTTTTAAAACACCTTTGAATAAACCATCCAGTAAGTATTTGAACAGGGTTTTAGTCAATACGTTCAAATCTAATTTTAAGTTCTTTATTTTTTAATTTTTAATGAATTTAGTTTTGATCACGGTGTAATAACTCGTCTACATTCCAGTAGGTGGCGGTAATGCACCCTAACGCTGGTTACCTCCCGCCATTAAAACAAGAGGAAGAAGTTCCTCAGTCACACCGCTTGGTGGTGGTAATGCGCCGACAAGTTGTTTACCAGACGCAAAAACAAAACACCACGAAGAAGAAGAGAGGCGGAACAAGCGGCCTCACAGAGGGAACAAAGAACGGCTCCGTGAGTGGGAATACGTTGTTTTAAACTTAATTATTAAAAAATGAGGCATTTTTACCGTTTATAACTTCGTGTATGAACACGTAAATGTCTATTTGTTCCACATTTCCCATTTTAGCTGGTAGCATTAGCTAATTACCTCCGTGTGTTGAACGTTAACGGCAGCGCGAGCTCGTATTGTCCGTTAGCTTAGCTTAGCTTAGTTAGCGAGTTTAATTCAAACACTTTACCGGTAACAATTAACTTCACATGAGTGTAGTGGCTCGTGTTAATGGATTGATATGTGTTTGTAATGTTTGTAGATCCACTTCTCTTATTAATGTACTGAATGAAAATACATGTTTAACTTCATAAAGCAGAACATTTTATTTTTTGTGTTAGCATTTCGGCTAGCTAGAAGGCCAAACAGAAGGAGTCCGCCATTGTTGTCCTACTCAGGTTTATCAGTTACTGTTGTATTCTACTGAATGAAACACACTTGTGGTTTGTAATGGTTTGTTTGTTGTCATTGATGTTATTCAGGCTCACTAACATGGAAACTGTCTGCTCTGGTTAGTCCAGCCTAAAGCCACGATGTCGAGTGAGTAAACCTGTTTGTTAGCTGAACTGACTTCATGTGTGTTGTTTCATTCATAGCAGGGATCACATAAAGTAGTTTAATTAGTGACCTTTATTAAACACCTTTATTCTTACTTCTTCCTTTCATTGCTCTTAACCCTGATCCGTGATGTGGGCCTGTGATAAGGGACAGTATAAAAAAACCCAGACTGTCCCTGTACCTCAACCCCCATCCTCCTCCACTGGCTCACAATTAGATCCAGAGTCAAATACAAAATACTCCTCACTTACACATCCCTCCATGCCCCACAGTACCTCTCAGACCTACACTTGTACACTTCCTTTAATCGGACACTGGCCTGCTCTCCATACCACACATCAGACTCTGCGCCTATAGAGACAGGGCCTTAGGCGCCTCTGGACCACCCCTTCCCTCAGACACCAACAATGCCCCATCTTTGGTCTCATTAAAAAAAAAACTCCTCAAACACTGTCTGACCTCCACAGCCTACAACCTCCCCTACCTCTGCCCCTCCATCCGTCTCCCATCATTGATACCTGTCTCAGTTTTGTTTTGTTCTTTGTCTGGTCCCTCTGCCATGTAAAGCAACCTTGGGTTCCCTGAAATCAAACAATTGTTAGCATCTCTTTAGAGCTCTTACCAGCTTTACTCTTTAGCTCTTTCCAATGTTTAGAATTTGGACTGCAGTACCCATTTTAAACACTAGGTGTCAGAGTTACACATTGCTCCTTTAACTATTTTGTGAAATGTTTAAAGATCCCATATTATGCCCCTTTTGTGGTTCATATATCTAATGTATGTGCCTACTAAAGTACGTTCACAATCGCTAATGTTCGAAAAAAGTGTCTGTTTTCATGTACTGACGATCGATGCAGCCCGTCTCATCTGCCTGTGTTTGTTACGCTCAGAATCCCCCCCGAGCAGGGTCCCCACGTGTGCCAAGTCTGATCTGATTGGTTGGCTGATCTGCTCTGTTGTAATTGGTCAGTCGTTCGGACAATTCTCGGAAATGTTACGCCCCTTTTACCATATTGGGAATGCAGCTAATGTGCAGCATGAGCTTGTGCTTGCTACAACGAGCCAATGGGCTTGGATCAGTGACATCATCGCAGTGTGATATCACACTGACAATTTTCAACGAGGGGGGCTAGAACCGAGCGTGACATGCAGCTACTGCTAACAGGAGAACACACTAAAGAGCATATAAAACCAGAACAAGCAGAATATGGGACCTTTAAGACAGATAAAAGCTGAAGCTCAAAACGACATGAAAGAATGACCCTGATTTGAACTAGGAACCCTCGACTGAAAATACAAATACATGTTAAAAGTGTTTTAGGAATGAAATAAAAGATGATCCTTATAAAACATAAGCAGCAGGTTGTTGTAAAGACTAACAATTCTTCTTCTCTTCAACAGAACGACCATCCTACGCCCCTCCCCCTCCCCCCCGCCCCGACAACAGTAAGTGTGCAACACTCAGATCCACTCAGCGGTTATTGTTTAGTGTTAGCTCCGCACACTCCTTTTGGTTCTTTATCTTCCTCTCCTGCTGTCCTGCTCCTCTACATCTTGATTTATCTGATCTGTCCCTCTCTCTCTCTGAACACTCGGAGGTTACTACAGACGTGTTCAGCTCTTTCTCATTGCTCTCACTCCTGCTTCTCTCCTGTCATACCACCGCATATCTTCTAATATGAAATCTTTAAGGAGTGAAGCCAATGTGTCTAATTAAAGAATCAAGACGCTTGTTTTGGTGCTTATTGTTTCTTTACATTCAGTGTCAGAGCACAGCATTATGTAAACCCAGTCGTGCTAAATAAGAGACTCGGGTGTTGTGCACTCACTCTGAATGACAGCCTGCAGGACAGTTGCCTTTTTTCTTTGCCTTGCATGATACCTTCATGGAAAAAACAAACAAGCAAACCAGTATACATATATTTTCATGTTTTCCCCGCTTGTCACTTATTTCTGTTGATCCCTCTTCCTCCTCTTGTTTGTGAGCCATTTCTCATTCGTGTTTTGTCTCATTTGTCTTCCATCAGCAAATGCCTTCCACCCCAGGGTTTGTGGGCTACAACCCTTACAGCCATCTGGCCTACAACAACCTCCGGCTGGGAGGGAGCTCCGGAGGTTCCAGCAGGGTAATGAACTGATGGAGGGATTTGGAAACATGGAACGAAAAACATGACAGGGGTGTGGGTGCAGAGATAACAGGAAGGATCTTGTTTGGAAAAAGAGTCTCATTAAAGGGTTATTCTGTTTTATTTTGTAATCCTGGCCCTGATTGTAAATAATCTCAGGTCCCTTAAATTAGTTTAATCTGGCAATGACCGGCTGACTCTGTTTACTGTCGATCAACATCACAGAAAGAATCCCTACAAAATAAAAGAGTTTTATATTTCCCTGGTTTTAAAATGACATGAAGATTTATTTTGGGCTTTTTGTGCCTTCATTGTAGAGATTGGAGTAGAGTCAGAAATCAGGAAGAGAGAGAGAGAGAGCGTGGGGAGAGACATGCAAGAAGGGAGCCGGGTGCTTGGAAGATAACATCCTCCGTACATAGGGCCCACACACTAACCACTATGCCACCGGCGCCCCATTAATGTTTTGACACCAAAGTGGCTACATGTGTCAGACAAACCTAGCTGTCTCTGCAACACATAAAAAGTCCTTAAAGCTCCGCCTCCGCCCTCGTTGATGATGGCGGACAAGAAAAAGTTCATGATTGATTTGTTAATTACGTCTCAAATGCAACAACGTTGGTAATATGGTTTTTGCAGAGATGCTCCTTTTGATGAAAAAGCTTTTAAAGCAAAATTGCACACAGAAAATATGTGTTGTCAGAAAAAATGACCTCTAGACCTAACCGCCCCAAAAATAAAGTTAACATAGAGAGTACATGCACACAGAGACAGGCTGATGTAATCGGCTGATATCGACCTTACATGTTTTTGAGAACGAGGCCTTGAATGTTTTTTAGGAACAAATGTTGTCACTACATGGTTTTTCCAGCAGAGGGCGCTCTGACTCTGTCTGCGACTCATGCAGCCGAGCATCACCGCTAAGCAGATGTGTTCATTAGAATCAGTGATGTGTAATGATCTTACTAATTGTTTTAAATAAGGTTCTTATTTGTTTGAGAAAGATTCCCTCGGAGTATCTTTGATGAATTATATCTGTGCACAATAGAGACATAGGAAAGGTTTATTTTACCGCCAGCTCTAAAGTTCACTGTTCAGGCGCCATTTAAGTCATTTCACCGACAAAAAAATCCCATATTCACCGGGTCCAGGATAATTAGACTTTTTAACCTTTTTTTGTATAAAAGTTTTTAATTTTCATTTGTTGTCTGTGACTTTCAGGGTGTCAAATGCCAGAACTGTGTGACCTTTGAACTTTATCGCTGTTATATTTAACTGAAAATCCAATGAAAGTTTAATATATTTACATCAAAGTAGCGGGTACTAAAGGAGGTACAAATAGTCACTTCTTCTAAGACGCTCTTGGTTGGCCTGTTTCTGTTGAGTCTGATTATAATTTGCCTCATCTTCTCAGCTGAAATGTTGTTTTCCTCTTTTGCATGCATTTAAATGAGCTGACATGCATGATGAAGTGTTCATGCAGTTATCAGGAAAGCTTCAGGTGCTCCTCAGGGTCACGCTGGTTTACATTTACTCGTCTTATTTTGACCTTTCACAAGCCTCACAATGTTTAGACTGTAACCAGCTGATGTTTTATGATCTCTCTCTCTCTAAAACTCTGTCCCTTTTTTATTTTTATTTGTCTCCCTTTCATTTCCACCTCTTCATTCACGTTTTCTCCCCCCTCTTACCCCCCCTTCTGTCTTCCTCCCACAGAACTCCACGGGCATCACCGTCCCGAAGCCTCCCAAACCTCCAGACAAGCCCCTGATGCCTTACATGCGGTACAGCCGGAAGGTAAGCAGGAAGGTAAGACACCCATCCACGGTGTCTGCTTTTACTGCTTGTCCTCCCATCCCCCAAACAGTTGCAGGGGCGTTAGGGTGGGAAACAGCCGAGCCATGACGCCTTCACCACCACCTCAGCCGCCTAGTGGACACTCACAGTACTCTCCTGTGTTTGTCGACCAAACAGAAAATTTCCAGCTTCTCGTTGTCTTTGTGCTAGCATGATCTGCTCCTGGCCTCATTTCCCCCTCTGTGCTTGTCGCTTCGCTGCTTCTCTCGACCTCCTGCTTCCATTTTAAAGACAAAATCTACAATTTAGATTCATATTGATAAAAAGCTAGTGATTCTGTCTGAACAAAGATTTCATTTCATTCCATCCAGACTTCTGCAACACTCCAGACTTTAGTCCAGTTAATAATTCTGTTCAAATACGCTTTTATTTTCTTGCCTCTGCACTTTTCCTCCTTTATTTCCTTCACTATTTTATATCTACTGACCTGTTATGTGCACCTGTAGTGACCACATGTTGTCTGTGTGTGTGTGTGTGTGTGTGTGTGTGTGTGTGTGTGCGTGTGCGTGCGCGTGCGTGCGTGTGTGTGTGTGTGTGTGTGTGTGCGTGCGCGTGAAAGGTATGGGACCAAGTGAAAGCATCCAACCCGGACCTGAAGCTGTGGGAGATCGGAAAGATCATCGGGGGGATGTGGAGGGACCTGACTGACGAGGAGAAACAGGACTACCTGAACGAGTACGAGGCTGAGAAGGTGAGCCGACGCAGGACTGAACACAAAGAAACGCTCCCTAAAGTACAGTTTAGAGTAGTTCAGGCTGCAGGTGAATCCTCATTCAATCAGTTCTTAAAGATTTAAAAGCTAATTAATCAACGAAAAGGCAAAGAAAAAAAGCCAATTAATTTTAATCATCTAACAATTTGGGAAGGATGTGTGTGATAAATGATCATCAGACTGCACGAGCACACAGGAAGTTGTATTTTCCTGCTCACCTTGCCCCCCTTCCTCCACAGATTGAGTACAATGACTCTCTGAAGGCATACCACAACTCCCCCGCCTACCTGGCCTATGTCAATGCCAAGAACCGGGCGGAGGCGGCGATGGAGGAGGAGAGCAGACAGAGGCAGAGTCGGATGGACAAAGGAGAGCCGTACATGAGCATCCAGCCGGCTGAAGACCCGGACGGTCAGTTTTACATTAATGTTTGAATATCGTTAATAAAGTTTATCCCCCTCCCTTCATGTCAGTCAGCTCACTGTTCCCGTTTCCTCGATCCAGACTACGACGATGGGTTTTCAGTGAAGCACACAGCAGCTGCTCGCTTCCAGAGGAACCACCGGCTCATCAGTGACATCCTCAGCGAGATTGTGGTGCCTGATGTGCGCTCCGTGGTTACAACTGCCCGCATGCAGGTCCTGAAGAGGCAGGTCCAGTCCCTCATGGTGCATCAGGTGCGCTTGATCGGCTCTTTTAATGCTCGTTGACTGATTTCCTTTTAATCTCAGTGACTAATGAACCTCAGAGACTCACCTGGTCTTTGCGTGTGTGTTTCAGAGGAAGCTGGAGGCGGAGCTTTTGCAGATTGAAGATCGCCACCAAGACAAGAAAAGACGCTTCCTGGAGACCACGGACTCCTTCAACACTGAACTCAAGAGGGTACGTGTCTGAGTACATTTGAGCAGCAGAAATAAAGTTGTCAGCAAATGACTTCCAAGTACGGGCTTACATTTTTCATCTTTATTCATTTAAAGCTGTTAATTTACCCATGATCCCTTTGTCTCCAGCTTTGCAGTCAGAAGGTGGAGGTGGACATGGAGAAGCTGGCAGCAGAGATGGCCGCAGCCGAAGAGGCGGCCCGGCGGCGGGCAGAGGAGAGAGAGCGCGAGGCGGCCGAGCAGGCGGAGAAAGCCGCTCAGCAGGCTCAACAGCAGCAGCAGCAGCAACAAGAGGCGGCTGGAAACAAAGCTACAGAGCAGAGCGGTGCTAATGCTAACAGCACAGCTAACCCCACCTCAGTGACCAAGGAGGAGGACAAGCCCACACCTATGGAGACAGGTATGAAGTCCCCCAAATCAACAGTTCTCGAAACTGTTTAAGCAACACTTGATAAAAAAAGTGTTTAGATGTGCAGATTAACATGTTCACAATAAATCAGTGAGTTTGAAAATCTGTCGTGCCTTCACAGAAGTTTTTGACTTGTTAAAAAAACATTTTGAGTGATTTTCAAACTCAAACAAATTTCTCTCTTTTTTTTTTTAATCCCTCCCCAGATGAGGCGGCCCCAGCAGAGCCCTCCTCAGACCCCCAGCCTGCTCCTCCTCCTCCTCCATCTGACCCCCCCCTCCTCTGCCTCTGATAAAGCCAGCCCTCCCCCCGAGCCCCCCAGGGAGACCAGCACTCCTGTCAGCAGCGCCCCCAGTGACGACAGCAGCAGCAGCAGTAGCAGCAGCATGCCGGCTGCCTCCTCAGAGAGCACCCCCCCCTGCAGCTGCAGCCCCAGCGGTCCCCGAACCCCCCACTGCTCAAGAAGCTAGCCCTGCCAATGTGGCTGCACCTCCACCTCCACCACCCCCTGCCTCTGAGGAACCAGCACCTCCACCACCGCCGCCACTACTGCCCCCCAGCCAGAGCGGTGGACAGCAGTACGACCTGTAACGGATAGATTCACAGCGTTAGAGGCAGGAGCGTCTCCATCGTTCTGTGGAGAAGATTTGAATTGTTGACATCGTCGTCTAGCTGCATGCAGCTCGACCAAACATTTAATCTGCGTATGTTCCTTTAAATCTACCCAGCATGCCTGGTTCCAATACATGATAATAAATAAAAAAATGTCACCAAAGAGGGCATCAGTGACCCGCCCACCTCGGTGCTGCAGACATCATCCTCTCCTCTCCTCTGACCACGCCCCGTGAAGCAGTTTGTTAGTCGGACTTTCTGCATCAAGAACAGATATCTCAGTGAACACCTGCTCACCTGCACATCCACCTTCACAACATCTCAATGAATATGAGCTCCAGAAGGAGAGGACAGCAACTCTATAATATTTCAATATAGATTTAAGATAAGTTAAAAACAGGGATCAAAGGTCATCAGCCTCGCTAGTCGGCCCTCGGTGCCGGTCAAATGTTACGTCCAAGCTATAACGCAGCCACCCGCCACTAGTCGGAGCTGCAGCCAAAGACTGGCTGTAGCTCCGGTTAATCAGCGGTCTCTCTTGGCTCTAATACCCGGATGTAAACGAGCACAGCGAACAGACAGCATCTCATAGTACGACAGTTTGTCCGTATTTAGATCTTTAACACGGAGATGAAGTTATGTCTGCTGCGTCAGGTTAAACTCAAATCAACCAATCCGTGTGACGACATCAGAAATAGTTGAACCAAACTCCGTTCTTAAAACCTTTTTAAAGAACATTTTGTTGTGCAGATAGACCTGAACAATTACAGATTCAGACTTCAGATAAATCCTCATCATGGTGTAGATGTTTCAGGGTCCTCGGCCGGTTCATTATCATTTAATCTTAGTAAAAACAATCTGTATATTTTGGTTTCATCCACAGTATTAACAGTTCAAGTACAAACCTCAAAGCGCCCACTGTGCAGACGTCGTGCTGAGACGTCGATGTAGAAACCTTTAAATCAGCTTCGACAGCAGCTGCAGACCTGTAGAGGTTTTTATCTGTGACGTGTGAAATCTCAGTGTGTCTTCTGTTAGTGAAGGGCGACCTCAACCTCTAACCCCCCAACACACACACACACACACACACACACACACACACTTCCTGTTTGAAACCTCCAGACTTTTGTAGTTTTATGAGTTTGTGTGATTTGCAGAACTACTGTTTCTTCTGCTTTGTTTTTAGAGATCTAGTGGAACCTTTTTAGAAGAATAGAATCAGCGGTCTTATTAATGAACCTGACGACGTTTCTAACATGTTTCAGTTTGTCGACTACGCTCGATCCCTGATGAGACTTAAGCATGGAGACGAGCACATTTCATAATCAGTGCACACACATCCTGCATGCTGTAAGAACTGTACTAACCTGAACCTGCAGGTGTTTGAACAATGAGGCCCAGAGAGTACGACTTAAAGGTGCTTTTAATAATCCGGGGTGATAACATGAGTGTGACACGTAGACGTGGTTCTCTGTCGTCTTCTGGAGAAACCGCTTGCTCTCAGTTAGCCTGACGCTCTGACGGATGATATCCAGATTTATTTCAAACGATGGCGTCCTGCTGTCAGTTAACCTCGAGCAGAGACATGACGCACACGCCCCCTCCTTCTCCTCCTGCAGGCCCCTCCCCCCTCCTCCTCCTGCAGGTGTACCCTCGCTCTGCGTTTCAAAAGGACTCTTTTTTTACTCGGACTGTTTTTAGTAACACGCCTGTTTTTTTGCATCTTTGTTTTGTACTGTCTGAACTTATCGACCCTAATAAAACGATTTCTCTGTCTTTTCTTTCTTCATTCACTCAGATTGTATTTATAGGACAGGGCTGATTACGGTAAGAGTTAACAACCCTGATTTCAAAGTAATAAAATGTAAAGACCAGAGCTGTCCACAAGGTGGCGCACAAACATACAGGACCCTCCCCCTCCCTACAGTATCCTCTTTAAATCAGTGTCTGTCATTCTAAGAGGAAAAGCTGCAAACATGGAGATCGCTGCTTTATAAAGTATGCACATTGTTAAGAAGTGTGTGAGAGGTAGAAGTCACACTCTTAAATCCCCTCCCTCCTTTCTTTCTATCCGTTTATAAATGATTCCAAATTATTCACTTTCATTTACAATCATCTACAAACGTGTCCCCGGTTTGTTTATCACCTAAAATACACTTTATTAGGTACAGCTGTTCAACTGCTTGTTATTGCAAATATCTAATCAGCCAATCACATGGCAGCAACTCAATGCACTTAGGCATGTAGACATGGTCAAAGGATCTTCTGAAGTTTAAACCGAGCATCAGAATGGGGAAGAAAGGTGATTTAAGTGTCTTTGAACGTGGCGTGGTTGATGGTACCAGACGGGCTGGACTGAGTATTTCATCAACTGCTGATCTACTCAAAGGTTTACAGAGAATAGTCCCAAAAAGAAAATATCCAGTGAGCGTCAGTTCTCTTGTTGATGCCAGAGGTCAGAGGTCAGAGGAGAATGGCGAGACAGGCTCGAGCTGATAGAAAGGCAACAATAACTCATGACCCCTCGTTACAACCGAGGTCCCTGCATAGGCTACTAACTGATTTATTTTAAGACAGCGTTGATTTCTTGTCCTAGGTCTCTGGATTTGGTGTGCAGGTATCTCCTCTGTGCATTAAAACAAAATCCCAGTTCAGATCTACGGTACAGATCTATGGCACAGATCTATGGTACAGATCTATGGCACAGATCTAGGGTACAGATCTACGGTACAGATCTACGGTACAGATCTATGGCACAGATCTATGGTACAGATCTATGGCACAGATCTATGGTACAGATCTATGGCACAGATCTATGGTACAGATCTATGGCACAGATCTATGGCACAGATCTATGGCACAGATCTATGGTACAGATCTAGGGTACAGATCTACGGTACAGATCTACGGTACAGATCTATGGCACAGATCTACGGTACAGATCTATGGCACAGATCTATGGTACAGATCTATGGCACAGATCTATGGTACAGATCTATGGCACAGATCTATGGTACAGATCTATGGCACAGATCTATGGCACAGATCTATGGCACAGATCTATGGCACAGATCTATGGTACAGATCTATGGCACAGATCTATGGCACAGATCTATGGTACAGATCTATGGCACAGATCTATGGTACAGATCTATGGTACAGATCTATGGCACAGATCTATGGCACAGATCTATGGTACAGATCTATGGTACAGATCTATGGCACAGATCTATGGCACAGATCTATGGTACAGATCTATAACACACATGCAGCCAAGTGTAACTTTTTGATGCCCAGAGTAGACGCAGTCTCAAACCTCCTGACAAACTCAGATCAAATGTAACACACTGACTCGGTAATATTTCAGATATTTTGGACCATCAGAGAGTCGTAGTGTAACACTCTGACAGAAGAACAGTCTTACTCTTTATAATACAAGTCAGTTCACCTTCTCTTCTCTCATGAAGAGCAATAACTTGAAGCTCATTTCATTTATAATGAAATGAGCGGATATCATTATAGCAGAGACTCTGGCTGTTACCTGCAGGTGTTTCCAAACCTCTCAGCTTAAGGAACAAAGCTGCCAGAGACTGAGGACCCCCGCTGTCCCTGAAGAAGGTAAAGCATATAACTCACGATCATTAGACATTAGAACAACAGTAAAGAGTCCAATAACGATAATAACAAAATCCACACCCCCACTCTGGGCTCCACTGGTTACGTCTGACGTCTCTCATCTTTATCCCTCCTGCTCTTATTTGATTTTTCTGTTTTGTTGTACAAATAAAAAAAGAAGTCATTTTCTTCTTCTGAGAACATTTCCTCTTGTTTCCCTGTTAATGAAGTTGTGAGGGGGCACCCCGGGGCTCGGCGCAGATGGGTGTCACCTGTTGTGTATTTGTATAGTGTGTGTGTGTGTGTGTGTGTGTGTGTGTGTGTGTGTGTGTGTGTGTGTGTGTGTGTGTGTGTGTGTGTGTGTGTGTGTGTGTCGGTGGGAGGAGAAACTCATTGGAGCGCAAATAGAAACACACACCGATGGTTCCTGTCGGTCACCATGAGCCACCGGCACCGCGCGCTCTGCTGCCTCTCCTTCGCGCTCGTCCTGCTGCTGCCTCGCGCTCAGGTAGCGGCGGAGTACTCCTCTTCAAAGACCGACCTGGACTACGAGTTCGGCGACTACCGGGGGAAGTGGTGCATCGACGATCACGGCTTCGTTTACGGCATCGGAGAGATTTACTACCCGAGCCCCTCCGCGTGCCCGTGCACGTGCACCGTGGACGGTCCGGTGTGCGTCCGCCCGAAATGTCCACGCATCCATCCACGGTGCACGCGAATCAGGTACAAGGCGTGCTGCCCGGTGTGTGAGGCCTTGGCCCGGGTCTGTGTCTACGCGGGGAAAACGTACCGACTCCTGGAGGAGTTCAGGGTGAGTTCCAAACTTTACACCCCCCCTTCTCTGTCCCATTCATCACATCACTCCAGATTTACGCACACCTCTGGGGGAGCTCTTACCTGAACAGGTGCTGCGTGCTGACGTCACTGTGCAGGTTCTGTCTGCATGACACACAGTTATTGATGTAAGCTCAGCCAGAGGGGTGCAGGCTGCCCAGCAGTGTGACTTCTGTTTATGTTTTTAATATGTGTTCATCATTACGTCATAGTTCTGAGCTCCTGTTTTCTGTCACTTTAAAGGTGGAGTCAGTAGAAATGTTGGACGCAGTTTGTAAACACAAATCAAATTAGGCCCCTCCTCCTGGGCTCATCGCCACCAGAAGGTCACACTCACTGCAGGGTTAGCGTG
>CM036553.1:761723-789223 GCA_020745685.1 Tautogolabrus adspersus
TGCCTATAAACCCCTCTATGTCAGCCCTGCTCAGAACAGGCTGTTTCTGTGTCTGTAGCTTTAAATGTAAATGAGCTGTGTCTGACCACGCCCCTCTCTGGAAGGGCTTGGGTGTCTCGGGCTTTCTCGCTCCATGCCCTATTGTTTACGGTGAGAAGGCAGACTCAGAGGGCAGAACAAACACCTAGCTGTGGGAGTGTCACCCACCTGGGGGAGGGGTTACTGCCCTTTGTGATGTCATGAAGGGAAAATCTCCAAACGGCCTGTTTGAGCACACATTTTCTGAAAAGTGGAGCAGGTAAAAGACGGAGAGGATGGACTTTTCTCATCATTGGGGGGTTTGTAGACAGACTAGAGACACATATTAGAGTTAGAGAAACATGGGGAAGTGGATTTTGTATACGGGACCTTAAAATGAAAGTCAAACTAAGACAGTCACAGACGTGAGATTAAAAATGATAAAGTAGATTATTATGGGATAGAAAGTCAGAACTTTGACGGATTATTAGGTAGCTAGATTTACCGTAAAACTTCTATTAAAAGCTCAGGCGACACCACGAGACGCTTTGAAATATCTTTAAACTAAACTCGTCCTCAGCAGAGACGGAAAGATCACAAAACTGTAAATTTACACCAGTAAGAACATTTAACTGTGCAGAAAGTTTGGCTATCAATAAATTAAAGGCAGGGTTGGTCATTTCCTCCAGATCCACTTTTTAAGATGTTGGATGAAATTGTCTTTAGGTCCTGACAGAAATTAATAACTCATGTGCTCTGAAAATCCGTCATCTGTAGCAGTTGTAAGCCTGTAAAAACTTCGACCAATGTCTGCCACGAGGTACCAATCTGATGAACCAATCACAGCCTCCCTGTCTCCCTGCTCGTTCTCTACCTCTTGCGTGCTCTAGCCCACACTCAAAGCACGTCACCGATGACGGAGTTTATACTGTGAGTTTACTTACCGCTGAATGAGACATGAGACGACGTAGTTTCTACACAATGAAGCGATGAGCTGAGGTCCGCTTCTGGAGCAACGGCGCTCGTGCATTTAAGTGAGGGGCGTGGCTTTAGAGGGAGCACAGAGGGGAGGGGGTGGGTGCAGACGGAGCACTGAGGGAATGCTACTTTCAAAATCATGCTAGTTTTTGAAAATGACCAACCCTGCCTTTAAGTTAAATATCACTCTTTGTAAGTAGACTAACCTGCTGCACGGCTCTCATTCTGTCGTTCTTCGACATGTTGACGTATTTTTTGTGTCTTGCTGCATTTTCTCCCAATATTTAATCCGCTAACTAATCAGCACCAAACGCATCGAGGCCTCTAACAGAGAGCCGAGTTATTTGTTAGAACATGCAGCAACACCAGGCGAGTGAAGAGGGTGGGGTCTTAAACTGGGGTGGGCTTCTATCTGAAGTTTTACGGTAATTTGTTTCTGTTAGCGGCAGAAATTGGCTTATATTAAAGGGGACATACTGTATGATAAAAAAATCCACTTCTACAGTGTTCTTGAATATTTATCTGAGTAACCTGAGTGTCTACAGACCCACAACATGTGAAATAAATCCATCCAGTCCTTTGTTTGTGGTCTGCAGAAGTCTTACAACACAGAGAAAAATGCTCCGTTTCAAACGTGCTCTCCTTGTGATGTCACAGTGGGATCATGGTAAAAAAAAAATCCCCTCCCCTCCCCTGGTATCTCCCCCCATGGACTCCACCCCCAGCCTAGAGCAAAACTTTTGTGCAGGTCCGCCATTTTTATTCTCGCTAGCGAAGGAGTGATGTCTACGGGGAAAACTCAGGGGGGGTTATTGCATTTAAAGAGACACACACACCAAAATGGAGCGTTCTGAGAGAGCTGGTTTCTACAGGGTCACAAACCTCCTCTGGTGCTTGATTCATGTTATATTTTAAAGCACAGCACAGATGTTTCATTGAGACCACAGGGGACTGTTTGAAAAGGTGGAAGAGGGAGAATATGTCCCCTTTAAATAAAATAGCAAACTAATAACGTCCCTCTGTCCAAACAGTCCATAAAAGTTCTCTGACTGTTTAAATGTAACTCAGGTTGAAACTCTTCTTCTGTGGTTTTTATTCACTAAAGTGATGATTGTGAATGTGCCGCCCATATATGGAGCTTCCTGTTTCATGTGGTGTGTTGTGTTTCTCATCTGTAAATTCGTCTTAACCGTAATATTTACAGACTGTGGTGTAAACTGATGTTTGTGTGTTCATCTATGAGATGCAGGTTGTGTAATTAACCTTCTCTGTACTTTGTCAGGTGTCAGCACCGCCCTCTAGTGGCCATCTGATGAGGTGCATTAAACAGATTTCCTCAAACACCATGACCATTTCCAGCTTAGAAAAAGGTACATGACTGTTCTGTTTATATAATATACTGTTAGCCACATTCATTATATAGACGTGTATTTTAGGAGTGTACATTCATTTTTTATTACCAAGTTAGAAACGTCCCCGCATAAACTCAGACCTCTGTTCAACAGCTGTCATTTAATACGTACCAAGTTCTGTTCCATTTTGATTTCAAGCATCAATAAATTACAGGTGTTGATTAACTGCAAACGTGAGAAGTTTTGCTTTATATGTACTTACATTTCTACATTTATTTGAGTGTTAAATCAAACTTCCCGTCACGTCTCCTGGATAAATCTATACTCAGATGCTTTCTTGTAATCAGGCGTACATCGCAGATCAGAAACACCGAATCCCAGTTTGACAGATACCAAGCGTCCCAGATCTATTCAATAACTGGAACATATTTTATCTGCAGTCTGTGGTAATCGACGAAGTGAAATGCTGTCTCAGCCTAACTTTCAGTCAACCTAACGACAGGCTGAGAGCTGGAGCTGAGGCGGGTTTTAAGCCTCCTGACAAACCGTTACACCGCGCCCACCTGTCAATCAGGTCAGCTACACGCCTTATTGTGAATAACTCTTATCCTTCATCAATCAAAACTGATGAGTCATCAAAACATTCACCCCCCGTACAGTGTGTGCTGATCGAGACATGAGCTAATCAGACCTGTTTTCGTTAAAGCGTCTTAAAGCATTTAGAAAAGCGTTATATAAGATTAATTTATTATCACACCAGAAGTCTCTGCGTGGTTTGAACACTTCACACGGATCCTTCTACATCAGTTTAATGAACACTCAGAGGCGGGAGGTTCGATTACCAACAGTTTTTATTGAAAACGAACAGAGGTGCACGGTCCGGCTCAAGCTATGCTGCCAGCGTTGGAGGCGATCCTGGGCCAAAGGTCAGCGCACTCTTTGGCCACCGGGCCTGTGATGGCTGAGCCTGCAGACAGACGAGGACAGACGTGTCATTTCAGTTCATATAAAACAGACATGTGAAAAAGACGACTAAAGGAGACACTAAAAACAGACCATGGTGAATCTTCAGACATGACGCATCGAGCCGGTTAAATCTGTCTCATCTCTGATTGAGATCAGTCAGCCACAGGGTGGCGCTGCCGTCTCACCCACAGAGAAGAATCAATATTCCCTTCTACGACAACTCACCGAGCCACTGAGCAGACAAAGCAAGTGCTTTTGGAAGGGGGGGCGGAGCTACCTTAACCTGCACTGTCAGAAAACACTAGAGGAACTCTACATCACATTTCCTGCTGCTACAACTCAACACTCACTTTGTTGAGAAAATGTCAACTTGATTTATTCTTTTAAAGAGACATTCAAAGAATATATCCTGCTGGATTATGAAATACCTGGGAGTGAATCTCTGATGTCCATTACACAGGTGCTAACAGCTGTATAAAAGCTAAGCTAACATCTTAGCATTGAGCAGACTGCTGCATCCAAAACAAACCCACCTTTCATCTCTCCTTTGTTGTTTACTATGACCCCCGCGTTGTCTTCAAAGTAGAGAAACACGCCGTCTTTTCGCCGATACGACTTCCGCTGCCGTATCACCACCGCAGGATGCACTGTGGACAGAGGAGCGTGTTAAAGGTCAACGCTAACACACACACACAGAATCAGTGTATCAAGCTAACAGTCCGGGTTATGAGGTTGCAAAGAGTTATTCACTGTTCTGCACAAAGATTAAACATGATCGTCCGGTGTTTTTAGGTTGCGCTCACACGATGAGTTCAGCCGAAGACTTGTCACCTTTTGTTGTGTGTTTGTTAACACGACAACGGTGTTTTGGGTGCCTGAAAGCGGGTTACAGGGTGCAAACTTTTGAAAACGGCAGTTCCCACCGCTTTGTAAACTGGAAATCTGCAGTTCCTCTGAGAACGGAGACTTTACAGACACCGTACGCTCTTTAGCGTCAGTAGTCATGAGCAATGAGTTGATGGACTACAAAAACAATGGCCGACTTCTGTCGACTGTCAAGACTCCCAGTTGTCATTTCCTATAAATGTTGTCTTTGTAGTTTAGGGTCCCTCGGAGTAACAACCCCACCTCATCCTCTGTCCACACAAACATTTGTGTGTTTACACCTCATTGCTCTGCGGGAGGACGTGAGCATGCACATGTTTCATTACAAAGTCACACCGCCAACTACTGGCCTGGCATGTTTATTACAGTTTGTATTTGCTTTGTGTGTAGGGAGGTCATTTGAAAACAACTCCATTTTTCAGTGTACTTTTCTCACGTGGCCTAAAACAAAAACTCTGGTTTCGTTACAACCCTACGAAGGAATTTTTTTTCGTCATTATTAGAGAGGTCAGCTGAAGAGATGAGAAAAGTTGGCAGGAGCGGGGGGCGACATGCGAAAAGGGCCGAGGTCAGATTCGAACCCATGGCCGTTGCGTCTAAGACTGCTGCCTCCGTATTATGGTGCGACATAACCGCCAGGCCATTCGGCGCCACAGCAGCATTTAATGCTAACTCAGCTCAAGGAAAAAGCTGCTGCTCGTTCTTTTTATTTCAGAAAGCGAATGATGTGAAATTACCTCAACGAGGTGTTTTTGTAGTCTCTTCATGTTTGGATGTAAAAGCCATAAAACACATACTTTAAATCAACATGTGAAAAAGACGACTAAAGGAGATACATGACGCACCGAGCCGGTTAAATCTGTCTCATCTCTGATTGAGATCAGTCAGCCACAGGGTGGCGCTGCCGTCTCACCCACAGAGAAGAATCAATATTCCCTTCTACGACAACTCACCGAGCCACTGAGCAGACAAAGCAAGTGCTTTTGGAAGGGGGGCGGGGGGGTTTACAACGTATATATCCTGCTGAATTTAAAATGTGAGCCAGAAAATAACAGTGAGGGCTTTAAGATTAAAACCCTGGGAGAGAATCTGATGTCCAACACACGTGGTAACAGCTGTGTAAGCATGTTTGTGTGTGTACGCCTCATCGCTCCTTAGGAGGACGAGGATGTGAGCATGCTCGTGTTTTTTCACTACAGAATCACACCGCCAACTACTGGCCTGGCATGTTTCCTACAGTTTGTAGTTTCTTTTACAGATCCGTGTGCACACAGGTCGATAACAAAATGTCGCTTAAACATCAAAGGTTTTTGAAAACGCGAACGAAATACAACTCCATTTTAAGTGGACTATTCTCGTGAAAACGTGGCCTTCAACAGAATCTGGTTTCGTTACAACCCTACGAAGGAAACATGCCGTGCATTTATTAGGGAGGTCAGCTGAAGAGACGAGAAAAGTTGAGCGGGGGGACCACATGCAGTAAAGGGCCGAGGTCGGATTCGAACCCACTGCCGCTGCGTCGAGGACTGCTGCCTCTATATTAGGGCGCGACATAACTGCCTGGCCACCCGGCGCCCAAAGCAATTAGCTTTTAAAGCTAACTCAAGGAAAAAGCTGCTGCTGTTTCTGCTCGTTATTTTTAAATTCCAGAAGGCGAATGATTGGAAATCATGCATTTGTGATCTCGCCATGTTTGGATGTAAAAGACGCGAGTGGAACACAGACTCACCCTTTTTCCGGAGTTCTGGTTTGCCTTTCTTCACTGTGGCCATGACCATGTCACCCACTCCTGCAGCCGGCAGCCGGTTCAGACGCCCCTTGATGCCTTTCACGGAGATGATGTACAGGTTCTTGGCGCCTGACGGACGGAGGGAGAGAACACAAAATAAGAACAAGGAGAAGATCCTCAAGAAATCTGAACCAAGACTCGAAAGCACAGTTATATTTGTCTCATCTCTGATTGAGATCAGTCAGCCACAGGGTGGCGCTGCCGTCTCACCCACAGAGAAGAATCAATATTCCCTTCTACGACAACTCACCGAGCCACTGAGCAGACAAAGCAAGTGCTTTTGGAAGGGGAAGAAGACGGCGTGCAGACTGACCGACACGTTGACACCACGGTAGAATTAATCAAACCTTCAGAGGTTACGTTACATACTCGTTTTGTTGAACCATGAATACAACTGCAGACCAATAAATAACATGCACATGGTATGAACCTCTGCAGAGATGACCAGACGCCGGTCTTACTAGCATCCATATTTTACAACACCGGCTTTTTTCTTCAAAATGAGAATTTGACGGTCGATAGTATCAAAAGGGACTGAACCTTTAAGACGATGAATATATTTCATAAGAAAGCTGCACGGGAGAGGATTAAATCAAACATTGCATGTGAACTTCTGAACATCGTCCCAATCGCACAAACACGTTGGCCAAATATTCGTAAAGTTTAGAACGTGTGCAGAAGTTTTTTTATATTGAAAACTGGGCGATAGTGACTTTAGTTGATGTAGTAACCAAACAGGTAACCATATAGGAGGAGCTTCCTGGAGTCTAGCGTCATATTTAGTTTTCGAAGGGGAATGAGATTCTCTCAGCAACCCTTGTAACAAAAAAATATCCACACATGTGACATCCGCTTTAACCTCCACAATCTCCCGTGTCAACACAAACATGTTAGATAGGAAACAGCTCATCCTAAAAGGTGACACTTTAAATCAGCTGCACAAACCATAATGTAAAAAACACGACAGTACAGTGTGTCAGGGGAGGCGTACCTGTGTTGTCAGCGCAGTTGATGACCGCTCCCACTGGGAGACCCAGCGAGATGCGGAACTTGGCTCCGGACGAACCACCACGTCCTGTAAGGAGAAAGGACACACTTTAACATGCAGGGTTTGGAAAAGGGCGATAAAGAGCGGCACAGCGTCTGTCACTAAAACCTGGAAGTTAAACTGAACATAAAAACAAAACGTGCACAAAGCTGAACATGTGCAGGTTTCAGATCAGAGCGAATATCTAACACACCGAGGCTCTAAAACTATCAAACTGCTAATTAATAAAGTTTGTCGACTGTAGAAGTTTTAAATATTCTGATGAAAGTTTCTTCATGTTGATCCATCAGTTCAGACTGAACGTGAACATGTAGCATGAAGCTAACGAACACGTTACTGTTTCACATCTTCAGGATGGAACATATTTAATGTTTTCATCAAGTTTCTCTTTGGACTGTTACGTCACATACATGTGTACGTAATGTCTCGGAGCTTACGTGACTATGCAGCCAATCAAATGCTCAACTCTTAAGTTATTTTAGCTCAAACTGACTTACACTTGACGCTAACGTTCAACCAGCTAGCCTCTCTATACAAGTGTTATGTCGAGTAATGTATCCCTGCAGAGAACTGCATACACCTCGCATTAGGACAATGTAAAGTATAGCACAACATCTACACTGTCGTATTCTACATTCATCCATAAAGTTCCTCTACAGACACTAAAGATTCACACACTGTTAGCTAGCCTCTACCGAGTCTACAGAACAATACACACACTTAAGGTCATTAGGTATACATTTCAGACTTTGTCCTCACAGAAGGAAGAGTCGTACCGTTTTCCTAAAACTTCAGCGAGGCGCGTGCAATTCTCGGCAGGGACACATTGCTCGGCATAACACCGGCTATGCTTAGCTTCCTCAGCTAGCCGTTAGCTAGCCCGTGACCTGTCCAAACTTAAAATTAAAAAACAAACAGACCTGTTGGTGTGTACAGAGGTGAGACATTTATCCTCACAACATACAACACTCATTAACTTTACGGTGAGCTGTGAATCCACATGTTCAGCCTCTAGCTTCTCTTCGTGCGCTAACAGCGAAACATGGCTACAGTAAGCTAACTTAGCCGTCAAACTAGCATCCTCCATAACTCCAATAATATTTTAATTAATAACAAACTAATCACGCAGACATGTTGTTTTCCTCCCTCTTTAACAAACCGACAACATTTAGAGTTCCGTCAGGGTGTATAAAACAGCAGATGAATGTGGATTTGATCAGGTGAGTTTCGTACCTCTCTTAGACATTGCTGCAGCAGGGAAAGAGGAAGTTGGTGAAAGGGATTGTGGGATATAAAGTTGAGCAGAGGTACATCCGGGTCATGGCGTACGGAGATTTCGGAAACATCGGCCTGATTTTCTTTTTGTCCTAAAAGCAAAATTATGTCGTGTTTTTAATGACGAAATTCCGTTTAATTTATTAATTGTATTACGGAGCCCCGGAAGTCCCAAAAAATAAAAAAATAAATAAAAATAATGTGAATTTTTGTTTTACTCCCCGGGACTTCAGGGGCTCCACAGCATCTTTTCATCACAGTTAGATTTATTTCTGTGTTTGTATAAAACTCAGAGGTCTTCTCAAACATACCAAAAGTAAGAGAAGTAACACTTTAACTTTTATTTTAGCGTATTTGGAGTATACAGGGGCTCCAGCAGAGGGCGCTCATGTTCACCACAATAGTGTCAAATTATGACAAATGACAGCAACTGTTGGCAAGTGGAATAATTATCAGTGCTACACAAGATTATCTACGGAAGAGGATTAGGGCCAATGACATTTTTTTGAGGGGTTCTGACTTTAATGTCAGAATTCTGACTTGAATTCTGAAACCAGATTTCCCCCAGGTATTACCGTAATAAACAAACAAAAAATCTAATTTATGAGACTTGAGGGACTCTGTAGTTGGTGCCTTTACATTGAATAAACACAAAAATCAATGTTACTGTTCGAAATGGACGCTACGGCGCCCCTGAAGTCCCAACAAATTAAAAAAAAAAAAAAAAATATATATATATATATATCTTGTGCACATGAGAAAATAACTTGTGCACATTCTGATTCTGTTTGTGCACGAAAGTAATTTCAGGCCACCTGTTGTTCACACAGGTGGGGGGGGGGGGGGGTCTCCTGAGGTAAGACGTCACACAAAAAGAATGATGCATAAGTGGCGGGCAACAACAGAGTCCTCTATACGACGCTATAATGAGAATATCTGTCTTTCTATCAATGCTACGTGTAGTTGAACAGAATCACAATCTGAACTAAAGAGTGGAGAAGAACATACTGGAGAACAGGAAACAGAATGCAGCAGGTTCATTAGAGCACGGAGATCGTAGAGGTGGCGTGCAGACAGTCTATGGTCGTGCAGCGATCACAGAGAATAAACGTCACCACCCCCTCCCACTCGCTCGAGGTGAATTCTCCTGATTATATCCTGCTGCGTTCTCACATCAGCTCACTCTGACTTTCTGCAGAATAAATACGAGGAGGCTGGAGGAGAAACTCCGGGTGAAGAGAGAAACATTCAGCTGTTTGTGTTCACACATGCAGCTCAGAATGAAACACTTCAGGAGGTTTCTGCAGGTGTGAAAGCTCTATTTCAACACATTTGGCAACCTAGACAGTCTGCAGGAGTTGCCTGCAATTTTTGATTATTCAAAACAAGAAATGACTCAATATTTTGTGCCTGGGACTTCTACTTAAGTTGCCATAGACTCTCATTCAGACTTTATTAAAACAGATATTTGAGATCTTTAATGATGGCTCGCTTTCCTTCAGGCTTCCTCGTAAACATTTAGACAATGTGAATGTTTAAGGCTCAAATAAATCAACAAAACTTAAACAAAAGTCTGATATCGGAGATGTTAAAGCTTTTAAAAAAAGACAAAAACATTGCGGAAACTCGCTCCTCTTTTGACTTCTGAAAACAAACGCCGACAGTACTTTTAAAGTGAAATGTTTCTGCTCTGCTCGTCACGTCTTTGTATGTTTGTATTGGTTACACGACAGTGAACATTGGTGTCCTAATCTGTGAATTTACAGCATTGTAGAAGGGCGAGAGATCACTGCACAGCGGGTGCTGTATACACACAGTCAGACATGCACACACACACACAACGCTGTTCTTCACTGAGCCCAACTAACCTCTGTTACTACCGCCGAAGACAGTGCAGAGCGGAGAATCACTTCGTCCCCCCATTACGCCTTTGTTGACTTTCATATTGAAGGCACGACGTCACAGGGGCGTAAATATCGTAAAACACGGCTTGAGCTGCAGAATGAAGGGGACAGCTCACTGCAGCCATGACACTCCTCTTTACTGATGGACAAAAAGCCCCGGAGATGAAGGAGCTGCTCGAACATCTTCACCGTTTCTCTCTCATTTCCTGGAAGCAACAGGACAGAGACAAGCTGCGCCCTGACATGTGTTTAGACCAGACCACACCAGACTTGTTGAGACCAGCTGAATCATGCAACTCCTTCTTGCTGGTCTGAAACCTTCTGACACTTACAAGTTTACACCCATGGAAGCAGACTAGATAACGTCTGACAACGATAAAGCCTCTGGGATTGAGACAACTGTTCAGGGCTGCAGATGAACCAGCGGTTAGCGATTAATGACCTCCCACCAAGACTCAGTTTTCCATGTTTGGCCTTTGTTTCCAGTCTGACTGTACCTCCAGAAGTGAAAACGAAGTCGGTGTTGAGAAACCTCTTGTTCGCTGCAGGTCCTTGCAGGTTTAAAGACATACATTGAGGCTAAACCGTTGTTAGATAACGGCTGAGGGATTCTGGGATTGCATGTCCACAGATGTGATCGTCCCCTTTTGCTTGCCACATGAACTATTTTCCTGCATACAGCCAAAGCACGCTGAGCGATGGTGGACACCACAACTTGAGCTATAAAGAGAAATGCTCTGATCATGAGCCTGCAGATATTTCTTCTTCTCTTTGCAGAATCTGTAAGTAGATTCTGCTTGATTCCTCGCTCTCTGCTCGCTCGTTGAGCCGTGGAAGAGGGAATGACTTTGACTGGTGCGCGAACTAACAGCTGATAAATCCTGATTATTATAGCTTATAGGTTTGTGTCAGACTGACAGGCAGGCCTAATCAAACACAGTGATCGTCTCTTTCCTGCAGCAGACAGTTTGGATCTGCCGGACTGACTGCCCTGACCAGCTGATTACCTGCCTCAACAGGTGACAAGATTTGAGTCCCAAACGACAGAGCTTATTAGAAACATGCAGAGTGTGGGGGTGCCTTAAAACCGCCTACCTTCTCTGGTCCAAACAAATCCAGACCATTCAGGACCAGAATCTAAAGTTAGAAGGAGGACATACTGGCTGCTGCATTGTTGTCAGAGAAGCCAGCACTTCAACATAGCATGTTTCCTTAATGTCTGATCATAGAGTAAGCTCACTTTATCATTTCACTCTCTACACATCTCACTGATTGGTCCTTTAAAATGTGCTGAGTCAGGTCTGTGCTGTGCAGACAAACAGTCTCCAGGAATAGATCCCAAACTCAAAACTCCACCTTGACGTTTGACATTTGCGTCAGTCCCGTGTCTCCAGCATTCAGCCGTCAGAGAGCTCACAGATTGAAAAGGACCTTTTCTGTCTGACTGAATTATCTAAAGAGGAAGTCTAATCCGCAGTTTGACACATTTCTGACAGAGAAGAATAACAGACCCAACCCAAAATGTCAGAGCATCCACAAACCTGTACACCAACGGTCACAACTTCAGTGATTCAGAGAGGACTGGAGATTTCATGTTTTTGTGGAACGAAGCCTGTAAGTCAGCATGGAGGAGTTCTTATGACTCAAACCTCTCACCTCTGTCTCCAAATTAATAAAGGTGATGGCCAAAACACCAAACTGTGGACTGTGAAGCATCTGTTCAAAAACAAACGGATGGCGTCTCGTTGGCTCGGTAAACTTTCTAAGTACAGTCTGTGGTGATGAAAAAGTTAAAGCAGAGACAAATATGCCAGCTCCTTTATCTGGTGGTTGTAAACTCTAAACTCGGGCGGTCACATCTGCTCGGTATTTTTAGCTCCTTTGAGACGGGCGGAGGAGGGAGGTGCTGATTTAGTGCAACAGAGAGACAGAGCTCAACAGCAGACGAGTGTTCAAGATAAAAAATACACATTTCTGTTCTTTCTGGGTGCACTGGGGCGCTGAATTACCTGGCGCTTATGTTGCATGCACCATGTACAGAAGCTGTGGTCGTCATCGCAGCGGCGGTGAGTTTGAATCCAACCTCAGCGCTTCGCTGCACGTCGTCCCCCACTCTGTCCTCTCAACATGTCCTGAGTAGTGTGTAGTTATTTCATCCTCCTTTCTGCGTGACATTAAAGGCATGAAGTCTTCTGAATTATGATTGAAGAATCACTCCCACGATTCCCCACTTCGTAGTGGAATTCGTAGGAGTGATTCTTCATCTTTTGTTTTAGTTTTGATTGAGAGCCCCCTGGTGGTGACATACTGTGCCTTTAATTATTTGGTTTAAATCAGGCTTTAAACAATCTGTTAATTACAAAACAGAAAATGTTCGGTGTCCTCGGTGTGGCCTCCGTCATCTCTTCAGCTCTATCTGAGTCTCTGGATATCTTGAATTAATTCATAATGAAAGCAGCGATGTGTAAGAACAGGACGGGCTGCACAGATTTCAGGTGTTTGGGTGTGTGAGTTCTTGCAGCTCTGGTTTCGAAGTCTCCTCCTGAAGTACCTACACAGACTACAGCTGTCAGACGACTTTGAATAATTAAGATTCAGTGTCCTTCCTCTGCACGCTGTCGTTTCTTATCTCATCATAGATGGTGGGGGGGGGGGGGGAATGTGCTCTGTTCCTGCTGCTTCGCTCTCTGTCTGACAGGAGCTCAGTGAGTCCAGCCTGTGACCTTTACTACATCTCTCGTCTCCTCTCCGAGCTCTGGAAAGAAAGAAAGTTCCCTCTCAGGCCGCTGTACACTTCAGAGAGAAAGAAGAGCCCAGGCGGGTTTTATCCTTTCTGTCTGAAGCTTCACTAACAGCATGTTTCTGAAATGTAGACATACAGAGGGAACATGTTTACTCATCATCATATTTCCTTTTGTCCCTGTTTTATACTGTAAGAGAGTTTGACAGCTCTCTGTAATGTTTAGAATATGGACTGCAGTACCCATTTTAAACACTAGGTGTCAGAGTTACATACTGCTCCTTTCATATAGAAACATCAGGAGTGGAAATATAAGGCTTTTGAAGATTGAAGATGTTGCTAATAGCAGGATTATATTTGTTAAATCTTTAAAAGTAAAGTCATGGAAATCTTTACAGAACACATTCTTATAAGGTGGTGAATTTTAACAATCAGGTTACTGTTAGCATGTAATAGTTAGCACTTAGCTCAAAGATGCACTGAAATGTAAAGAGTCTTATTTTTTCAATGCTTTGGCTTTTCAGTGGAGTTTAGGAAACAGAAGCTGTCAATCATCAAACAGCTGCACCCCCCCAAGTGGATAAAGACGCGTCTCAAAACCTCTGCAGAAGATTTAAATATCTAAAATGTGAATGCAGTTCCAGTCTGGCACTCTGTGTTGAGGATGAGGATGAATAAAATCAGTCAAAGAGTGTGGTGACTGACACCTTTAACCAAACGGCGAGAGGAAGAGAAGAGCTGCCGCAGTCTCAAGGCTGAGAGTCGATTCAGCGTCTGCATTTTCAAAAACAGGATTATTTGTGTGTGTAATTAAATAATGTGTGCTCTGCCTCCGACTCTGAAGAGGGGCTTCAGAAAACGTCTGTTTACTCTTCCACAGTTTGTCTGGCTCTGCAGTAAAAAGAGAGAGAAATATTAAAAGTGAAACAGACTTTAAAACAAGCTGCCTAATAAACAATAACAAACATGCATCGTCCAATTACAACCAGCGGCCAGTAGCGAGACTTGTTTTACTGGGGTGGCTGAACCGGGCCGCTGACTTCTGCAGGGGGGGGTCTGAAGTGTTATGAACGCAGGAATGACGAGCGTTTATTGACCCTTTCTATCTCACCAATGGAGAGGAAACATTTACATCAGTGATTCTCAACCTGCTTCAGCACCCAACGACAACTCCTCGTGAAAAATCAGGACCCAAACTTTGGTCAGTTTGGACCTCAAACACGAGACAGAACAAGGAAAAGGAACAAAACCGACATTTAAAAGGCGCTTAAAAAACAATTTTATGTGGCTTTTTATGCCTTTAATTTAGAGACAGGAAGTGGATAGAGTTAGACACTGGGGAGAGAGAGAGGGGAACGACCCACAGGCCGTATTTGAACCCGGGCCACACGCTCGCGAGGACTACAGCCTCTGTACATGGGGCGTGTGCACTAACCACTAGGCCACCAGCGCCCCTCATGTATATTTTAATGAGCACATTGTGAAGAAAGTATTCTCTCCTACAGGTTTATACATTAAAATGAATATAACTTAACTAATAATGTCAGTCATAGGCCCTTAGAATCCTCCTGACTTATCTCCCTCTTGTGGCGACCCTGGGAACTGAATTTAGTTAAAATCAAAATGGAATCTAAGTTTGTTAAGGCGTGCATCATTTATGGTGCAGAAAATGTTGAATAATTTAAAGACGCAGCAACGAAAGCAGATCATTTTTGTAGCTGATTTCTGGTTAACCCAGAAGAATCCAAAGCAGAGAGCAGAGTATTTAATGTTGACTGAGGGGGCATGCCGGACTGATGTTACTACTACTATAAAGTTAGGTTGCTAGGATACAATGGCAGGCTGGAGTGAGATGAGGGAGTGTGTGTGTGTGTGTGTGTGTGTGTGTGTGTGTGTGTGTGTGTGTACAGAGTGAGATGGAACTGCTGCTGAATTCTTATCAGACATCTAGGAAAGAGAGGAGGTAGCAAAAGACAAAAATAGGACGCTGAAAAAGATAAAAACGGAGGCAGAAAACAACCATGGAAGGAGAGAGAGAAAGAGAGAGACAGAGAGAGAGTGAGAGAGAGAGAGAGAGTGAGAGAGAGAGAGAGAGTGAGGGCGAGAGAGAGAGAGAGAGAGGGGGGGGGGGGAGAGGAAGAGGAGGAGGGCTGTGAAGATTTCTCCTGAGAAAAGAGAGGGAGTATAGGTGAGAGAATTGGGAGAAGAAAAGTGTGTGTGTGTGTGTGTGTGTGTGTGTGTGTGTGTGTGTGTGTGTGTGTGTGTGTGTGTGTGTGTGAAGCTGGGGGTGTGAGGAAAACTCAGGGGAGCGAGGGAGGAAGAGATATGTGGGAGGAGAGGAGATGAGAAAGCAAGAAGGAAGCGTGAGCGAGAGAGATGAAGAAACCGGGCATGGACACGTTACACACTATACGTTACACACACATTGCCAAAAGTACGGACATGTTTGTGCCCAAATAAAAACCTCCATATTCAGACAGAACAGTGTTAAAATGTATGTCTGTGTGTAAACCCGGGCCCTTTTTGAAATGTACAGATTTTAGGCTCTGTTTGTCTTAAAGGTACGCACTGTTTTGAAAATGCTTCAGTAGATCGCTTCAGCCTGCAGCATCGAAATGGTTTTAATAGCTGAAAAGCCAGAACAGCTGTTACATCACTGTCTTCAAAGACACCGGACTCCGTTTATAAAAACAGTCATTTGAGCTCAAAGGAAACGGGAGTTGCTGCCTTATTGCTGCATCCATCGGTCAGTTTGTTTTCTGTTCGTGCGTGACTTTGGTGTCTTAAATTTGCAGCTCGGATTCAACACATCAACACAAACAAACTAACAGCTCGCTGGCCTCCCCTCATGTGGTCTGATTATCACAACAATCCCATCACTCAGAGGCTTGTCAATAAACAGCTCACAGTGAGCTGAATAAAGTTTTTCTCCGCTGTTGACACAAGCCAAAGGTCAACATTTCAATCACGATGTGGATATTATTAATGCTCCACTATCTCCACTTTTTAAAACAAGCTAACGAGCTCTGCTGAGGGAGAGAAGAGATTGTCAGAGGCTTGTAGAGCCGCCTCCTTCCTCAGTCCTGGTCTGTCTACGTGAGGGACACAGAGGAAAATAGAAACGGGGGCTACGGGGTAAAAACGACGTGCCGCATCGCTGTTAGGATGCTCCAATAAGAGCCAATACAACCAAGCTGATTTTGTCGCTGACGCTCGCTTGTGTTGCGTGCTGTTAAGACAGGCTGTAAGTTTGTCAATGAAAGTCACAAAGAGGAATTAACCATCTGGGTGTAAAAAAAAAACTGTGATAAGTAGAGTGGATAATGACAATTAAATATAAAAGCAAATGACTGACTGCTGCCACTAGCACTGGCTCTTTTTCAGTGGAGCAAGTAGCAATAATACTAGTTTGAACTTTGGAAAATTAAAAAAAGGTTGTAACATAATAATTACCTGCAAAAAGAATAGATCTTTTTCTCACGTGCAAAGGAGAAATTTGTTTGCAATTTTTGACAGAAACAAGAAGTTATCAAATATTGGATGCCTTGGATTTCTATTTTTGTTGCCGTGGTATCAAACAGGTATCGATGTTGGTTGATTTTTACTAGAGTCATATTGAAGTTAAAAAATCTGGTATCAGGACATCCAAAGGTCCAATAGGTTCTTTTAAAATTCTCACCTTTCTATTTAGATATGTGTCCAAAAATATAGACCCCTTCAGATCTGTTCTCCACACTTCTACTTATACATTGCAACAAGGACACACTACTTCCTGAACTGTTCTTTTTTAGAGATAGGACAGTGGATAGAGTCGGAAATCATGCATAGAGAGATTGGGTAATGACATGCTATAGCCTCCATACATACCACTGTGCCACCAGCACCCCCTCAGCAATCGAATTTAAACTGAACCTTGAAGTCCGTCATGTCTAAGGGAGACTCGACCAATAAGCTCAATGGCCAAATTGCAAATAACCCCTCTTCCTCAAAGCCAGAGACTATACGGTGGTAGTTCCTTTATGGTAGACCTCTGAAATAAACAATTTAACAACCCTCCCCTCTTCATGCAGCAGACGGCCAAATGTTGGGAGATGAGAGAGTTCTCTTTTTTTCTTATCACACAACTATTTCTGCAATTTTTGTTTGTAGAACCAAGTTCAACACCATGCATGCCTTCAAGAAGAGACTGTACAAAAGCTGTGGATCCTTTTTTGTCACACTACAAACATGCAGTGGCTGTTTAAATTAATCCCAAAGGTGTTGAATGGGGTTGAAGTCTGGGTTTTGTGCAAGCTAGTCAAGTCTTTCCATACAAAACAACACACACACGCACGCACGCACGCACGCACACACACACACACGCACACACACACACACACACGCACACACGCACACGCGCACACGCACACACACACACACACACACACACACAAACAATACTCATACAAACAGAAAGGGACCTTTTCTTGGCTGTTGATTTTAAGTTGGAACGAGGCAATTAGCGTTTACTTTTCCTTCCATTAAAAACAAGCCCAGAATAAAAGTACACAAATTATGTGAACAAGGTTGTCTGCAGAACAAAAGTCATAAAGTGACAGACTGACAAACTTCTACATCGTGTCTCCTGATCTCTTTCAGTGTTGTGTCAGAATAAACAGTGTGAAGGAGATATGGAGGAGGTGAAAGATAAAGATAGAGAGTGCGAGACATGAAGAGAGGCAGACACAGAACCAAGCAGAGAAGCTTGTAACCTGAGGGCAGAGCAGAGTCTGATATTCCCATGGCTACTATTGTGATAGACATTGAAACTAAACCAGACAGCCGGCTGCTTAACACTCCGCATCAGACCCGCTTTAATCTGACAAAATACCACCACGCAGCGCGCTGGATGGATGGATATCACACACACATACACACACAGTCAGGAAAACAGACTGGCACATGCACACACACACACACACATGCACCCGCAAACTTGTCTTCACAGTTACAGCTCGGAATCCATGATGAGGATAAATATTTGATAAGGGACGTTTCGTGAGTTGAATTTGCAGACAAATCACGTCTCCTGCTGTGTCCGCTGTAAAATAGCAGCACACTCTTAAAGAGGGATGTGGGTCAAATTCAGTGAAGACCTCTCTGTTTGGCTCCGGACTTTTCTGCTGGGGACTCAAGGAGGAAGACTGAGAGCTTCATTCAGCTTATCATTCACAGAAGGAGAGTTCAATAGTGATTGCTCAAAAGTAGATTCATGTTTGGACCACAACTGAGTCTCTGCAAAAATATTTCAAAAAGTTAGGTAAAAAACCAAGCGGCAAACTGCCGTGACTGCAATGCCTATGTGCAAAGTTATTCATGTATTTACATATTTGGGGACGTGGCTGAGTTGACTGATGGTGGTAAGGACTTGTTCTATACTGTATATAAGGTCTCATGAAAACGTTTGCTTTGATTTGGTGATATTTAAATTAAAACGTGCTGATTTAATAAAAGATGAATTATTATGTATTTAAGGGTTGTTCCTGCTCCACCCTGAAGGGGCAGTACTGAGCAGCTATGATGACACGTACACATTTTCAGGTCCCTCTTGGCAAAAGCTAAACATTTCCCCAGAGATGTTAAAACACAATCTTAGTGTCATTCAAAGCACGACCAACATGCTGTCTTTAAAACGTCCCCTGTTGGTGAATCTGTAACGATAATGATGTCCACTGTTGGACAGTAAATCAAGTATACACACACACACACACACACACACACACACACACACACACCTGGTTAGGGCCTGTGTCCTCAGACGTCGTTCCTTGAGTTGGCGTCAGCTGTTTTTTGTCGCTGCAATCTCAATTGAGAGAAGTTTAACTTTTTGAACAGCGAAAACTCCTTTACATCGTATTCATGTTTTCTTGGTGATATTTCTTTGAATTAAAGCAAATATTAAACACACAGAGCTAAAACACACCTATCTGCCATTATCGAGGGAGGCAGGAAATAACTTTTGTAACCTAGCAATAAGAAGTGCTGGTGAGAAGCACTCTGACACGGAGGTTGTGGGCACTGCCAGCACAAAAAGGGAAGTCTGTGGACACAGGCCCTTAACCATGTAGGTGAAATTAGATGGCCTGAAGAAGGCTTCTTAAAATTGTAAATGCCCCCAATTTCTTCTCTGTTTTGTGTCAGTTAATATATTTATTCCCCACTATACAGTGAACAGTGTACCGAATGGCATATAACTTTACTATCCCTATGTTTTCCTAGAACTATACGGCGAGGATGATGTGCATGTTGCATCATCTCAGTATCCAGGCATCACAAGAAGGGAAATGCATTCCAAGTCTGTAAGCTGTACTTGAATGTATTATTTACTTTAACTGGAAGTCTGAACTGAGACAACCTGTCAGCATTTCCCAACAGCAGACTGTGCACCTGCAGCCTAAGACGTGTCCCAGTTTCATTGTTTTACAGTACTGCACTCCACCACACAAATCAGATATATGAACCGTTTTCAAATTCTGTATCTGTGCTCAAGTTTCTCCTGCAGATTTCTTCTTAAATTAAACCAATAAATAAACGCGGCACACTAAATTAATCAGCTTACAGTGTTAGTCTGTCCAGTTCTTTCTTATACTGATGTTACGGGGGGGAAGATTCAGTTTTGTAACAGCTGTGAGTGTGACTCACTGTTCTGTTTAAAGCGATCAGTTACATAAAGTGGGATTTCCTTTGGGTTTATAGGTAGCCTTCCAGGGCAGCAGCGCTCCTCTGGTGTAAAGGGACATGCTTATGCAACATGCACAAAAACTTTCTGCTGCTTCGTTATACTGCAGCTTGTTGAAGTATGGGGGAATTTTATGAGCTATTGGCCTTAATCAATCTACATATCCCTGGTTGTGTCGGTAACTTTATTGCACCTCAACTCAAGGGGGTTGCCACAAGTTTGAAAAGTTTAAATCTTTTCATCGGCTGCTTTGATTTGTGTTATTATGCAGTGGGAGCATTACATTTATCTTCGGGATATAGTGCTTATTACAAAACGTCTTTTCTGGATATCCCACATTTAAAAACCTCCACAACAAATCCCCCAACTCATCCAGCAGAGCTTAAAGTTTAAGCACATCCACTCCTTTTGAAAATATGCAAAAAAATTAAACCTAAGTATCTCTACAACTTATCATCCAAATGCTACCAAAATGACAGATGTGTGGGTCAGAGACGAGTTCATCACAGAGGCCTTGAGACAGCTGAACAACCCTGAGTACTTTGAGCCTTTATCATCTAATCCAATTGAACAAATAAAGACTGAACTTTCAGAAATGCTCTTACATGCAAAGAATGAAAAGTGGATTTCTCAAAATGAACACAATTTCCTGCTGTGAAAGAACCTCAGAATCTCCTCTTTTTACATGCTGCCAAAAATGAACTTAGACAATCCTCCTGGAAGACCAATAATCAGCGGGAATGAGTTACAGAACCAGCCTCAAAATGTGTTGATTTCCACATTAAGCCATTCGTGGAAGAGCTGCCCTCCTTTATTCAAGACAGTACGCATGTGCTCAATAAAATTAAAGACATTAAGAACATTGGATCGTCACTTTCAGTGACCATGGATGTTGAATCCCTTTATACAAACTTTAACCATAAAGAGAGGTTGGAAGCTCTGTCACATTATTTTGAAAAGAGACAACCAGAACAGATGCCCCCTGCTGCATTCCTCTATCAACTTACAGAATGGACTTTATCTAACAATGTTTTTTTGTTTCAGAATCAATTCTAGAAACAGAAGAAAGGTACAGCGACGGGAGCATGCTTTGCACCAAACTACTCAAATCTGTTTATGGGGTATTGGGAAGAAAAGTTTGTGTTCTCCAGCCTGAATGTTTACCGTGACAGAATCATTTGGTGGGGCAGGTACATAGATGATATTCTGTTACTTTGGTCAGAGTCTGAACTTTTACAATTTCATTCATAATAAAACAAACAACAATTTAAAGCTAAGCCTTGACTTTTCATCACCTGAAATACATTTTCTTGATCTAAATATCTTTAAAGATGATTTTGAGAGAAATGCCCAAGATATGAGTCAAAGATTTAAGAAAAGAGGATACCCACATAAGACCATTGATACGTCTTACAAAGTGTCTCCCTAGAGAACAGCTACTAGTCCAAAGGCAACAACAGCCTTCTAATCAAGTGTACTCTGTGACACAGCTGCAGAGCAAACCAAATCAAACTAATAATTAGAAGAAATTGGGACATATTACAAAGTGACAGTTTTCTCAGAGAAGCTCTTCCAGAAGCTCCAACCATCAGCTTCAGAAGAGCTCCGACCCTGAACGACAAACTAGTAAAAAGTTATCTTCCCCCCTGTAACACAAAAAACCTGGTTAGGCAAAAGAACAGGCAACCACAAGTGTGGTAATTGCAATCACTGTGATAACATGACAAATAGCATCTTTTTTACAGACGTAACATCAGGTCGTAAGTTCAACTTTAAGTCTTTCATAAATTGTAATACTGCATATGTGATCTATAGACTTGAGTGTCCTTGTGGTTGTTTTTACATCGGCTGAACACAAACATGCCGTTACAACATCCAGGTCTAAATGGGGAACTGGACCTTTCTCCTTTCCTCTAGGTGTCTTGGTTTTGTTTTTAGTAAGAGTAAGTCTCTTGTATATTTAGTCAGTTTTAAATATTGTAATTCACATCTGCCTTGGTATCATGTATACATGTTTTGACTTTCTTTGTTCAAATGTGTCACCTTTTTACTAAACCATGTGACTACTACTGATCATGTGATGAAGGCCTATATGGCAGAAACATGTTTTAATGAATCTGTAGCCCTGATGAATTAAAGGCTTTTTATGCTTAACCCTCTGAGTGCCTCAGATGTCTTCAAAAGCTACCAAAAACAAATCTGACAAATTGTGTATAGATCAGTTAAACAATGAGTCTGCTGTAACTCAAAGAGTCTCAATGTAATCAGCACTCGGTGCACATTTTAAGTATTTGATTTAAAGGTCACATCTCCTCCTCCTCTTCAGTGTAAATAAGTCTCAGAGCTCCCCAAAACATGTGTGTGAAGTGTCTTGTTCTAAATCCACTCTGATCCTGTATTTGATCATGCCTATAAACCCCTCTATTTCAGCCCTGCTCAGAACAGGCTGTTTCTGTGTCTGTAGCTTTAAATGTAAATGAGCTGTGTCTGACCACGCCACTCTCTGGAAGGGCTTGGGTGGCTCGGGCTTTCTCGCTCCATGTCCTATTGTTTACGGTGAGAAGGCAGACTCAGAGGGCAGAACAAACACCTAGCTGTGGGAGTGTCACCCACCTGGGGGAGGGGTTACTGCCCTTTGTGATGTCATGAAGGGAAAATCTCCAAACGGCCTGTTTGAGCACACATTTTCTGAAAAGTGGAGCAGGCAAAAGACGGAGAGGATGGACTTTTCTCATCATTGGGGGGTTTGTAGACAGACTAGAGACACATGTTAGAGAAACATGGTGAAGTGTATTTCACATTGTATATCTGCGGCTGAAGAGCAGAATGTAGAAACTTTGCACTGAAAATAGAAAATAAATAAGTCATAACACGTCCATGACTTCAGTGAATTTCAGATATCTTTCAGAAATTCATGATCATCATTTTGAATGAGGAAGCATTTGAAGTTAAGATAGTAACAAAAGTTGTGATTTTCTTGGTCCATACTTGGCGATGTAGTTTGTGCATTCAACTCTTCCACCTTTCATCATCCGAACTTATCAAATAAACAAATTGACGATGTTATGTTGGAATTGATTTATGATGTTGAAGGTGACTCATAACTTAAATAAAAACATGATCAACAATGTCATTGTTTTTCAAACAACATTATAGTTTTAATCAACAACATGATTTCAAAAGTCTAAAATCTTATTTTGAAATGAGACCTTGGAACTTTTTTCCTTTGATATCACGAACATCAGTTTCTTCTTGCTTTACTCGAACACACATGTCCAAGTAACCACCGGCCAATCCTCGCAAACCTTAGCGTCCATAGCTTCGTCTGTCGCTTTGCTCTGATCTGTAGTGCGGACTATCACTGACTACAGCTTCATGTGGAGACGGTCCAAACTAAGTACAACCCATCATTTCACCAGGCGGTGACTTGTGGAGGTTGTAATGGTTATGACGTGAGAGCGGCAGAAGTCGGGTGACAAAATATAAAGCTAGATAGTCTATGTGGGGACGGAGCTGATGTCCCATAGTAATAGAAAAGGCCAACATTGACTTCTTTTAGGCTACACGTGTAACATCATTTTAATATGCAATACCATGTGCGTTGTCACTTCCGTAGTCTCACTAACTTCATGTATGACCCCCTTTTGTCCCTAATGCATCATCGCATCATACACTTCTGTAGCGTCACTTCTGTAGTTCCTTATGTAGCGTCTCTTAGGTAGCTTCACTTTCATAGTTTCACTCACGTAGCGTCACTCACGTAGCGTCACTCACGTAGCGTCACTCACGTACAGTCACTCACGTAGCGTCACTCACGTAGCGTCACTCACGTAGTCACTCACGTAGAGTCACTCACGTAGCGTCACTCACGTAGAGTCACTCACGTAGCGTCACTCACGTAGAGTCACTCACGTAGAGTCACTCACGTAGAGTCACTCACGTAGAGTCACTCACGTAGCGTCACTCACGTAGAGTCACTCACGTAGAGTCACTCACGTATAGTCACTCACGTAGAGTCACCTAGTATAGTCACTCACGTAGCGTCACTCACGTAGCGTCACTCACGTAGAGTCACTCACGTAGAGTCACTCACGTAGAGTCACTCACGTAGAGTCACCCACGTAGAGTCACTCACGTAGAGTTACTCACGTAGAGTCACTCACGTAGGGTCACTCACGTAGAGTCACTCACGTAGAGTCACTCACGTAGAGTCACTCACGTAGCGTCACTCACGTAGGGTCACTCACGTAGAGTCACTCACGTAGAGTCACTCACGTAGAGTTACTCACGTAGAGTCACTCACGTAGGGTCACTCACGTAGAGTCACTCACGTAGAGTCACTCACGTAGAGTCACTCACGTAGAGTCACTCACGTAGGGTCACTCACGTAGAGTCACTCACGTAGAGTCACTCACGTAGCGTCACTTACATAGAGTCACTTGGGTTGGGTCTCTTGCTTATAGGGTCAATTACGTAGCAACACTTGTGCTACGGAACTTCTGTTCCGTCAATTTTGTAGAGTCACTTCATAGAGTAACTTATGTAGCGTTATGTGTCACTTACGTAGCATGACTTATATAGTGTCACTTTTGTAGCATCACATACGTAGCATCACTTACGTAGCAACACTTACGTAGCGTCACTTACGTAGCAACACTTACGTAGCGTCACTTACGTAGCGTCACTTACGTAGCGTCACTTACGCAGCGTCACTTACGTAGCAACACTTACGTAGCGTCACTTACGTAGCGTCACTTACGTAGCGTCACTTACGTAGCGTCACTTACGTAGCAACACTTACGTAGCAACACTCACGTAGCGCCACTCACGTAGCGTCACTCACGTAGCGTCACTCACGTTGCGTCACTCACGTAGCGTCACTCACGTAGCATCACTTACGTAGCATCACTCACGTAGCGCCAAGCGTCACTCACGTAGCGTCACTCACGTAGCGTCACTTATGTAGTATGTGTTGTTTCTGGGGTAGAAAGGTGTAGTATGAGGATGTGTTTCCTGCAAAGCAAGATAATTTAGCAATGCCCCTCATGATTGTTTTAAGACATTTGGATTGAAGGTCCTCTGTGGTCAAAAGGTTCTGGAGGACTTGTTGACAGGAACACCACTTCCACAAGTGGACTTAAAGCTGACAGTCCTGCTGTGCCTGGTTATATTTGCTGAGTGTGATAGGACGACAGAGGGTTTATTGAAAGGGTCATGTTATTTGCTGAGTAGAATCTAGTACGAACTGTTCTGATCGAATATTTCTGTTAGCTGTTGGAGTTGCAGATGGGGGTCTGCCCTTTATTTTGCAAAGTAAAAGCAGGGACCTGTTTAATTCTGTCACAATGTTATAATAAAACTTCTTAAAGACACGTGAATTATTGTAAAATCATGCAAAATGAGTGACCCGTTGTTCCCCTTACAGTCTCCAGTGACTCCATCTGTTCAGGTCTGCAGAGTTTCAGTCTCTTTCTCCGTCTCTCCTCCTGCAGCTGTATAACCTGAAATCCCTCTTCTCTTTGAAAATGACCTTTTATAGTTTGATATAAGAACCAGCAGTTTTTTTTATGTCCCTCATCCTGCCACAGCTGAGTGTTTCTCTGTCGCCGGGGGTTCAGACCATCAATGGAGATGATATAATTCCTCCAGTCGGTGCACGATCACGTCCAAAACTGCCGTCTTTAGTTTTAATATAACATCCAAACATCTCAAAAGCAGCCTAAGAAAATAAGTCTTTACATGTCCAGAGTTTTTGAGTTCACACAACAGTTAAAAACACAGCACAGTGCAGACAGCAGAGTCCTTATGATGTATATCACACAGACTCAGAGTCTTGTCTGTGCTGGTCCACAAGAGTTCAGATTATAGATGTGTAAGAGGAAAGTACAGCAGACTGTTGGAGTCAGGTCTGCTTCTGTCCATTCAGTTCAAGAGTCCAGCTGAGCTCAGTTTGGCACCGTGAAACCCACGTGAATGAATCCAACTTTTCTCCTGCAGCCCTCGTATCTTTTCATCTCCTACTTCAGGAGCCACTGATTCACTGAGGAACACGAGGAGAGAGAGGGAGATGCAAAAAGGAGAGAAGGAGGAAAGGAGATAATTAGTACAGAAGCAGTGTGAAAGAAAACAGAACAAAGGTTTGCCTCAGGTATCACAAGTTGTGCAGAGGCAGAATGTGTGCATGAGAAACATCCCTAATAAGAGACAAAGGTAGAGGAGAAAAGGACTGAAACTGTGTCCTAGTTCCATGCTGTTTACTGCATCCAGGCAGGGCTGAGTTTGAAGTGTGCTCACAGTAAGACGGCGATGAGGGGATTTTAAAATACAGTCTGTTTTGCATATTCCAAAGTCAGAGACTGATGGTTTCATGCTTGTAATAAATGGGACGTATGCGTATATTTCACACATACTAAACGCTAAAAGGGAGAAGTATGAAGTTTAATTTGTGGTCCACACTGGGCCTGATTCACAAACGGATTAAACGGCGTTTTAACCCGCTAAACCTGAGTCAAAAAGACCCTAACTCTCAAAAACACAAAGGGTTTGATGCTCCCCTTACTGCGCTGTAGAGCAGACAGCGTCTCTCTCTCTGTGTGTGTTGGTGTTGGTGACATTTAGGGCAAAATTGGACCCAAAGAAACCTCGTTGCAAAAATGTTCTAATTCACAAACAACAGCGCTAGCAGCAGCGTGCAGTTAGAGTGTGAAAATGACCGTCTGTTGAGTTGGTGGAAACTGTGCCACGATCAGGGATGTCAAACAAAAACTTTCCAGTAATCACTACAACAGTTCCACCTCTGTATGACTTCATCTGTAAACAAAGTTTGTTAATATTACTATAGTTATTAGAATCAGGTGTCTGAGGCTGTCAGACGTTCGCACACACTTTGTTTGCATGTTTGGAGACGATAGTTACGCAGGACGGGTATCTGACAGTTTCATTTGAACCTGCTGCTCCCGCTCGCTCGTTACAGGAAGGAGGCTTTGCTTTAAACTGTGAAACTCGTATCATATGTGTTAAGACTAGACTGAACAATAACGTAGAAAAAGTTCCCCATCCTTTTCATCATCTACAGACGGGCAACGCCACCAGGATGAGAGCGCAAAGTGCCGCTCTGTGCAGCAGAGAGGAGCTGCTGACAGCCACACTCCAGAATCAGCAAACTGCAAAGAGAACAACTTCTTGGGGTGTGTGCGTTGGAATATCATTGGCGTTATAAACTCTGTGAATTTGACCTTGAGAAGCAGCAGATATGATGTACAATCCATGGAGCTGCAGTATAAGTGAATCCCGTCCCCATTATGTGGAATACATTTCTGTAAATTTGATCCAAGAGCTCCTTCATTTACTTGCTCTTTAAGTTTTATGTTGACATCAGCTTAACGATGATCTACCAGTTCAGTCCCGCTTTAATCTTTGATTCAGGTAAGGTCAAATGAAATGTGACGGTGATAAGCTTCTTTGTAAGACGTGGAGTCATGAGGACTTCTTTCTTGAACTGAAACGTGTTTTACATTAATTTGAGTCAAGATGTTTCACAAAACAATCAGAGACGACCACTAATCTGCAGCGTGACCACAGACTCTGACGTTCACTGTGCTGCAAACAGAAACCAAGACGCACCAAGGAAGGAGAGAACATCCAGAGTGGAGAGCGTTGTTGTGAGAATAAGTTGAACTTCAAAGTGAATGACGCTGAGAAGGAGAGAGGGCTATCGCCATCACAAACCCTCTCATCTCTGCTTTCTGTCTCCCTCTCTGCTCACCTGAGAGCCGTCTGTACCTGGGCACCTCACAGCACTCACACTCTGTCTTTCAGAGTTGTCTA
>CM036553.1:791723-816723 GCA_020745685.1 Tautogolabrus adspersus
GAGGAGGAGGAGGAGCAGGAGGAGGGGGAGGAGGAGGAGGAGGAGGAGGAGGAGGAGGCGGAGGAGGAGGAGGAGGAGGGGGAGGAGAAGTAGGAGCAGGAGGAGGAGGAGGAGCAGGAGGAGGGGGAGGAGGAGGAGGAGGAGGAGGAGGTCAGATTCAAACGTACAGAGTGTGGACGATGGCTGGAAGAACGTCATCAGCGCAATACACATACCCATCATTTTCATAGAACTGTATCACATGCTGCTCGCTGTCTTGATTGTGGATCTTTCGTTACCTGATGGAACATGTCAACAGGAAGACCGTTCATAGTAACCATATCGCCACCTACTGTCGAGGAGTCTGACATCAGTCAATAAATGGATTCTCCCTCTGTGCTCGTATACTGAGACGAGGACAGTAGAACAATGAAATGTCCTAACTGTAGCTCGTCTTTACTGAGCATGGAAACATGCAGCGTGTCTCAAACTCTTAGTCTGTATCTGGATCCAATCCTGACTCAGGTGACATCACCAGTGGAGATTAATCAAGTAGTTGGTAACTACTCGTTTGCATGCTCAGATGTTCTCCTCGTCTCCTGTAAACCCGATCAGAGGTTTAAAAACGATGGAAATCTCTTTGACCAATGAAAACGTGTACAGTATATATCACTGGAGTCTGGCAGACTAAAATAGTAGAGAACAGAGAACAGAGAGGAAAAGTGGAAAAGGCAAGTTCCACGATGATGAAACAACTGATAAAACAGTCGAGTGTTAAAAGAGAAGCAGCAACAAAAAGGACTGAAGAAGAAAGAGAGAGATCAGAGAGGGCTGACGGGCAGGTGAGAACAAAGGACGAGTGAGTGAGAGTAAATAAAGAGAGAGTAAATGGCAGATGGTGTGTGGGAGTTGATTACATTGATGCATGCAGGTGAGAGCTGTGCTGGATTGTAAATGTGCTGCACTTTGATGCTCAGCTTCCTGATTCGAAGAGGATCTCATCTGTGCAGCTGCTCTTCACCGACACAAAAAGCCTTTCTAGTTGGGCTCCGACACGATGTGCACATTTACAGCTGTGTCACATCATGAGTGTTTACACTCCTCTCATCTGCTTAAAAAACGGGGAAATAGGATATTTTCTTTGCACCAAGAGGATGCAATTTAACATGTTGTGTTCTGTGCGTATGTGCACTGCATGGCTGTTACTCCACAGCCTCTTTCTTTCATCCTAACCACTTAGGGAAAAGTGGATGCTTTCACTTACAGGTTATGAAGCTGTAATTTGCAATTCAAAGCTGTTTGTGCTCTGTGCTCGCAAGGATATTACAAATTACATTTCTGCCCCAGTCAACAGAATGTGTGTTGTTTTTCCCACATCACATTTACTCCTTCACTCGTGGTTCTTTTGTTTTCTCACTGTTCATGCTCCCTCTTGGTTCCTTAATAAGTCCATCTAAGAGCATTCGTTATGCTGACGACTCTCTGCTGTACCTGAATGTTGTACAACATCAGCTGAGGGATGAGCAGAGTCAGCAAACTACACTAAATGACAGAGTATTCAAATTGTGCCATCTCTAATTTAACGTCATTCTAAGAGTATCTTTAAATATCCCTCATTTCTTTCCGACTTCTCACTCTTCTCTCTCTGCTGTCCTGTCTCACAAATCAAAGCATCAAAAGTCCAAAAATAAATCTTTCATAATGTCTTTTGTTTCCTGATTTCTGGTGATCACTCAGATCTGTCGTCCCAAAAACCCAGACTGAACTTTTTATTTCTTTTGAAAGATATTTTTTGGGCCTTTTTGTCTTTATTAGAGAGGACAGCTGAAGAGAGGCAGGAGATGTTGGTGGGAGAGAGAGGAGGATGACATGAACCCACAGCCTCTGCAGTAAGGACTACAGCCTCTGCACACGGGGTGTGCAACTTAACCACGAGGCTATCCGGCGCCCGAAGATGTGAAGGAACTTTGAAGCCTTGCTTTGCAAAGTGACTTCCTCTTACTGCTCTCGTACCTGCATCTGTGTGACGTAGACGGGCTTGTTGATGAGAATCCAGGTGGACGTCTCGTAGCAGGGGGGGATGGTGATTGAGCCCTCGTAGGTGATGTAACGGGTGGTGTCGGGGTAAAGGTCGGCGATGTTCAGGCCCATTAATAAGAACGCATCATCTGCAGAGAGAAGAAGAGGCAGAGAGAGTTAACGTGATGCAGAGTCAGAGGAATGAAAGGGGAAAAGATGAACTCTGTGTGTTTCGTGTGGAGCGATGCATCAGGCTGTTACTCTGTAATGTTTGGACCAATTAAAAGGAAGGGTTTGCTTGAGAACAAATATTAACATGTCGCAGAAGACCGGCGTGCTGCATTACTTATAAAAAACATTCACTTCTGAGGTTGGGACTTACATCCTGGTGAAAGTAAAAGTGTGTCTCCAGAGAACAAATGTTTAAAAAATAATGCAGCGTCATCCTTAGTGACAAAGAAGAAGCTGCCGTGTTGGTGTGCGTGTGCAGCAGCTGTGCTAAGTTTAGCCTCGCTAACAGGAGGGTTCCTCCAGAGGGAAGTTCATCTTCACAGCAGAGGTTGGAAAACAGATTTTGTGTAAAATGAAGGATGCATTATGGCTGAAGGAAAACGCAGAAGAGGGCGTCAGTGTGCGAGCGCTGCTGGTTACAGGGTTAATCACACAATCACCTCAAAGTTTTTTCTTTCTGACTGAAATCTCTAAAAAGTTAAAAATGTTGGACGTGTAAACATTTGCATTATGGACAGATATCCCGTTCCCCAGAGGAAGACTTCTACTCACTGTTCATCTCCGTACCATCGTCACATAAACACTTGATTCTTCACATACTTTAGTATGTTCTGTCTCTGCAGATGTACAGACATCATTTAGCTCATATCTGCCCCTGACGACAGTCACAGCTGAAAGGGTTAGCCGTGACTACGCCAACCAAGGTCACCTCTCATATCTGGATTGTTTGGTAGACTTAGTGTCTGCTCCCAATTGTCTTAGACATCACATTCAAGTTTTGGGTAGAGAAGGTAGGGTAACATGACTCTGACTGTAGCATCATCTTTAAGGATAACACGAAGCCAATGGGACAGAAGATTCAGATATAAACTTCTTCAACTTGATCCATGTGAGTCTCCTGAACCTTCTTGTGTGAAGTTTCTACACATTTCCTCAACAATCATCATCACTGATATTCCAGTGAGCCTCAGCTGCACTTTGAGCTTCATTCTTCATGTAGAAAATGTTAAACCGTCTTAACGTCATACAGGTCAAACATGTTAAACACAGAGCTGCTAACATGCTTAAGGAGGCTCATTCAAGCTCTACTTCTGACTAAATCTTTCGTACATGGGGTGCAACCTAACCGCTAGGCCACCTGCGCCCCGTAATGCAACAGTTGTCAACTTTCCCAACCCCTAAACGTAGTTATACAAACTGACGTGGGGATTAAAAACACAGAGTGAAGAAGTGTTGAAATCTGTGTTTCTGCCGCGGGCCTTTTTAGCGCCTGAATAAAGTCCAGGATCCAGGTGAATAATATAGTAAAATAAATATACTGTAACCTGCGAGGAGAGAGTCAGCTTCTCTTCATCCTGAAGGGCCCAAAGGTCACAGCCCGAGCCGCCTCAGAAACTGTTTTCCACTCTGATTGTTTGAAAGAGGAAACTAAACGTACGGGTAAAAGTCCTGAAGTTTTATTTCACGTTTAAGAAATGTGTGTTGAAGCAGGATGATGATTATTGATGGATCCGTCTGCATCGATCCACGACTTTACACGAGCTCCTGAAAGATTCTGTTTGAAAAGTTTCTTCTTCACTTCGTTAAATCTCTGCAGACGTGTGAAGGCAGCCGGACGCACATGTAGATAAATCTGCTGATGTGGATTAAATCCATTCATATGACACGCAGTCGTTATAATGACACTCGGCCGTTATAATGACCCGCCATCAGACCGCTGTGTTGTCGCTCTTTGTTCGTGTGGGAGACATCAGATTAGAGAAGCTCATTAAACCCAGAGTCACAGTCTCATTTCTAACTCTGAACACAATAAAAAACTGTTTCTGTTTTATGAATGCAATCTGTGGAAAGAAAACTCAACCCTAATATACCTAATATCTACCACTAGGGGCAGTGTGGAGCTGTAGTGTGATGAGAACAGAAATGAGGACATCAGAGACACCAGAGAGCCGCTACAACAACGAAGGAAAGTTTAGAAGAAAAGTTAACAGATCAAGTCAATAACTACCCGCACTATAATGTGTCACTGCCGTCGCATAGCAACAAACATGCGTGCCAAAACAGCCGGAGACAGATCATCTCTATTTTGGGGTTTTAACCGTCTGATTTATGTGGTGCTCCCTCTAGAGGAATCCTCCAGTAACACACGTTGTACAAAGGTAAGGATGTCAACATTTACGTTCACAACGCAGTCGGTTGTCTACGCATACGTGTGGTTCAAAAGCGAGTAGATTTGAGCCCTAAGAGTGGTCACTATTCAACGTCCTTATAAGGAGAGCTGTGACAGCCAATGAGGGGCCAAGAAGATGGAACACCTGCCAGACCAAAGAGCCTTAATTTAATCACTTTATTATGTGGCGAATACATCTTATTTCACTCTGAGAGTACAAGGAGGTGTGTGTGTGTGTGTGTGCGTGCGTGCGTGCGTGCATGCATGCGTGCGTGTGTCTGTCTTACGTCTGTAGTTGATTCTGGTGATGGTGTCTCTGTTGAGCATGCGGTTGAGGAAGGAGTTGGATTTTTCAGAGAGCTGAGAACCAGAAAGAGTAGACGTGGATTAAATATTTATCACGAAAACACAGTACAACATACACACGCACGCACGCACGCACGCACGCACGCACGCACGCACGCACGCACACACACACACACACACACACACACACACACACACACACACACACACACACACACACACACACACACACACACGTACACAGTGCTATGAAACTTGTGTTGGCTTTTACCCGTGGACCTGGAGTTGGTCTGCTTCCTGTTGGACAGGCAGTTGACAAACACCGGCAGTTAGCTTGTGCTAGCGTGCGTTAGCTTGCAGTGTAGCTAGCAGTAAACGTACACACTAGCACTACTGCAGGACACTACATACGTGTTCTTCTGCTGTTCTTCAGCGCACCCCTAAAGGATTTCATTACCTATTACCTGCCTCCTTCCTATCCTCTTTCTTTCTCTCTTCTTTTTCTTCTTCTGCATTAAACCTTAATAACTGTGGTTGGTGTCTAAATGTAATATGTGTCGTTATAAGTTGTTGTATCTGAACAACACTTTCTCATGTTTTGGTGCAGGCTGGTATGTTACTGAGTTTATTATGTGTTTCTCTGCACTCGAGGAGGACGTGCCGACCTTTATAAAGATGGAGACCACAGCGATGCCGTGAGGACTCTTTGCAGCCTCGGTGTAGTTGGCGTACAGGTCGTGGTTGTAATGGATCAACTGGACCTGAAAGAGAGACACAGGTACCATGAGGAGAGCATGAAAGCAAAGATAAAGAACCTATAGAGTCAAACTAACCTGACAGATTAGAGTCTGTTAAATGTTTCAGTTGTTTCCTCGATCTGCACTGATGCAAACTAATATTAGACACTAGAATGAATCCACGCCGCTAAGTTAAAGAAGCGATATGTACCTCTGACACCTAGTGTTTTAAAATGGGTACTGCAGTCCAAATTCAAATCATTGTAGAGAGCTGTCTCCCTCCACTCTAGAGTGGATGCTCACGCAGGTCACCATGTGGTGGACACTGAAGCTTCAGTGTTTAGCCAGCTCTGCATCGGTCTGTAAACCTTTCTGCGTTCTAACCTCTCTCCATTTTTCAAAAGCATCTCCAATATTGATCCTAGTTTGAGCACGTTTCTGCTCGTGGAGCTTATTAGAAACATGCAGAGGCTTTTTAGGTCGGGTACAATCACTTCTATCTGAACCAGTTCTCTTGCCCGCTTCCATCGCTGCAACACCTGTTGGTTTGACCTGATAACTGCTCTCATATCTGGCAAACCGAGGGACGTCCAAAACGGCCGTGTGGGGGTGCCTTAAAACCGCCTACCTTCTCTGGTCCAAACAAATCCAGACCATTCAGGACCAGAATCTAAAGTTAGAAGGAGGACATACTGGCTGCTGCATTGTTGTCAGAGAAGCCAGCACTTCAACATAGCATGTTTCCTTAATGTCTGATCATAGAGTAAGCTCACTTTATCATTTCACTCACTACACATCTCACTGACTGGACCTTTAATATTTATAGTAAATAAATAAATCTACTTATTAATAATTAAATGTAAGATGCAGCCATGTTTGCATGATGATAACTGACTTAATGACGCTCCAAAGTTTCCCATTTTGAAAGACACAAGATTAGAAAAAGACTCTGCTCAGATACGACGAGTTCTCCCGTTAATGAGCGACGACAGAGAGACTCACTGTGAGTGTGTGAGTCTGAAATAGCATAATCCTGCAGTCATTAATCATAATAAGCCTCCTAATGTCACCAATTATCTTATCAGCCTGTTTGTATTCACTGCTCTGTCTCCTGTACAGACGTGTGTGTGGTGTGTGTGTGTGTGTGTGTGTGTGTGTGTGTGTGTGTGTCTCATTGTTTACCTCTCCAGGAAAGCCCTGCCCGTTGAGGAGGTGCTCTGATCCCGACGCGTCCTCGCTGCCAAAGTGGAGGCGGACCTCCTCCAGCCTGTAGCTGTAACCCAGCGGCCCCCCCGAGATGTTCACCAGGTGGGCTTTGTCGGGCCGCAGGGACACGTGCTTCCCTGTGTTGTACATGGTCCCGCCCATCTACGCACAAACACACACAGACAGGAGAGATTTCTGTAAACGTGTGTGAAGTGTCTTGTTCTAAATCCACTCTGATCCTGTATTTGATCATGCCTATAAACCCCTCTATTTCAGCCCTGCTCAGAACAGGCTGTTTCTGTGTCTGTAGCTTTAAATGTAAATGAGCTGTGTCTGACCACGCCCCTCTCTGGAAGGGCTTGGGTGGCTCGGGCTTTCTCGCTCCATGTCCTATTGTTTACGGTGAGAAGGCAGACTCAGAGGGCAGAACAAACACCTAGCTGTGGGAGTGTCACCCACCTGGGGGAGGGGTTACTGCCCTTTGTGATGTCATGAAGGGAAAATCTCCAAACGGCCTGTTTGAGCACACATTTTCTGAAAAGTGGAGCAGGCAAAAGACGGAGAGGATGGACTTTTCTCATCATTGGGGGGTTTGTAGACAGACTAGAGACACATATTAGAGGAACATGGTGAAGTGGATCTTGTATTATATGGGACCTTAAATGTTCATGTATAGCGACAGCAGAAAAGCAGAATGTAGAAACTTTGCACTGAGAATAGAAAATAAATAAGTTATAACACGTCCATGACTTCAGTGAGTTTCTGTAACAGCTGCAGACAAACTGTAACCAGCTTCTCCCTTATGACCGTGTGAGTGTTGTTTTTATCGCTCTCATCATTTCTCCTTCCTCTCTGTAACATATGCTACATGACACTTCACACACAGCGCTGTAATGAGCCTTGTTGTATTTTTAACACGGGGATCCCCGTCGCCCGCAGCAGCAGCAGAACGTCCCACTTTTAAACTCCAGCAGCTTCATCTTCTGACTCAAAGAGCTGCGATGTGTGACCGAGCTGCTGCAGCCTCGTTTTCATATCCTGTATGGACGCTATAATGAGTCCAGTGTGTCGCTCCAATTACAGAACAAGGGGACAGTTCTGCTTCACTTGTTCACTCTGGATATTAATGCTCTTTATATCAAGTTGTGTAAAGTCACACAGAGTTGGAGGAGAACATATTCAGGTTTAAGGTTTTCAGCCCAGAACTTCAACCCTTTGTTGTGTTCTGTTCATTTATAATAATAATAAAGGGTTGAATTTATAAAGCACCTTTCAAAGGACTCGAGGACGCTCTACATGGTGGAGGGACCAAACAGAGAATGGAACCAAACAGAGAAAAGATGGAGTCCGATGGAGAGGCAGAGGTAAGAGAGGCTGTCGGCTGTGGAGAACAGACGGTGTTTGAGGAGTCCAAAGATGGGACATTGTGGATGTTTGAGGGGAGGGTGCTCCAGCGGCTGGGGGGCTGTGACGCTGAAGACCCTGTCTCTATAGGTGCAGAGTCTGGTGTGTGCAAATAGCTGGACAGCAGGCCAGCGTCTCCAGGGCGTGGTGTGTGGATGTAGCAGGTCGGAGAGGTACTGAGGGGCGTGTCCATGTCTGCAGCTGAATGTGTGAAAAACTCTCTAAGAGCAACTTTGTGAGCAACGTGCATTTTTATTCCCATGTGCAGGTGCCGTTCATCGGGTTAGAACAAGACCTGAACATGAAGTTTGTTCCGTCAGAGCGTTCAAAGTATGAAATCAGACTGTGCTGTTTCATGTTGTCAGTCGGTCATTTTTAGATCTTAAATCCTCGGCCTGCTTTAAGTCGTCGTGTTGCTTTTCTTTAAGGATTATGTCGTGAAAAGATTCTGCGCTGGTGAGTAATGGTTTGATTTCATACAACCCTGGCAGTGATACGCCACAATTAAACTCAGGCTGAGAGCTTTCTCCTCATTTATAATACACAAACAGCCGTAATGAATACGCGGATGCAGCGCTGTCATATAATATGTATGATGAATACAGTTGGCGTGCGGGTACACAGCATTAATGGTTTATGCGTTGCCCGCAGCGTTTGGAGGAGCTGAAACATGAGGCCACATGAGCAACAGGAAAAGCTGTTTTAATCCACACAAACAGAATCACTTTGTTTGTCACGCACTCAAAACATGAAGAGATGTGAAAAGAGAGGGACGGGGACAAGGACGGCGTGCTGAATGGAGAGGGCAGCCGGAGAAAGACGCAGAAACGGCTTCAGCTCATCCTGCTCACACACTGATCAGCTGTTTGATCCTCAGTGGGTTCAGTTTTACAGCTGGAGCATTAAAGTCAGCAGGAACAAAATAAGCTGGGTGTAATGTAACAGGATTATCCAGGTGAAGGGGAAGATGTGTTCAAGTTACGATGCTTCATTAGTCCTGGCTCTTCTTTTGCTCTCTGTGGTTATTTCAGTCCATAACGCTGTAACACGAGCCCCAGTAATGTCAGAAAACATTACTAACAGAGACCGGGCCTTAGAAAAAGTCGACCCCGTCTTCTTGACTTTAGAGCAACTTGTCAAACAGAAAAATCCACTTCTGAAGATAAGCTTCAAACATCGTTTAAAAAGACTCCAAGGGCTTTCTAAAGACGTCAATCTTTGTGAGGCAGCAACGCAAAGATGTTAACGAGATGCAGATCAGGTCCAAAGTCACAACAACAACTTTTACAGCAAAATAAGTCAGGGCCCGAACACATGGCGACGCGTCGTTCAAAAACCATCATCAGTGAAACCATTGTTCGCTCGCCGGGCGCTCTTCTCTGCTGCTGCATGACACGTGTTTCTAGCGTTTTTAGGGAGCGCATTGAAGTCAAAAAGTGATCAACTTTTCAGCTCAAGACGTCGAGCCGCGGCGCTCGTCCATTTTTTTCACACAGTCGCCCGGATGCACGCGCTTCACAAACACTCCCAGATGAGCTCAGGCACTTTTTAGAACGGCGTAGCGAGACGTTTCTGTGTGATCGGGCTCTAACTTATGTGAAGTAGATGAATGTATCATTGAATGATTTTAATTAGTCTAACGGCCTGAACGTATTTATTAGATTAAATATGAAACGTATTCAATCCTCCTTCACTTACAGGCCACTAAAAACCATCCACTGAAACCAGAATCGTATATATTTGTGTTGTTAAACAATCTCTGTGTTTCCATGACAACAGCCGTGTGCACAAGTTCAGAAACGACAAGAAACATTGTAGTATACATGCCAGGCCAGTAGTAGGCGGTGTGACTTTGTAATGAAACATCACGTGCATGCTCACATCCTCGTCCTTCTACAGAGCGCCAAGGTGTGAACGCACAAACATGACTAACACACGAATGTTTGTGTGGACGGACGATGAGGTGGGGGTTGTTACTCCGAGTGACCCTGAACTACAAAGAGAACATTTAGAGGGAATGTCGACTTGGAGTCATGTCGGTTGACAGTACTCAGGAGTCGGCCATTGTTGTTGTAGTCCACCTGCTCGCTCATGGCTGCATGATGATTGCGTTACTATCACGCAGCTGTATTTACATTCATATCTCAAATGAAACATGATCTGGAATAGGAGCAGAGGAGCAGCTGTTCCTGCAGACGAGCTCTCCCAGGATTCAGCGTCTTTCAGTAAAACTGCGTGAGGTGACGGGGTCGCTGCACAGCGGGGGGATTTGGCAGCTTCATGTCGGAGCTCCCCGCGCTGGATTGAGGGAAACAAATCAAACACACTCCAAGTACAAACAGGTTAAATCTGTTTGATGTGTGGTCTTAGAAAACTAACACAGCAGGAGACAAATCTTCAAAGCTCGAGTCTGTTTTCTGCCAAGAATGTGATGGAGTTAAACGTATGGAGAGAACGGGGGACTCGACAGAGAGAAATATGAAAAGCTAAACTAATAAACCAAATTAGATGAAGAGATGGAGAAATGTGGAGCTGCAAAGAAACATTGGTAGATGGAAAAGGGGCTAACAGAGAGAGTGAGAGAGGATGGAATTGGCGATAATAAGCGCAGAGATGAAACAGAGGAGAAGGCGAGTGGTGACGGCTGAGTGGTTCAGGCTCTGGACATGAAACTAATGAGGACCTCTGAGCACGCTCAGACCCTGCAGACAGAGAGCTGAAACAGAGGAACATTAAATGTTTGTCTTTCTTTATCTGTAAACGCTCCGACTGACGTGTTATTCAAACGGACAAGCACAGACATTTCCTCTCCAGCAGCTCGCTGAGCTCTGGAGAGGAAACGCCTACAGCTCTCAACCCCAAATGTTCTTGTTCCTTTAATTCATCTCTGAGATGGAACATGAGAACAAAAGACGTGTTAAAAGAAGCTGCAGTGATTCAGTATTCCACTTCCAGGAAATGTGAGAGAGAAATCTGAAATAACAATCAGAATCAAACATTTCAAGTGTCCAACTTTGCTGCAGAAATAAACAAGTTTACAGCCTGTACTTTACAGCTGCAGTTCCTCCAGTGTCCACTAGAGTCTGTCTCCTGCAGTGAGTCAGTCCCCATAGAGCCCCATGTTAAAATGTCCAACTTTACAGCTGCAGTTCCTCCAGTGTCCACTAGAGTCTGTCTCCTGCAGTGAGTCAGTCCCCATAGAGCCCCATGTTAAAATGTCCAACTTTACAGCTGCAGTTCCTCCAGTGTCCACTAGAGTCTGTCTCCTGCAGTGAGTCAGTCCCCAAAGGGATGTAGAATTAGGGGGCGTGGCCTCTTTTAGTGACATCTTGGAGCTACTAGCTGTCATCTAATTCAGTCCGTGACCTTTAACCTCTGGGCTGTGTTTGTGCTGTTGGAGCCTTTTGGAGACTAATAATCTGTCTCTCTGTGAGCTTTATTGGACTAACAGACCGTTCAACAAGTCTGAGTTCCACTTTTTACAACCAGTCACATCAGAATTTTGTTTTATTTACATGTTAGCAACAATTAGCAGCTAATCTGAGTCTGTGAGAACCAAACCTGGACTGTTAGCTCGTTTACTGTTTGTCATATATTGTATTATTTCTGCAGGATAAATAATGCTGCAAGTTGTCGCTGATGTGAACGAAATAAAATCATCAGTAACATAACTGCTGAACGTGTCGTCAGCGGGCATCTCTATGGAATCATTAAAGGCAAGATGTAATGTTCGTGGTTTTAGAGACGGATATAAAGACAAAGAAAAGAAAAATGTCATCGAGACAGCATGCTCAAAGTTCAGGCTGCACCGCCAAAATACTTAAGTCTTTATGCTTCCTGGAGCATAGATTCAAAGTTGCAGTCAAAGATGTTTTAATAGAAAAAACGTTTATTTCTTTACTTTAAAACTTCACTCTATGAATCGACCAGTAATCTCTGTCTGAAGCATCAGCTGAGCTCAACGTGCAGAGACATTGTCACCACTGGTCAGGTTTCCAGCAGCTTTAATACTGTAAAATCTGTTCACACTGATCTCCATTTTAAACATCCAGTGAGGACACACGTCGGACTCTGATGTCGAGAGACACAAACACAAAAGCTTCACCAGCAGCTTACAAACTGTGAAAGATTGGGCTGTCGTGAACGAGTCTCTAAAACTGCAGAGATGAGAAACGACACGCGTGGACTTCAGACTTCATATCAAACAGCATCAGTGTTTAGACAGCCATGAAGTCATCTGGTGGGAAATCAATGAAGGAGGATGAACAATTTGACTCGTTTGCTTCAAGACATGGAGTTGACACATAGCGGCAGGAAAACACACAGGATGTTTCATGAGTCAGTGGTTTCAGTCCACATCAACGCTTAGTCCAGAAGTCTGAAGGTTTGGGCCGGGACAGCAGGAGGACGGATCTTCTTAAGGCAAACACAGAGCACACAGCTTCTTCAATGTTGTATATTAGCCTACTTATTCATACATTTATCATTCCAGGTTTACTGATTTAAACCCCCAAACAGCTGATACAAGGCACCGATCCAGAATAAAACGAACGAATGAACGCCCTGGCTGTGCATTAGAATCAAAGCTGTCCAGCCTCCCGCTCCTGTACATTCAAATAGATGCTCAGAATGAGACTGACAATGTTCACATATTTTCACCTATTGAGCCTCTCATTAACGAGTTAATCATTTTATCTGCACCCGATAGACCATCCTAATGATCCACAACACAGCGTGTTAATTAAAGCTCGTCTTTGGTTCCACGCTGCGCTGGAATCAAACCAACATAAACATTTCTTCTGTGTGTTTTTAAAGTTTGAATAAAGTGGTTTTCATGAGGCAGTGCTCCAAAACACACTCCTCCACTGTGGAAGAATCAAATCATTATTACAGAGCGTCTGTTGTTCAAACGTAACGGCCCGTCAGCCTCCACTTTGTCACACATATTGCGTAAGGTTTGAGCCATGCACAGATAACCCCCCCCCTCAAAGATAAATTCAACTTTAGAATGAAACTCGTACAATAACTGAGCAGCTTCTGCGCCCCGACCATGATCGCTGCAGCGCTGATGGTGCACGCCATGACGCAGGATGGAGTAAGCAGTGCCAAGTGCAGAGAAAGTACATCATAAAATAAAGTGAGGACACCGCTGTGACAAATGTCACCATGTACAGTAATGTGTGAGAGCAGCACCTGAGAGATGGAGATTAGGCTACCTGTGCTGACTGTGAGTGGACTTATTGATCTGTGCGTCAGTGAAAGAGATATGCTCAGTTTGACCCCAAAACAACCCGCTGCCTCGTCTCAGTGAGCTCATTAAGAGGACGTCTTTCATTCTGATTTTAACACATGATGAAAGCAATGCTCACTAACATAAAGAAGAACATGTGTTACAGGGTTTGTACATTAAAATTCAAGTTATTGTAGAGAGAAGAAAGAATGAATACGGTTAATTCCATGAAGAAGATCACAGAGTATCTTCAGTCTGACTTTGTGAACAGCAGCTGATGTGATTCAGGATTCATTCATAAATGTGTGAGTTACAATGACAGCTGAGTTCATTCAGTTATTACCATTCTAGGAGGTCCAGTGTTCATAGAAAGCTGATCTCAGTCATTGATTACCAAAAGCTGTCATCACAAAAGACTTCAGAAAATATAGAATATATATATGAATAGAGGTGGTAAAAAAATATCGATTCATGTAAAAATCGAGATTCTTCTCTTCTCAGATTTAAAATCGATTCATAATTTCCAAAAATCGATTTTATTTTATTTATTTTAGGGCTAATCAGTCACTCCCTGCTCTTTAAATCAGCAGAATGCCAAATAGAGCAACAAGAAATGCAGCCAGTCTCACAGAAGACTGGAGTAGATCCTGAAGTATGTACTCATTCATAAATAGACTTTGAATCCATGAATCGTTTTGAATCGAAAATCGATTCTGAGTCGAATCGTTACCCCAAGAATCGAAATCGAATCGTGAGACACCCAAAGATTCCCAGCCCTATATATGAATATAAATATATGATTACACTTAAGTTACTGGGCCTGACTAAACAATAAATAAGGTGTACTGTAGGTGGACGTTTGTTTGTGTGGGAAGCGCCATCTCCTGGCGACATCCTGAAATTAAATACATTGGCGTGTTTAGGCACACCCCCAAGGAAGAGGGGGGGCTCTCTCTTTGCTGGGGAACTGCCTGGAAACTGGCTGACAGCCAGTTAGTTGCCTGCTGACTGGCTACCGGCTTGACGGCGCAGTTCCTGGTGGCTCCTACTGTACTGATCCTAGCTAACAGGTCATCAAACTGGGACCTGGTACTGATCCTAGCTAACAGGTCATCAGACTGGGACCTGGTACTGATCCTAGCTAACAGGTCATCAAACTGGGACCTGGTACTGATCCTAGCTAACAGGTCATCAGACTGGGACCTGGTACTGATCCTAGCTAACAGGTCATCAAACTGGGACCTGGTACTGATCCTAGCTAACAGGTCATCAGACTGGGACCTGGTACTGATCCTAGCTAACAGGTCATCAAACTGGGACCTGGTACTGATCCAAGCTAACAGGTCATCAAACTGGGACCTGGTACTGATCCTAGCTAACAGGTCGTCAAACTGGGACCTGGTACTGATCCTAGCTAACAGGTCATCAAACTGGGACCTGGTACTGATCCAAGCTAACAGGTCATCAAACTGGGACCTGGTACTGATCCTAGCTAACAGGTCGTCAAACTGGGACCTGGTACTGATCCTAGCTAACAGGTCATCAAACTGGGACCTGGTACTGATCCTAGCTAACAGGTCATCAAACTGGGACCTGGTACTGATCCTAGCTAACAGGTCATCAAACTGGGACCTGGTACTGATCCTAGCTAACAGGTCATCAAACTGGGACCTGGTACTGATCCTAGCTAACAGGTCATCAAACTGGGACCTGGTACTGATCCTAGCTAACAGGTCATCAAACTGGGACCTGGTACTGATCCTAGCTAACAGGTCATCAGACTGGGACCTGGTACTGATCCTAGCTAACAGGTCATCAAACTGGGACCTGGTACTGATCCTAGCTAACAGGTCATCAAACTGGGACCTGGTACTGATCCTAGCTAACAGGTCAACAGACTGGGACCTGGTCAGCCTCATGGAGTGGGAAGCAGCAGGAAAGTTCATCCAGATTCAGTTCTTGGAAGACATTACTGGAAGTAAGAATATTTGTGGGTCGGTTTTAACCGACTGGAAAAACAACAAATGATCCCGAAACTCTTGCTCAAAGCGCCAGGTGAAAAATTCCTTTTGGTCTGAACTCTCCAACAAAAGGAGTACACTGACTAAACTACACAATGAGGGAGAATCAAGGTTCCCTTTTCTTCCCGGGAAAGTCATTAGGGAAACGAAAAACACAATTTTCTTGGTTCACACCTCTTTGCTTTTTTAAGGGTCTGAATTTGCAATTAGTGAAGACGTATGACTCGGGCAGTCGGCGTGAAATGAGCCGGGACAAGAACAGAAAAACAGCCCTCCTCCTCCTCAGAGCTGGACATCAGGACTTACATCCAGTTCTTATTGTGCTGTTACTTAATGCAGAAATCATGTTATTACAGGACGGAGAAGAACCAGGAGGGAGCAGGACTACTATCCATACTTCTATGCATGTTAATAATGAAAAAAGATAAGAAGCACACTGCACAGAATAAGCCCAACACACCAGAAAATCTCACCAAGAATTAATTGAAAGAGAAACTAAGACGGAGAATCAGGAATCACTCAGTCAAACAATTAGACATCCTGCAGAATCAAGAGACAAAGGGAAACAGAATTAGCAGAGCTGACGGGGAGAAAGTCAGAATAATGATGAGGAGGAGAGTAAAATAAAACCACAGATGGAGAGAACTGGGCTGAAATGAGACAAACTTCAGTGATTGGCAGAGAGAAACAGGTTGGAGGGAGAGTCTGGGGGACTTTTGGACGGATGTAGAAATGGGTTATAGCTTCAGCTCCTCAGAGAAATAGAGCGGGGAATGAAATGCTAATATTTAAAAGAGGGAAAGTGATCGCTCCCACCTGGCCCGGGCTCTAATAGGCCACTGCATAATGCATGTAACCCAATGAGTGCAGAGATTTTAATTTAAGTCCTCTGCTCTGTCACTATCTATTAGAGACGAGCTCTGTGGCTGTCCCTCCGTGACACTGGGGGCTTAATTATCACGCCCGAGGATGGAGAGGAGGAAACCCGGCCTTACTGTTTTTTTTTGCCGCTTTTTTTCTGCTGGATGATTCGGATTTCTAACCAGTCTGTCCCCTCAGGGTCTCAGCTACTTGTGATAAAGAGACAAAAAAGCAGCAGGAATGGACATCTCCTAAAAGGATAATTCTTTTACAGCAGGATGGTGTGTTTTAGTTCTGATGTTAAATCTGATCTCCTTCAATTAGCTTTTAAACTGAAATTCAAACGTCTTCTTTAAGCTCTGGAAATGTTCGAGGACTTACCTCTAAAAATGGATCTGTTTGGTGGCTATGAGAGATCATTGTTTCCATCAATGGATCTAAGTCAAAATGCTACAACCAGTGCATCAGTCAAAGTTATAAAGAGGTTAAAGTTGAATGTCTTTGCAAGATTTCAAATGACTAATCCCAGCAATCACTTTGAAGAGGTTTCACTTTTCTGCAAAATGAAGACGTTTTAGGACTTTTGGAAACTTAAAGCTCCAACCAGTGAGATGTGTAGTGAGTGAGATGATAAAGTGAGCTTACTCTATGATCAGACATTAAGGAAACATGCTATGTTGAAGTGCTGGCTTCTCTGACAACAATGCAGCAGCCAGTATGTCCTCCTTCTAACTTTAGATTCTGGTCCTGAATGGTCTGGATTTGTTTGGACCAGAGAAGGTAGGCGGTTTTAAGACACCCCCACACGGCCGTTTTGGACGCCCCTCGGTTTGCCAGATATGAGAGCAGTTATCAGGTCAAACCAACAGGTGTTGCAGCGATGGAAGCGGGCAAGAGAACTGGTTCAGATAGAAGTGATTGTACCCGACCTAAAAAGCCTCTGCATGTTTCTAATAAGCTCCACGAGCAGAAACGTGCTCAAACTAGGATCAATATTGGAGATGCTTTTGAAAAATGGAGAGAGGTTAGAACGCAGAAAGGTTTACAGACCGATGCAGAGCTGGATAAACACTGAAGCTTCAGTGTCCAACACATGGTGACCTGCGTGAGCATCCACTCTAGAGAGGGGGGGGGGGGGGGGATACAGCTCTCTACAATGATTAGAATTTGGACTGCAGTACCCATTTTAAACACTAGGGGTCAGAATTACACATTGCGCCTTTAACTGAAGTAGGTTGCATACTTATTTTATTTTAAACACAATGGAATACTTTTGGTGGTCTGGTGTAAACAGACTAAGATCATTAACCACCATGTTCCATGTTTTAGTTTAGGTGTGAGGACATGTTGCCTCAGACAAGGAAATACTAAATGATGCCAGGACGGTAGAAACAAACCATCCATGTGTGTGTAGTTTGGAGGATTTGTTGCAATTCCTTTATGTTTTGGACGTTTCAGCACCCTGAGAGTCGCCATGATGAGATTATTTACAGGTTTAATCCATTCCCAAGTCGTTTATACTCAAACTGTAGATGAAGAATACATTCACAGTGTTAAAGAGACGCTGAGAGAGATTCATGTTGCTGATGTGGCTTTGTTGTATTCATTCTTCTGTCTCCTCCCTGAATGTGGAGCTCAGTGAAGATGAGTGAATCATAAACTCGTTCAGAAGATGAGCACGTAACCTTCAGCCTGTGTGAGGCGGTTATCATCCTCTCATCCGCTCTGAAGGTTATGACTGCACCAGGTCGATCCTGCTTTAAATCCCCTACCTCATGGTGAGTCCTCATTAGTCACGACCTAACTGCATCTTTAATTATGTTTACAGATGTATTTGTTGTTCTTCACCAGCTCTAACCCGCTCTTTTTCTATGTAGTTTACTAAATTTACATCGTCTAATGCTGGCCATCTGCCTTTTCATACAATTAATACACCCCTGTGCTCCGACTGCAGTGCATGCTGGGTAATATTCTCAGCCTCTAAAAGCTTCAAGCTGCTTTTGTGAAATTACCTCGAGGGTTTCAGTTTGGAGTTTGTAGGTCGGCAGAATCTCTTCATGTGTGGCTCGTAGCAGCTTTTTTTTCATCCTACTTATTAAAAATTGGTCTATTTATTTTTAATGCCAACAGATGTTTGGACTCTTACATGATGTTTGGGGTCCTAGATTTATCAGGCAGTCTGATCTGATGTACGTTCCCACATCCAGGCTCTTATTTGTGATAAAGCTGCACAAATATCCACAGGCTCATTTATCTGCTCAGTGTGAAAATGCAGTGTCAAAGGACGGTTTATTTTGGGGCTGTGATTGTCACGCCTGTTGATTCCATCTTAGATTACATTCCCTCTCTTCTCACAACAAAAGTCCAAATTTGGAAAACAGTCCTGAAATCAGCGTGAACACCTCAGAGCGGCGTCAGAAACGGGCTCTGATGTTTGTTTCCTTTAAAGCTGCTCCAGGACGTATTCGCTCTGCACTCTGTGGACGTTTATTTGTCCAATCGCAGCACCTCTGTCCTGTCGGTATGATATTTACACAAAGACACCCAGTATCGTGTACATTGGAGTCTGTTTTATTAAAAGCTTAAGTTGGATTAAATGATTCACTGTTTGCCTTTAAGTTCAGCTGCACTCAGTGTTCATGCAGCAGGATGCACATTTAGAAAATTATTGTCCAATTAAGAGTCAAAAAGCCCCGGTGCATTTTGTTAAAAGGCGCCCTCACACTCTGCAAAGTTGTCCCGTACCGTGCTTAAGCACAATTGCCCCCCCTCCCCATTCCCCCTGCTGGCACTCAAACTGCTCCAGGACTAACCGGGCCTGAGCTCGGTTACCTCTTGGCTTTAAGTCATCATAGCGCGCTCAGTTTACGAGACAGGCGGACTCGAAAAAAATTAATAAAAGGGTGGTCGAGTCCGCACATCAGAGAACAACACAGAGAACATGACAGCTACTGAGTTTGTGTCTTATTCTGAGTCATGTTAGTCAGATACAGACAGAACACTCAGGATTTCTCCATCATGAAGGCGGTGTTCCCGTGCTTGTGCTCGTGCATGAACTGTACCGTGCTGAAGCACACCTCTCCGAAGCGTGCCAGGGCCAAGGAAGGCTTGAGCACGGTACACTAGTCAAACGAGCTGGACTTTTGGGTTTTGTGAACACAAACATAGATCATATCTGTAAAATCTTTCTGTTTTCTCTTTTTTTTGTGTGTGCATGTGTGTGTTTGCATGTGTGTGTGTTTGTGTGCATGTGTGTGTGTATGCGTGTGTGTGTGTGTGTGTTTGTGTGTGTGTGTGTGTGTGTGTTTGTGTGTGTGTGTATGCGTGTGTGTGTGTGTGTATGTGTGTGTGTGTGTGTGTTTGTGTGTGTGTGTTTGTGTGTGTGTGCATGTGTGTGTGTGTGTGTTTGTGTGTGTGTGTGTGTGTTTGTGTGTGTGTGTGTGTGTGTGTTTGTGTGTGTGTGTGTGTGTGTGTGTGTGTGTGTGTGTGTGTGTATGTGTGTGTGTGTGTGTGTGTTTGTGTGTGTGTGCATGCATGTGCATGTGTGTGTGTGTGTGCATGTGTGTGTTTGCATGTGTGTGTGTTTGTGTGCATGTGTGTGTGTGTGTGAGTGTGTGTGTGTGTGTGTGTGTGTGTGTGTGTGCAGGCAGACTGATACGCTGTCAAAATGATTAATTGGCTGTTTGAATGACCCGACGCTAACCTCTGTCTCCTTCAATCATCCCCAGTCGTTCGTCTCCTCTCATCTTATAACCTCGTCTTTATTCTCTTCTTAACTCTCTTCTTTTCTCCGCTGGTTAAAGCCCCTCCGCCATGTTTTCTCTGCTCCCTGATCACCACCTCCCGTCAGCCTGTTTTTCTTTTCTTTCTTCTCCTAGTTTCATTTCAACCGCTCCTCTCCTGACATTTCTCTTGTCACTCGAGTCAAACTGATCTTTAGCCGCCGACCTGCATGATCTCTCTCAAACTGTTTACGAGCAGAAAGTGAAGAGAGGCCGAGCTGTGATTGGTTTCTGCTGAAGATTTCATCAGTCCTCATCATTTAGAGGCAGACCCCCGTCTTTGAAACACTCTTGACTCTTTGTGAAGCTTTTCTTTCTTGAGCTGTGGTTTTGTTATTCCGTTAAAACAATCGGCTGCTGTTATTCATAAAGAATAATTAGATTCTCCTGTTTCTTATGGAAACAGTATAAAATGATTCTGCTGCTGAGGGACCTTGTGATGGTAAAAATCCTGTTTGTCTCATGGCCAGTAAAATACATTTTCACAGGAGGGCCGATCTGAAGAATATTCTCCACCCAGCTGAAAGGTGTCTGACACCATCAGCTTTTTATTTCACCTGACTCTCTGTTACGATGAATTGAGAGACATGGCGCCTGTGTTACTGCTGACAAAGTTTAAAGCTGCTTGGGAACAAAAAGTCATGGAGGATAGAGGCGGCTGCAGCTTGTTGGAATCCTGAATCTAAAGAGCTACTTCAAACGCCCCTGCTTCTGAGAGTCCGACTCATTTTCACGTCAAAACGGCTCCATCATTCCCTCCAGGAAAATGCAGTCACAACAGGTCATGCAAATCCCACCAATCCCTGTGCAATCATCGCAACTTCTCTGCAAATTTGACCAATCACGTGTTTCCTCTGCATGTCGTCGAGTGCACCACCAACTTCACTTTTATATCAATCCCCTTTTGGGGGGATGATCATCGCAGTGTTTCCTTTATACTTTCATCGCTGCACGCTGAGACTTCATTTTTATCCCCGTGGAGCAGAAACCTGCTCTGGTGTTATCTGATCTCTCTCTGGAGAAACAACCAGTCAGCAGAAGGTGGGATTTGTAGAATCTCTATTGTGCACGTAATGCAGAAAATAAGGTCAGTAGTTTTTGTGCCTAAACAATCAATTATCTTTGATTTGTACCCGTTTCCGAGGCTCCGCTGTCACGACAACCGGAGCAGCAAATCAGGAAACAGGAAGCAAACGAGAGCACTCTGTTAAATGACTTCATCTGGACCTGACACACACAACATATGGATGTGTTCATTTATGTAACAAAGTGTGGCAGCATCCTATGATCTTATGACAATGTGTCCTAGTGGACAACAGCGGTACTGCAACAACAAAATCCTACAAAAGCACGCCGCCGTCACACACCTCCACCCTGACAGCTGATGTCATTTTTGAATGTATAATATCCCTGAAATCTCTTCAACCTGATGGTTACATAAAGCATCTTCTTCTTCTATGGTTTTATTTCAGATTAATGTCAAACAGGATGTAACAGAGAGCAAACACACCTCCCGATGGCTGCCCTCAGTATTGAATGAAGTGTTAGAGAGGACATTGTAACGTACGTGCAGCTTCAGAGGACACAACGTGTACGACCATCTGTCAGCCGGCAGGGAGTCTCACTGATATAAGTTTATCTAAACTTCATAACTTTTCTTTAAGAAGGCCGCTCTGTTTTCAAAACCAGGAAACAGAACGGGGGCGCATCTTTTGGCTCGGAGATCAAACGGATGATGCAAATAAAACACAATCACTAATTACAAACAGAGAAGTTTAATTTGTCTCTCGGCCTTGAAGATCAAACTTTGACGGAAATCTCCGGATGTTATTATTTAATGTTGCATCAAAAATTAAACGGGATTTAATAAAGACGAGCAAATCGTCTGTACACGAGTTAATGAGAGACGTCGTCACGGATCAATTACTGAGCGACTGTGTGTGTGAGTGTGTGTGTGTGTGTGTGTGTGTGTGTGTGTGTGTGTGTGTGTGTCTGTGTGTGTGTGTCTGTGTGTGTGTCTGTGTGTGTGGGGTCAGTCTGTGGGACAGGATATGACTAATGAAGTGTCCCTTTCACATCACACACACACACACAGACACAAACACAAACACAAACACACACACACACACACACACACAGACAGACACACACACACACACACACACACACACACACACACACACACACACACAGACAGACACACACACACACACACACACACACACACACACACACACACTGTCCGATGTATTAGTAAAATGTCAGCTCGCTGCAGAGCAGTCAGAGTCGTTTGTCATGTTTGCAGATCTCATCACACCTTTGTGATTCTGATGTGAAGGTCACTGTGTGTGTGTGCGTGTGTGTGTGTGTGTGTGTGTGTGTGTGTGTGCGTGTGTGTGTGTGTGTGTGCGCGCGCGTGTGTGTGTGAGGTGGAAACAGGTTGATGACCTTTCCATCACAGCAGCTCACGGGGGGGGGAGACAGAATGTCTGCAGGTTGAAATTGCTGCTGATGGTCTATTAATAAAGGTACAGATTTAAATCCATGTTGACTGTGTGACAGTTCGCAGCCAACAAACACAAATAAAACTGTCAGAGGTGAGGGTGTTAAAAGCTCCACCTTTCCTCTGATCTGAAACAACATGACCTCTTTGAAAGGTCACAGTGGTGACACGACATGAAGCCAAACAAAATCCAGCAGCTCCCTGATAACACCCGATATCTGCACGGGATTATTCTAACACTAACTGTCCAGCACAGGATACATTAAGAAACCAACACTGACACTGTAGTCCCTTTCACACATGAGATCAACAAGTGGAGATCTGGAGAAAACGGATTTACATTAAATGTATTGATGCACACCGAAGGCTTTACAAGTCTGAACTGTTGGATGGGCTCTTGAGGTCAGATCATCATTTGAGTTTACAAAGATCAAACCAGGATTAGCATTTAGCTTAGCTTCAGCCTGAGAGAAAGACACCAAAGAAAACAATTCAACATGTTCATAGACTCATAAAAAATAATTGGTTAAGATTATGTTTGTAGGGGCGCCGGTGGCCTAGAGGTTAGGTGGAGACCCATGTACAGAGGCTGTAGTCCTCAAAGTGGACGGCCCGGGTTCAAGTCCGATCTGTGGCTCCTTTCCTGCATGTCATTCCCAGCTCTCTCTCTCCCTGATGCCTGACTCTATCCACTGTCCTGTTTCTCCAATAAAGGCACAAAAAGACCAAAATACATCTTTAAAAAAAAGATGAGGATTGTAAAATGTTTTATTTAAGTCATAAATACAGAAGAGACAACATTTTAGGAACAGGCAAAGAAAGGGAGTTGACCAAATGAGTTTTTGTGCTTTCAAAAAGTCAGCAGCATTATAACGCTGATGAACATGACGACAGCAACAGCCAATCAGCTTCTCATGCAGGTGTAGGTCACGTTGAAGAGTGATCACTTTACCATCAACACTCCGTTTTATTCTGCCGTCTGCCCCCCCAAAAATCACAAGTTCAGCTTCTCTACATCGGAGAGCGTTGGCACCGTAACGTGCAGATCTTTAGATGAGTGTGTGCAGAACTGAATCCGTCTGCGTGCGTCTATAAGAAGTTGTGAAAACAGAGAGGATAACTGTAAAAATGTAAACTTGGCCCCGAGAATCTCACAGCAACAAAGAAATCTGTTGGAGAGAGCCGGAGCCAAGAGAACCAATCTGTTGTGCAACAGCTTCAGAGGACCCTCGCTTACAGGAAGACCGAGGACTACACACAGACACACACACACACACACACACACACACACACACACACACACACACACACACACACACAAACAGTCAAAGGTGTCATATGTAGTTTTTGACTCTGATACCTGCACACAGTCCCACAGACACTCACTCGCTCTCATCTGCCCTCTATCATTTTCTCACACACAAACACCGTCTCAGCGTGCACATGCTTCCCATCCCTCAATCCCTCCCTCTCTCTCCTTCTCTCTCCCTCTCTCTCTCTCTCTCTCTCACACACACACACACTTCCAGACAGATGGCCGTGCTGTGTGCTCTCTCGCTCAGCAGATGTACAGGAGCATTAATCACGAGGAAGACGGGGAGGATTTAACTCTACAGTTGTGCTGCTTCCTGTAAAGAGCCCTGATTAATTTCTCTCCTGAAGCAAATCCAACCTTTCTTAAAGAGTGAAGACCGGAGAAGTTACTGCAGACAGAAAGAAACGAGTGTCTGAAAAGCTTTGAAACCAAGAAATCGTGTGAGATAGGATTGAAAACCTGCAAACCTCCCTCATATATCAGGAGTTGGTGCAGAGAACAGCAGACGGCGCGGAGCATCCTGCCTGTTGCTGATTTATTAATGCAATAACATATCATAGTATGTTATTTTTACTGGCTGAGACACAGCTGTTATAAATATTCTCAGCAGGAGCCACACTCATATCTACACTCATGGCAAGTGTTTGGATAAAAATGACCCAAGTCCCTGCAGACCGAGCTACTGCTGCCCCCGACAACAGGATTCTGAATAACAGGAGGGGATGATGCACTGTCCATATTTATACAGTCCATGATTGTTTGGACATTAGAGGTACTAGCTTGTCATATTTTGGGACATAGGACCGCTGATCAATCCGCCAAATTTATTGTCAATGATTCAATCTTTATTCCACGCTCTGTGGCTGGAAGACAAGCAGCGCCTTCTAACACCATGACTCATGTTTCGAGCTCCACGAAGGCCGGTAAGCGGCCCCATATGATGAGATGATTTCACTCAACAAAAGAGTTAGTGTTCAAGATTAGAAAAAACTCTGCATCAAATATTTTACAACGGTTAAAACCTGCCGAGTAGTCCTCCTCCTTTTTATTTACATCATCAGATTCTTTTTCAGTTTAGGAGAGTGCTGAGTGCAGAGAGCAACCTTCAAGACGAGAGCCAGGGAATCAAATCACATCTCATGGAGTTCCAGTGGTACACCTGGCTGAAATATTCTCTACAGATGAGTCAGCTTCAGAAACAATCTAAACTTGTGCACTAAGTCCAATTTTATCTTC
>CM036553.1:821723-836723 GCA_020745685.1 Tautogolabrus adspersus
TGTGGTGACTTGTTAAAGTACTCACGAAGAAAGCTGCTCAATATAAAGGTTAAACTACGGCGGCCGACAAGTGCAAACACACAGCAACGTCTGAAAGGAAGACTTACATTAAAGGTCACATTTAATGTAAAATCCTCTTCACCATGTTTCTCTAACTCTAATATGTGTCTCTAGTCTGTCTACAAACCCCCCAATGATGAGAAAAGTCCATCCTCTCCGTCTTTTGCCTGCTCCACTTTTCAGAAAATGTGTGCTCAAACAGGCCGTTTGGAGATTTTCCCTTCATGACATCACAAAGGGCAGTAACCCCTCCAAAGCATCCTATTGGCTAACAGCACTCCTGCCGCCTTATGTAAGCTGCTCTAGCTGCCTCCTCTTTGCTGCTCCCTTTGCAGGCCGCATATGCATCCCTCCTCCAGCCCAGCTCCTCCTTTTACACTGTTCTGACTTAATCATGCCATGCTGTTGTCATGGATGCTCTGTTTGGGTTTTGCTGCTTCTCTCCCTGCTTTAGGTTTTCCTTGTAAGGACGGGAAGGAGAGGAATGTGTGCTGTTCCTGCCTAATGCTTTTAAGGTAAGCACGTGGAAGGACAGGGAGATCCAGAACAGAGCCACATCGTCAAAGTGGTCTTGACTGAAATATAAATGTAGACACTGTTTTTCCTCTGCAGATTAAACCGAAACAACTTTACACATGTAGCTCATTAAAATGAAAATGTCCCAAAAAGAGACAAAAAAAAATGTCAGAGTTCAAACAGCGTTCGGGGTTTTAGTTCGTTTTTCGATAGTGCTTTCACACTTGCAGAAAACTCCTGAAAAACTCCGGATATTTCCCGGAGGAGCTGTATATGTGAACGCAAACAGCCGAATTTTTCGGACAAAATGGAGGTGTCCCAACCATCAGCGAGGTGATCGGGCACTACTACCACCTGACGTCCCTGACCCCCAGCCTCCTCCATCGGACTGTGTCGTCCCCACAACCACCGCCGTCCTCATTCATGCACGGCCTGCTCCGACCTCCACCTCAGCGGCGAGGAAGTGTGGACAACAGGAACACGAAGAATTCCTGCATCTGATCCCATCTCCCCCTGTCCCATTTTTCTAAACAAAGAGTAAGGTCTTTAACCTGCTCTTTGTAAAGAGTCTCGAGATAACATTTGTTATGAAATGGTGCAATACGCATAAAGATTGATTGATTGAATGTGCAGCGTGTTTCGGATAAAGTTCACTGCATTACTCTGTGTGGTTATTTGTAAAGAACTGATGGAAACATGTCTGATTTTATTGTTTGTGATCAAATGTAAATCCTTGTATCATTCATTAGGGTTTACAGAGACTTGCAGAAAAGCTTACGTCACAGAGTGTTGGGAGATGAAGCTCCTCAGATTTCTCCAGGAAATGACATCACGGTGGGAAAAAACGAGTAAAATGTTTCAGCTGCAGAGATCTACGAGTTAATGCTGTTATGTCACTCTGTTTAGTGTATGTATTTACTTCCTCAGCTGTGACCCGTTCCTTTAAGCTGAAGATATCCTCCGTGTGACATCTCTTCATCTAAATATGGCCAATAACAAGAAGACAGCAGCAAACAGCAGATCGGGTGCAGGGTGCAGTGAACCACATCTCTTAAATCCCTGTTTTAGCCGTGATTGCGCTCACTCTGGAGAGGATTTGTCCTGTAAAGATTAACTGTGATTGCTGGGTAAAGGGGCTAAAATTGTAATGCCTCCTGAGCCTGGTGCTGCAGTCAAATGAAGCTGGGAATTTAAAACCTCCTGTTCTGGATGAAAACCCGAGTTTCTCTGCGTCTTGATTTAGAGTCAGTGTCCTGCTGTGGAGCTGTCAGAGGGCGACGCTCTGGCCTCTCATTTCAGCGTCCGATGAGATCCGACCGTCTGAAATCTGAAAAGGAAACCTTTCTCATCCTCACACAGAGGCCAGGGCGGCTCAGAGGGGGGTGGAGCTTACCTTTCGTCCGCCCATGTTGAGCCTCAGAGGGGTCAGGTAGGGGTCGAAGATCATGTGGCTGGTCTCGATGTCGATTGGGGACTGCCTCTTCCCGATGGCGCACAGGTTCCAGGCTGAGTGCACCAGACCCCAGAAGGATGGGACTGAAGAGGAGGAGGAGGAGGAGAATAGAGAGAGGAGCAGTAATTAGTGTGTTTCTGCTTCTGCAACATCAAACCATAAAAACTGAGAAAGAGAACTTCATTATGTCGGGACAGGAGAAACAGGGAGTTTAGTAAAAAGTGGATTTACATACGGCTTCATTAAAATCAGAGCTTTCATTAAAGTCTGCAGGTTTTACGAGACAGTGAGACAGACTTTATTATTACAGTGTGTCTGAAAAGTTCTCCCCTTCAGATTTACGGCTAATAATCTCCTCCAGTGTCTCTGTGTGACCTCTTCAAATGGAGCGATGTGAGCGCGCTCGCAGGAGGTGACCTCGGAGTGCTCACAGGTCTGCATGCGTCTGATTTAAAGGGTTTTTACAGACCGGAGGAGGTGAAAGGAGCTTTTATTAAACAGTAATAAAGCAAACATTAACGGTTCCAAACCTCCAAGCTCAGTAAAAATGTATGAACCCTCATCCCGGCCTTACAACAACAGGTCACAGGTACAATTCCAGTTAATAAAGCCTTTGCAGCACACTTTGTTTGATGGACGCCTACATTACCCACGATGCACCTTTATTTCCAACAGTTGGGGCAGAGGTTAAAGCGTGTTGTGCTGGTTGTAGTTCATGTTAACGTGGAGGTGTAAGACGCCCTTTGTACACACCGCCCGTCGCTACTACCGATTGGATGGTTAAGTTTCGGGGCTTGACATCGTCTCCAGACTCCATGAACAGAAACAGACGTTTTAAAGCACAGCAGACCGGAGCTGCTGATCTTAAAGCTGATTAAACTGGTTTGGTTGATTGTCTCATGTCCGACTTTAAGCGGAGCGACATCTTCAAGCACAAAGAGAAATGTGCAAAGTAACTGATTGAGGCAGAAGTAGACCAGAAGCTGCTGTGAGCTGAGAGGTTAAATGACTGATTTTGTCAATGGAGTCTGGTGGCTTGAAGAGCGCGCTGTTTTCTTCTTTCCCTCTGTGACTAAAAGGTCTCTCTCTGTAGGGATCCTTTCTGTAACGTTGTCAGACACTTTTTGTGGACACACTTTGCCCTCAAACTGCAGCTCGTTTTAAGCTGCTGGCAATTCCAAAACTTGCTTTTCCTAATATTCATTTCAATTAAAAATAGAGACTTGAAACATCAGAATGACATATGTGTCTCATTACATGTAAGTAATAAGTAGTTTGATACCATGGCAACTGAAAAGTAGACGACCCAGGCGCCCAATTTGGGGGGATTTCTTCTTTTTTAATAATGTCAAAATCTGCACCGAAAGAATCTGCCAACATATTTCTACAATGAAGACAGTCTGCAGGAGTTTGTCCCTGCAATGGTTGATGGATTCATTCCTCTCTTACACACCTCATTAACACCTTACACGTCGTATTAAAGGTGGAGTCAGTAGAAATGTTTGTAAACACAACAACGCGGCCCCTCCTCCTGGGCTCATCGCCCCCAAAAGCTCACACTCCCTGCAGGACGTAGTGTGTACGTTTACTGCTTGTAGCTACACTGCAAGCTAACACACGCTAGCACAAGCTAACCGCCGGTGTTTGTCACCTGCCTGTCCAACAGGAAGCAGACCAACTCCACATCCACGGGTAAAAGCCAACACAAGGTTCACCCTCGTTTTAGAACGAGCTTTATCTGCTTGGTGTTTCTCCTCACTGTGATTATATTTTCTCTTCTTTGCTGCTACGTCCACGTCCGTCATATTCACCAGTTTGAATGGCGTCCAATCACTGATTGTATCCACTCCTAAACTCACCTGCTGCGCTGTCATTGGCTGGAGGAAACACACCAGCTCCGCCCAGAAACGTCCCGAGTCAACCAAAACAAAGCAGAAAAGTAAAATCCAGTCAGAGGACAGGGTCTCTGCAGACACAGTCACCAGCACACATGTACGGAGGCCCAGAAGGGACGATGGAGCAGCTTTACTTTAGGAGAAGTCTGTATTTTATTTTGAAGGAGAAAGCTGCGGACTCTACCTTTAAATAAACTTTTAAGCTTCAGAACTTCATCATTAAAACAACACAGATGTCGTTTTAAAACACGTGGAATAAAAAGAATTGAAGTTTTGAAATATTTGAACCCCTTAGTCCGGACAGCAGACTGCAGATCCATGGAGGATCAGATGCTGCAGACTGGACGCGTATAACAGGCTGATATGTGATCTAAACACGGCCAGATGTGCGTGACATGACCTTACACTGCAAGCAAGAGGATGATACACACACACACACACACACACACACACACACACACACACACACACACACACACACACACACGAGAGGGCTTATCACGAGCTAAACTGTCATAATGCTTGTCATGGAGAAGCTTAACGGCAGCTGGGAGTGTAAAACAGATGTCATTACGATCAGAAAGCTCATCAGCAGAGTCGGTGTGATCCGATCGGACTGAGCAGAAAGAGAGAAATGTTGAAATGAAATGAACAGAACTCATTTTGTGTCATTTTTGATGCATATGAGGCTCTTTGGCAGCTGTTTTCATATTCATACTCGCAGATTCACACCTGGGAGCTGCCCTCTCTACCGCCAGCTTTTTACTCCATCCCTTCCTCTCTCTCTTTCTCTCTCTGTCTCTCTCTCTCTCCGTCTCTCTCTCTCTCTCTCTCTCTGTCTCGCTCCATGCATTTATCAGTCTCTCTCGGCCGGTGTGTTCAGAGGAGGAGAGAAGTGACAGATGTGTCAGCCCTGACCTGCCGAGTGCAATCCTGACCCTCACTCTGCACACAGCCGCACAAAAAACACACTGCTGTATCATCCAGCTGTGTGTGTGTGTGTGTGTGTGTGTGTGTGTGTGTGTGTGTGCGCACACGTCCATCCCCTTCTCAAAAACTTTTAGTGGCTGAAAAGTTTTTTGTATATCCTCATACTTTTGTGATTTTGTTTGTGAAGAATGACATGTGAGATTAAACCAACGTGTGTGTGTATAGATGTGTGTGTGTGTGTGTGTGTGTGTGTGTGTGCGTGCGCGTGTCTGTGTGTGTGTGTGTGTCTGCATGTGTGTGTGTATAGATGTGTGTGTGTGTCTAAACGCTTTGTGATGAAAACAGTCTCAAAGGTTGACGCCGTGTCACACTGAGTGAGGTCAAATAAACTGTCGGACTGAACTTTTTGGGCATGTTCGATTCTTTCGGACATGTTGCCGCTCTTTTCTCTGATCGCGGTTCACGTAAACAACCAATCAAAAGAAATGAAAGAAATCTCGCCATCAAAAAGAAGTCTACAGACTCGATACCATTTCCTGTCACCTCACAGATTTCATCTCAACAGTCGAGGCTCATCACTTGTTTTTAAATGTATTTATTTTCACAGCGTTAAAGAAGCAAACAGAGTGGGGACATTCAGACATCAAGGTAAGTCAAAGGTCGCGACCTCCCCTTTGAGAACCACTGCTATATAGACAATTACATATGTCTGATACAAAGACAAATGTAATCACTGTTAATGTTATTTTTCAAACAGGTATAAAACTTGTTGCAAGTATAAAAGTGTCTCCAGATGATGCTGTGAGCTCTGAATTCAAAGGGAACGTATTACTGTATTTTAGCTTAAAGTGCATCTCTCTCGGCTGCACGGTGCTGCATTGGTTAGCGCTGTCCCCTCACAGCGAGGAGGTTCCTGGTTCGAATCCCCGTCTGACAGGAGCCTGTCTATGTGGAGTTTGCATGTTCTCCCCGTGCATGCGTGGGTTCTCGCCGGGTACTCCGGCTTCCTCCCACAGTCATGCTGGTTAGGTTCACTGGTGACTCTAAATTGCCCGTAGGTGTGAATGTGAGTGTGGCTGGTTGTCTGTCTCTATATGTCAGCCCTGTGATTGGTTGGTGACCAGTCCAGGGTGTAACCCCGCCTCTCGCCCAATGACAGCTGGGATTGGACTTCAGCCCCCCACGAACCTGAAAGGGAAAATCGGTATAGATAATGGATGGATGAGTCTTTCGGACTTAACGTTCTTGGAGTGAGGTCAGTAAAGAAATGCATTTGTCTGTGATTCCTTCCTTCTTTAATCTATCTCAAGTCATAAAACATCGTGTGGATTTAACAGAACAGTTGAAATGTTTCGAGAAATGTTCAGCTCAAATGAAAAGTGAACTCTCCGTACACAAAGGTTTGGACGTCGAGCTCGAAGTGTGTACACCTCAACAATCATTTCCTTTTGACACAGAAAGGTTCGTGATCATCGAGGGAAAAGATCCAGAGCTGCAGACAGAAACAAGACCTGAGTGCTTCTCAGCATTGATCAAATTTAACCTCAATGGGTCGAGCAAGAGAGGGGAGAGAGAGACAGACAGACCGAGGGACGGTGGGGAGACAGAGAGAGAGAGAGAGAGAGAGAGAGAGAGAGGGAGGAAGGAGAAAGAGAGATGGAGACAGAGGGAGGAAGCCCTGAGGTCTCCCCATCGTTTTTAATATTTATAAATCAGACTGAGTTCAAATGGTGGGGAAAAGAGAAAGAGAGAGACAGAGAGGAGAGAGAGACAGAGGGGGGAGAGAGAGTGAGGGGAGAGCGAGAGACGAAGGAGGAAGAGAGAGACACAGAGGGGAGAGAGAGAGCGAGAGATAAAGAGTGAGCCTGAGGATTTGCTTCTTATAAACAGAGACTCTGTTTGCTGATAAAAACAAACCTCCACGTCTTCATTTGAATGTTTGCTGCTGATAGAAAACAGATAGAAGGGACATGTAAAGACCAGCTTACGTGCACGCTCGACGACTTTCTCCTCTTATAGTTAAGATGTTTAAAGGTGAACATAAACAGTCATACCTTAAACTTACTCTGCAGGCGAGCAAACCTCACAGGCAGCTGGTTTTTACTAATCAACGTTTTCATGCTGCTACTCCTAAAGGAAAGTACTGCTCTATGTTTGCAAGAAAGCGTGATCTTTAACATGAAGGTAAATGTTAGGCGTGTTTCAAAGTGTATTTTCTCTGCATTGCTACTGAGGAAACTCCTGGAGAAGACACCTCAGTGTTAGTGTTCTACACACGCAAATTACTGATAGATGAATGAAATAAGAGAGTAACTTCTGTCCAGACAGTGTTTTAGTTCTTGTCCTGAAGTTTTGAGCTGAATGGAGGCCAGAGAGGTGGGGGAGAGAGAAGAGGAAATCTTGCTCAGGCTACAGAAGGTCTGAACGAAGAAATGCAGGAATGCTCCAAAAGAGACAAACTAGACCTTCAGTGTTCCGTTCAACAACAAAACAAGCAACAGAAGAAGAAGAGTGAGACATCATTGAGAAGAAGAGTAAGGAAGAGTGGGAGAGAGAAATTTGAGCTCTCAGGGAGCTGACGTCTGCTTTGACTGAACTTTGGAAGATTGATCCTCTATCAGAGAGCAGAGAAGAGAAGGCCCAACGCGATCTCTGACCGGCCTGGACGAGGTCTAATCATAGACTGTAAATATTAAAGTTTGAAGCCTGAGTGACGTCACCCATCTGTTCCTGCAGGGGGCGCTGGAGTCCCATCGATGGCGGTCTCCATGCTGGAAATGCTGTCTCAGCCTAACTTTCAGTCAACCTAACGACAGGCTGAGAGCTGGAGCTGAGGCGGGTTTTAAGCCTCCTGACAAACCGTTACACCGCGCCCACCTGTCAATCAGGTCAGCTACACGCCTTATTGTGAATAACTCTTATCCTTCATCAAATCAAAACTGATGAGTCATCAAAACATTCACCCCCCGTACAGTGTGTGCTGATCGAGACATGAGCTAATCAGACCTATTTGTTTTTTTGAACCAGGCTGTAAACATGTTAATGTCTGCTGTAAAAACAGGCTTTTTAGAATGGGTGTGTATGTGACTTCCTGTGCTTCTGCAGCCAGCCTCTAGTGGACACCAGATGAACTGCAGGGCTTTACACTTCAGCATCGGCTTCATTTTTCAACACCAGAGGTTGCTGCTTAGGTTTGAGGCCGAGCTGTGGACTGTTTGTTCAGGATGATGCACTCTCTAAATGAATGTTCTCCTCTGATGTCAGATTGTGTCGGAGTGAGCAACCTCGGTCAGAAAACAGCAGCCATTAAGCAGATTGGTTAGCTGTAGAAATATGAGTTTTAGCACTTTGAGGATTGATGTGTCACAGCAGGGACACAGTCACACAGCGCTGCAGACGCTCACATTAACCTTTCCTGTTCTTTCTGGAAGCCATTCATCCCCCGAAATGATTTCATTATCAGCTCCTGCTTCACTGGAAGAACTAATAGAAATCCCTTATCACACATCCGCTCTGTGTGAGCACGGCAGCTCTGACACACGCTCTCTGTTTCTGTCTGTCAGAGATGAAACAGAAGCTCCGGCGGTGTCTTGAAAAGTTTGGGACGTTCTCTCCTTTTCTTTAATCTTTATTAATGTTCTTTGTTGCTCTGTCAAACACATCACACCAGACTTATTCCCTACAAGTTTTTATAAATAAATATGTCTGACTGCTTTTAGACTGAATTAACTAATTTTCACTCAGAGAAACTTAAAAAATTCATGACGTTCCTGAATTGTGCCTTTTCATGATGTCTTGGAGATCCAATCGAATGTACTGTTAGAGAGACACAGAGGGTTCAGTTGAAGTTCAGATTCAAAGACGTTCTCTTAAAGCAGAGCTGGAATCAACAACTAGGGGGACCTTGGGAAACATGAGCCAAAGACCCCCTAATGATTCACCCCTCCACAATTTGTTTCCAACTTTTCGACGTATCTTCACTTTCAGAGTAAATATGAAAGTTTGTATATTTATCTCCTCAAAGGTTCCTGTAACGTACCAGCCTTAAACCCGGGGGGGCCGTATTCCCCACATTTTAGGGGTCTGCATGACTAAATCTACAACAGCTCAACAGGCTGTAACGTCTGCAGCCGGTAAACAGGCTGTAACGTCTGCAGCAGGTAAACAGGCTGTAACGTCTGCAGCAGGTAAACAGACTGTAACGTCTGCAGCAGGTAAACAGACTGTAACGTCTGCAGCAGGTAAACAGGCTGTAACGTCTGCAGCAGGTAAACAGACTGTAACGTCTGCAGCAGGTAAACAGACTGTAACGTCTGCAGCAGGTAAACAGTCTGTAACGTCTGCAGCAGGTAAACAGACTGTAACGTCTGCAGCAGGTAAACAGACTGTAACGTCTGCAGCAGGTAAACAGGCTGTAACGTCTGCAGCAGGTAAACAGACTGTAACGTCTGCAGCAGGTAAACAGGCTGTAACGTCTGCAGCAGGTAAACAGACTGTAACGTCTGCAGCAGGTAAACAGACTGTAACGACTGCAGCAGGTAAACAGGCTGTAACGTCTACAACAGCTCAACAGGCTGTAACGTCTGCAGCAGGTAAACAGGCTGTAACGTCTGCAGCAGGTAAACAGGCTGTAACGTCTGCAGCAGGTAAACAGACTGTAACGTCTGCAGCAGGTAAACAGACTGTAACGTCTGCAGCAGGTAAACAGGCTGTAACGTCTGCAGCAGGTAAACAGACTGTAACGTCTGCAGCAGGTAAACAGGCTGTAACGTCTGCAGCAGGTAAACAGACTGTAACGTCTGCAGCAGGTAAACAGACTGTAACGTCTGCAGCAGGTAAACAGGCTGTAACGTCTGCAGCAGGTAAACAGGCTGTAACGTCTGCAGCAGGTAAACAGACTGTAACGTCTGCAGCAGGTAAACAGACTGTAACGACTGCAGCAGGTAAACAGGCTGTAACGTCTACAACAGCTCAACAGGCTGTAACGTCTGCAGCAGGTAAACAGGCTGTAACGTCTGCAGCAGGTAAACAGGCTGTAACGTCTGCAGCAGGTAAACAGACTGTAACGTCTGCAGCAGGTAAACAGACTGTAACGTCTGCAGCAGGTAAACAGGCTGTAACGTCTGCAGCAGGTAAACAGACTGTAACGTCTGCAGCAGGTAAACAGGCTGTAACGTCTGCAGCAGGTAAACAGGCTGTAACGTCTGCAGCAGGTAAACAGACTGTAACGTCTGCAGCAGGTAAACAGGCTGTAACGTCTGCAGCAGGTAAACAGGCTGTAACGTCTGCAGCAGGTAAACAGGCTGTAACGTCTGCAGCAGGTAAACAGGCTGTAACGTCTGCAGCAGGTAAACAGGCTGTAACGTCTGCAGCAGGTAAACAGGCTGTAACGTCTGCAGCAGGTAAACAGGCTGTAACGTCTGCAGCAGGTAAACAGGCTGTAACGTCTGCAGCAGGTAAACAGGCTGTAACGTCTGCAGCAGGTAAACAGGCTGTAACGTCTGCAGCAGGTAAACAGGCTGTAACGTCTGCAGCAGGTAAACAGACTGTAACGTCTGCAGCAGGTAAACAGACTGTAACGTCTGCAGCAGGTAAACAGACTGTAACGACTGCAGCAGGTAAACAGACTGTAACGTCTGCAGCAGGTAAACAGGCTGTAACGTCTGCAGCAGGTAAACAGGCTGTAACGTCTGCAGCAGGTAAACAGACTGTAACGTCTGCAGCAGGTAAACAGGCTGTAACGTCTGCAGCAGGTAAACAGGCTGTAACGTCTGCAGCAGGTAAACAGGCTGTAACGTCTGCAGCAGGTAAACAGACTGTAACGTCTGCAGCAGGTAAACAGGCTGTAACGTCTGCAGCAGGTAAACAGGCTGTAACGTCTGCAGCAGGTAAACAGGCTGTAACGTCTGCAGCAGGTAAACAGGCTGTAACGTCTGCAGCAGGTAAACAGACTGTAACGTCTGCAGCAGGTAAACAGACTGTAACGTCTGCAGCAGGTAAACAGGCTGTAACGTCTGCAGCAGGTAAACAGGCTGTAACGTCTGCAGCAGGTAAACAGGCTGTAACGTCTGCAGCAGGTAAACAGGCTGTAACGTCTGCAGCAGGTAAACAGGCTGTAACGTCTGCAGCAGGTAAACAGGCTGTAACGTCTGCAGCAGGTAAACAGACTGTAACGTCTGCAGCAGGTAAACAGACTGTAACGTCTGCAGCAGGTAAACAGGCTGTAACGTCTGCAGCAGGTAAACAGTCTGTAACGTCTGCAGCAGGTAAACAGACTGTAACGTCTGCAGCAGGTAAACAGACTGTAACGTCTGCAGCAGGTAAACAGGCTGTAACGTCTGCAGCAGGTAAACAGGCTGTAACGTCTGCAGCAGGTAAACAGACTGTAACGTCTGCAGCAGGTAAACAGACTGTAACGTCTGCAGCAGGTAAACAGACTGTAACATCTGCAGCAGGTAAACAGGCTGTAACGTCTGCAGCAGGTAAACAGGCTGTAACGTCTGCAGCAGGTAAACAGACTGTAACGTCTGCAGCAGGTAAACAGACTGTAACGTCTGCAGCAGGTAAACAGACTGTAACGTCTGCAGCAGGTAAACAGACTGTAACGTCTGCAGCAGGTAAACAGACTGTAACGTCTGCAGCAGGTAAACAGACTGTAACGACTGCAGCAGGTAAACAGACTGTAACGTCTGCAGCAGGTAAACAGGCTGTAACGTCTGCAGCAGGTAAACAGACTGTAACGTCTGCAGCAGGTAAACAGGCTGTAACGTCTGCAGCAGGTAAACAGACTGTAACGTCTGCAGCAGGTAAACAGGCTGTAACGTCTGCAGCAGGTAAACAGACTGTAACGTCTGCAGCAGGTAAACAGACTGTAACGTCTGCAGCAGGTAAACAGGCTGTAACGTCTGCAGCAGGTAAACAGACTGTAACGTCTGCAGCAGGTAAACAGACTGTAACGTCTGCAGCAGGTAAACAGGCTGTAACGTCTGCAGCAGGTAAACAGGCTGTAACGTCTGCAGCAGATAAACAGACTGTAACGTCTGCAGCAGGTAAACAGACTGTAACGTCTGCAGCAGGTAAACAGGCTGTAACGTCTGCAGCAGGTAAACAGGCTGTAACGTCTGCAGCAGGTAAACAGACTGTAACGTCTGCAGCAGGTAAACAGACTGTAACGTCTGCAGCAGGTAAACAGACTGTAACGACTGCAGCAGGTAAACAGACTGTAACGACTGCAGCAGGTAAACAGGCTGTAACGTCTGCAGCAGGTAAACAGACTGTAACGTCTGCAGCAGGTAAACAGACTGTAACGTCTGCAGCAGGTAAACAGGCTGTAACGTCTGCAGCAGGTAAACAGGCTGTAACGTCTGCAGCAGGTAAACAGACTGTAACGACTGCAGCAGGTAAACAGGCTGTAACGTCTGCAGCAGGTAAACAGACTGTAACGTCTGCAGCAGGTAAACAGACTGTAACGTCTGCAGCAGGTAAACAGACTGTAACGTCTGCAGCAGGTAAACAGACTGTAACGTCTGCAGCAGGTAAACAGGCTGTAACGTCTGCAGCAGGTAAACAGACTGTAACGTCTGCAGCAGGTAAACAGACTGTAACGTCTGCAGCAGGTAAACAGACTGTAACGACTGCAGCAGGTAAACAGGATGTTTATCTCCTAATTTAAAGTTTTAATGAGTGAGTAAGCAGTTATTTATAATTCATTGTCTAAAACTCAAAGATTCTCGTCTCCCTCATCAGGACCATGTGGGAGACGTTTGTTAAAACTTGTGCGGTCATCAAATTTGAACACGGGTCGACTAACTGCTGAGTTACTTAAGTGACTTTTCTTCCAAACAAAAACAAAAAATAACAAACCTGTCTTAAACTTTGTCCAGAAAAGTGTGTTTTCATGCATGACTGAGACTAAAGAGCTGATTTAGAAAATAAGGTCTCCGGACCTTTAACAAATAAATCACTTAAACTAATCGAGCAGCTGCAGCCTGCGGGCCTCCTGAGGGGCTCCACATGGGCAGCCAGCCAAGATGATTTTTCTAAAGATGGTGCAGAGCTCACTTTTTTGCTTTTACTTCTTTTTTCTGCATGCAAAGCAAAACATAACTACAGATTGTAGATTTTAATATTTCAGATTACAGCATGAGGTTTTCTTTAGGGGCAGAGAAACGATGACTTTGGATATACTCAGTTATTGAGTTTACAGTAATGACAGTATTTACCTGTGAAATTAGATTTTCAAATATGACAGAATGACTTAATTTTAAGTTTCTTGGTAAGTTTTAACCCGAAAAAAGATCAAATCTGGTCTTTTATCAATTGAAATAAAGATTCAAATGTTTGCATTCCCAAACTCCAAGTAGATTTTTCACGTAGTAGGAATCCATTTTGTTGATTTTGTGCAAAACAATGAACAAAGAAATAAAATTAAAACATGCAGTTGTTGGATTTCAAAGACATCTGCATGCAAAAGTGTTCAATTTAAACAGAACGTGCAGAAAAACCGTTAGTTCGAGTGCAGGACTCAGAGTGGTGACCTCAGTATTCCTCGGTGCAGCCGAGCCGTGGAGTACGAGCGTGTTTGAAAAAGCTGCTCTGAAAGGAGGTGAAGTGAGCTGAGAGTCCTGCATCATATCTGTGTCAGTGTGAGTACAACCTGTCCTGTAAACACACTGAATCCATTAGCATCCTACTAACCCCACACATTAGCACAGCTCACAGGCTTAAGAGGCTGTAACCCAGTCCGACCCATATTACACACACGTACATGCAAAGAGACGCATATGTAAAGAAAGTATGTATACATATTGCAATGCATGGAAATGCCATATGTTTGAATGGGAAGTGTGGATTATGCTGAACGCAGAATTTCCTCAAAAGCAGAACCTGACTGACAGATTTATCGTGTTAAACAGGAAGTCCGGAGTCAGATCTCAGGGTTATGACTTCTGAAGGGACGTGGAGCTCATGGTCACAGCTCTAGAAGACATTTCTATGACAGCATGCCTTCTCCCAACATATTTTCCACGTGTTCACAGCTGTAAGCTCGAGGAGCATTAGCCAGAGCTGCAGTGACTGTATATAGGACTTTCAGCCTCTAAGGTGGAAAAAGCTCCACCCTCGCTGGTTGGTTGAGGATGTTGGACCCATTTTGCAGTAAGGTTGTCGCGACAACCACAAAAATGAATCACTGCGGGATAAACAAGCCAACTGTGGAGCATAGAGGCCACCGTCACAACCACACGTGAAGTTACCTCACGTCACCTCATGTTCAGACGGAAACAAAGCACCTGCACTGCACTGGTAGCTAGCCGAATGTGACTTCGTCCCTTTGGGAATATTTCAGCTTTCAATCAAATAAAAAAGAAGAACCAGCTGATTTAGACGATGCAATTTGTAAAATCAAAGATCGCTCATTGAGTAATCAAACACTTGTAGAAAAGATGTATAATGAAGACAAGACGTACGTGCATCACTGCTTGACATTCTGGGAAGGGATACTGCTTAGTGTAATCCATATAGCGCCCTCTGCTGGTGACAGAGAACTCGTATCGGATATGAAATTAGCCGATGCCGATAATCACATGGTATGCTGATATCGGTCGTGTTCTACTTAACACAGCTGCTAACATGTAAACTTGGTGTATCTGTGTTTGGTAGCAGAACTTAAGACTTCCAAGGATTTGAAATAAAACTTGCACATCTTTGAACCGTGACCTTGAATGACTTGGTTTCAGCCAACGATGAGATTATGTTAGTTGTCATTTTGTGTTTCCTGCGTTCAGAGCGTTCGCCCTGCAGCAGAAACTTCTCAGAGGGGTTTAGTCCAATTTGTGCGGCTGCAGTTTTTCACACACGAGAGCCCAGAAAAAGTTTCCGAGCTCAAGTCTCTCGTTGTAATGACAGCGGCTGTCGCTGAAACTGTAAATAAATAAAAAACAGGAGCAAATAACATTGCGTGATGCTTTCAAACAATGATGTAACTCCACTGTAATCCACATTACTGTCTGTCTGTTAATCCTCATTCTGCTCACACACTGCGTCACCTCCACCACACAACACACACACACGCACACGCACACACACACAGAAAGTCAAACACACACACACACACACACACACACACACACACACACAGAAAGTCAA